>VYZT01012486.1:297126-443895 GCA_013400735.1 Pomatostomus ruficeps
TTCCGAGAAGCCTTTGTGGACTCAGATCATTTACCCTTTGAATCCACAAGCAGCATGGTATTTTAGTGACTGCTGTGACAAAACTGTGTGTGACATCTGGGAACAACAGAGTCCATTGGGGAGGAGCAAGTAGTCTTTTCCTAATCAAGAGGGAGAGATTTTAATATGGATGTTTGTATGATTATTGCATCCAATGTGATGTCTGAAATGTAAACTATAATGTGCTATTAATATAAAATAGCTATCCTGGGGGCTGTTAGCAAGTGTTTCCAGTGATTTAGAACTAAAAGATTGTAAAAAAACCAAACACACTCCAATCCCAAACCACAACAAACCCCCTCAGTATAACATTATTGTTATTTTAGAAGGAATGCCATAACTGCTCCTACTGAGACTAGGCACCTTTACTGAGTTGTTTTCTTGCCAGTACTGTTTGGTGTGTATGGGATTATGAAAAGAAAGAAGGGTGCTTGGGACAGGTGTTTCTTTTCTTGTAAGTGCCATCCTTTCTTTATCCAAGAAGGAGCTAGAGTGAGCCAGCCTTTGTTTGGGAAGTCTTTTCAGAAAAGCAAAGCTCTTCCTCACAATATTTATGGTATTGGCTCTCATATGTATGTATGAGCTGTGACAGCATCCTCGTCTTAGCCAGGCTTGGTTCCTACTCCCTCGTGAGGGAACATTAGGGAACCAGCTTTTAAGTGAAGCCTGTTTAGTATGGCAAAAGCTGGGAGACGAATAGATGCAGGTGTTCACGGCACTGGTATGAAATGTGGTGTTTGTATTAGTGTTGTGGTAGCAACGGTCCTTTTAACGAGGGGATGGTAATGTGGTCCAAAGCCCCTGTTTTCAGCTATCCTCCTTTTGAAACAAGCGCTTTTAACCTGTTTCTGAGACTTGTTGCTTAACTGAGGCTCAACTGCAGAGAGGACCAGCAGCTCTGACCTAAACTTTGTCTCCCCACCCAGTATTGAGCATAATGACTTTTGTTTGGCTCAAGCAGAACTTGTGTTTGATCAAAGTATTTTTCAGAAGAAAGGCATCTTACCTTGGTTTGCAAACCTCAGGAGGCAGGCTTGGACTAACACCTTGTTTCCCTTCTAGCTGGTCCCATATTTAGTCCTCCCAGTTTAATGTGAGTTCCTTGTGTGCAATGAACCTTCTTCAGCTCCCACTCACTGGAGAATTGACTGCACCTTTCTGTACAAGCAGGAGGAGCCTCTTTGTGCATCATCTGTCTGCCCCAGTGAAGACAGTTACCATTAATGGCTTGTCACTTCTAAAATGGCAAGTTACACATTCTGGGTTTGAGTACTCATTAGGAGACACTTTACAGGATTTTGACTGTCTTATGTAGAAAAGGGTTTGAGCTATATAATCTCCATTCTTCTTTAGTATCCTTATGGAAATACTCTTTTTAATACCAGCTTTTTGAGTGAGATGAAGAATTTAATTTTTATTAAATCTGTATCTAAACCAGCTGTAGTGAAGATAATTCTGCTTTCTTGCTTGCTGGGTGCTTGCAGTGAAGGAGGGCTCTCTGCACAAGGTTCCATTGAAAGCAGTGAACCTAATTGGAAAGTTTTTAGCAGTTTTTAGCCACACTGCATTCATCCAGCTCTGTCTAGTCCAGCGGTCGTCCATGTCTCTTCTTCAGATCTATGAGGATTCATGGATTGCTTGTAAGGATCAGAGATGAATAAGAAAGAAAAGCATTAACCTATTAGTGTCAGGCTTAAACACTTTGGGGACTTGGTGCCTTTATTAGAAAGAGCCTGGGGGTTAATAGCTCAAAGATTATTGAAAATCACTGGTCAAGTTCAGCAGTTTGTGATCACAGGCACTGAGGGGGCAGCAGCAAAAACTCTATACCTGATCTGAGAGTAAACAGGCCTGGGCTTTGTCCTTGTTTGGAAGTTTAGGTGGAAAGTCTGTGAAAAGCTGGATCTAACTGGACAGATATGAAATTGATTCTGGCAGAGAAGGCCATTTCTTCGGTAGCACAGAAGGTAACCCCTCTTCTTTCAGAGGCACAGATTCACAGTTCAGTTTTCTGTTGGAACAAATTCCTCCTGAGTAAGGACAATTGGTCATTCAATTGCTACTTCCAGACTGAGCTGGATGCTCTGCTGTCCAGATTGTACAGTCCATGCCAGGATGTTTTTGCCCACTAGCTGGTTTTTATTATACTTATGGTTGAAATGGGATTTTCATTCAAAAATCTTGTGTTCTGTCAGCTGTGACTTTACAAACTAAACCAGTGATCGTGGGGTGGAAACTTGATGCTTGTTCAGTGATAGATGTCTGTTTTAAACTGGAATAAAACTTATTTGGACACTCTCTTCGGGATCAGACATTCAAACAAACAATTGACTTTCATCAAAATGTTTATTAAAGCTTGTTTAAAATTATTATTAAAGAGCATATAAAAATAACAAACATGAGGTTGACATTTTATTTCCCAGATCAGGAAGTTAAGGTCCTTTAAGGGTCTTTAATGATGTTTGCATGTCAGTGGGGTCATACATTTCATGCATATGCAGCAAGGGGGAATCCATTTTTCTAGGTCCATGCAGGGTCAGCTGCATTGCTGGGGAATGGGACTCTACTGCACGTATGACTACGCAATAGACTGAGCCAATTGTGTATTTGCTTTACTCTGTGTCTGTGATCAGAACTGACTCGTTCTAGCTGTGTGCATTATGCCATGGATAAGCTGCACTAATGCAAGAAGAAACAGGAGAGTGCAATATCATCAGATTCTTGAGTCTGAGATGCTACTTGTAAGAAATGCTTAATATGTCATGGTTGGATTTTCTGCTGCTCATAGACAGAAGGATCCTGCTCTCTGGAATCTGTGTGATGAGCTCATGTTGGCCAGCACCTCTGATCGTCTTAAATGGAGTAATTGTATTCACTGAGCTCCCGATTTTGTAAAGTCTTACGCAGCTTTTCAGTCTTGCGATGTACAGCTTCCCTAAATTTTTGGTGTGATGTGAGAAATTCTGGGTGAAATTCCCTGCTCTGTTATATATGAGGTCAGCCTAAATGATCTGTCTTGGCCATAAAAAGAAAACAAATCCTGTCACCCAGGCTTGCCAGCATCTGGACATTTTGCTGATCTACTCTGCGTGGAGGTCATGATTTTGTGGACTCTGGAAAACTTTGCTTAAAAATCCTTTTGCAAATCCATAAGGAAATGTGTGACTGGGGATTTAGGTAGTCACAGCTGGAGTATTGTGCTGCTGGTGGCAGCAGTGTGTGTCTTCTAGCTTGGGGGAAGCACTTAAAATGAAATCTGTATCTGCTGCCTTCTTTAATACCACGTAAACTCTTCAAGCATAACCCTTCCAGTGCCGCATCTTTAGAGAAGCATTTAGTATCATAAGATATATTTGATATTGTTTGCTGCTTTACATGTAGAAAGCATGCTAATTTAGGACCCAAAACACGTCTCACACTCTCCAAAGAGTGACTGGGAGAGAAAAAAATGCAGGCAAAACTTGAAGGGGTTGAAGAAAATGAACTCCTGCTGCAGTTGCACACTTGCACACATCTGGTGCAATTGAAATTTAAGAGCTGAGTACATCCACATCTGACCATGGTAGGGTCCAAACATTACTGTTGACACTGGTTTTCTTTTTGGATAGGTACACTGGCAGTCATTAGCACGTGGAGCCTTGTCAGCTCTCTAATCTAATAGACTGTTCTTGCCCAGACCATTGTGTGTCAGTATTTTATGTACCAAATGCAGCCAGGTTTAATAATCAGCCATTTTCCTACCTTCTGCCAAACTTCCCTTTTTTGTCACAATTTAATGTTTGAGTCAAAATCTGCTATGGTAACAAATTATATACATGTTAAAAAATGAAAATAAAGATGGAAAGAAGAGTCACAAAAGGTAACAAGAGTTCAAAGCAATGTCATTTGAGTTTTTTATTTTTAAAGACTTGAATTCAGCCCCATTTTAAAATTGATTTTTGTTTCTGTTATGTATTGTGAAAAGCTTACAAAGAAATGGATATTGCTTGAAAGCATGACTGTAGCTCTGCGTATGTAAAGCTGGGAAAGTATTCCCTGTACAGGTCTGATTTGATCTATTTGCTTTTTAGTTACTAAAGAATGATTTGTGGAGATTTTTGACTTACATTTTCTTACTTGGAGCAGTTGCCTTCAGGTAGCACCTGTTGAGGTTATTTATGTTTATTTCTAGCAGCTATATAGATCATATAAAATATGTTACCAAAAAGTTGTTTTTCTTGTTTTATTGCATTTTTTAAAGGGCCCTTCACTTGCCTTGCTGGTGGCATGAGTTGCTGCTGTCATGTACTGGGTTATGATGCTGAGGACTGGGGACCTTGGAGGAGCATCTCCGGGGAATTACCTGCCTGGCAAACACCAGCACCAGCTGGAGGGGAGCTCAGTCACCGGGAGGGCATTGGAATGGAGTCACCCAGTGCCTTTGTGATTTTAATGTTTAGTAGGTTATTTCTTATTCTGCACTGATTTTCATCTCTGAAGTACTGTAGCTTGAGTAAAACCTAAATGTTTTGGAAACAGAAACCCGGGTCTAGGTTCTCCAGCTATGTAGATGTTTGCAGCTCACTGTTGGTTGCATGAAGGATGCTGGTAAAGGCTTGTGTGCCCAGGGTCATTATATCCTGAGTTGGATCAGTTTCTGCCTCTGTCACATGCAACAAGGGATGCCATCCAGGCCTGGTGTCTGCTTCACAGGGACTTGGGCTCTTCTTCAGTAATTTAATTTGGAGATTTGTATAAGTAATGGTAATAATTGAGTGCCCTTAACAATAAAAACACAGCCTAAAATACATGTAAAGCTTGGTGCCTTACCAAGCTGCCACAGTCCAGTTCTTCCACAGGTCACAGGGCACCATGTTCTGCAATCTGTGCTTTTTCAGTCTGTTCCTAATGGTGTGGAGGAGCTTTGACATGATCCCAGCATTCACTGGAACTGCTTAAGTCCTGGGACATCCCAGGATGATTAGTGTATCTTGGTGAACAATGGTTTTAGCAACTCATTAAATTGTAGTGTATCCTCCTCCCTGCCTGTGTTTACTCCTAACTTCTGCAGAGCTGATTAGAGGCTTGGCAGGAACTGTATGGTTATGCTCTAGATACACTCTGGATACATTATTGTCACAGTTGAGGTATTGCAAAAGCTATGCCGTTCCAGTCTTTATCCTACTGAGGTACCTCTTTTGATTGTGCAATATCTGTGGCTAATTACACGGCAATTGCAGTGTGCCACCAGCCACCCACAATTCATTGTCAGCTCCTTGGGGATGCAAATGAAAAAGGAAAGATAATGTTTTCTTTCTTCAGTCCAGTGATTTAGTTTGCTTCTGTTTTTTTAATCCCCTGCTCCTTCAGGTAATAAAGCCAGATGGTAGTGACAAAGATGCAGAAGTCACACATGAATCAGACATCCCTGAGGATATGCTGGGGACTTGCATTCCACAAGAGACAGCGAAAGGCGATGCTCAGAGTCCGGATGTCATTATAGAAGCTCAATTCGATGATAATGATGCAGAGCATGGACAAGACCACTTGCAGAATACGTTGACTGATGATATTAAGAAACTTTCCCTGGATACCGGTGAAAAGGGTGAGTAGATCAGATTGGTGATTTAGGCCTTTATTTGAGCAAACTATTGAAGTGTTACTTGGTTGCCTCGCTTTGCTGCGAGATATAAAATACAGGCATAAAAGCTTAATGCCTTATTGCTTCTATGCCTTTCTGCTAAACTGTCTTCGTGGTTTTGAATGGATATTAATGGCTGCGGTTTATGTAGTTTTGATTGGTGCAAAGTAAATCTGCGAAACAGAAGTCACACCTTTAGATTTGCAATTCTCAGGACTGTCTGGAGACTGCTGGTTGCTGTTTAATTCAAGATGCTGCTGTAGCAGTTTCCTTCCTTGCAGCTTAGCTGGCCAATCTCTGTGTCTCAGTTTGGGGATAAGAATATATTTCCTTGGGGGCAGTTAGGTTTGTTGCTGTTTTCAAACAGTTGAGTTATGAGCAACTCAAAGGTTTGGTCCGTTTCAAAAGAAAATCGCACTAAAACCTAAAGCCAATTATGCGATCTGTTTTGAAGGCAAACCTATTTTATTCTGAATCTGAATTCCATCCAAGCCATCAAGTGTTGCTTAGGGCAAAATAAAATAGGCTCCCCTGTCCCAAAACTAATGCTTATGCAGCTCTTTGCATGTCCTTTCTAGTACTAAATCCCATCCTGAAGAGCTGTGTGTTGAAAGGATTCTGACAATTGGCACATTTAACATGTGCCTTCAGCTGCTCATGAAAGGTTTGCTGGGACAGATATTCTGGTGTCTTCTGTTGCTTGCCCCAGTTGTCCAGAAAAGATGGCAGTAACTCAGGACCTAAGAAGTTGTTGGGCTCTGACAAATCCTGGTGGTGGTTGTAAAGCTGTCCTATTTGATCGTGTTTTCCTGAGATATTTGAAGATGCACAGACCCGTGCCTGTACTGTTGGTAGACTTCCATTTTTCACACCCATCTGTTCGTAAAAAGGAAATAATACTTGAATGGAAGTGTTGCAGTTTTTATGACAAAACGTTGGTTTCACGTCGTGAATGGAGCTGCCCCCTTACCAGTTTGTGATGCTATTTCCTTCAGGGTATCTCCACAGCCAAGTTCCTCCCAAGGCACGTGAACCAATTCATATCTTGTTCCATTCCTTTCCAGGATACAGCTTGATTTGGGAGTTACTCTTCTTGTCTGTGGATGTTTTACACAGGGGGTTTTTAGCCCCAGAAGTTTTGCAGTCTGTTGCACCTGCACACCGTTGGGCCACTTTGACTCAACAATTCTCCTGAGTCATGTGTCTGTTGCATCTTTATTGCTTCTGATAGCCATGCCAAATTAAACATTGTAGAAGTACATTCTAGTTTGATACCAGCATCTAAAATAAATACAGGCTTGAGCCAGTATTTTACTTTAGTTGTGTAACTGTGATTTAGTTTAAAGAGTTGATGAGAATTATTTTTTTTTGGTGCAGCATAGTTCCTCGAGATGTTCTGGAGTAACCTGTGTTGGAGGTTATCAAGTCATCTCTCAAAATCTGTGCCATCTGAGTGGGTTTTGCCATTTGATTCTGTCTTTGGAGAATATTTGTAGGACAAATGTGAGATCAGCTTATTGTCTGCACAGTTGAAATCTAACTTTTCCACTGCAGTTGCCTAAGCCAACTGTTTTCTTTGTTTTCAAGGCCTTTCCATGTTCATCCTTAACAAACCTTGTGGCTGGTGTGGATGTGCCAGTTAGATTTTTGCTGAGTTTGTGTTTTGCTATCACCTCTTTTAATACTTGCTTCAGCTTCTTTGGCCATATAACCCGTATGAAGGTTTCCCTACTTTCTTCTTTCTCTGCTTTTTAATGTTCTCCTTTTTTTATACATATAAAGTTTACGATGCTGCTTTTTCTGAAGGTGTTTTTGAGTAGTTGATGATTGCTTTGGCTTGTTTCCTGTCCTTCATACAATTTCTCATATCATCACTTATCCAGATTTTAAGTCTTGCCTGGAAAACAGCTATAGTTATTCTAGCATCACTGATAACTGTCATGAAAAAAAGAAAAACTCCTGCCAAATTCAGCCTTCACAGGTGTGGCTCAAAATGCTTTTTTAAAAGCACCAGACATACACTTTTTCAAGGCAGAACTTAACCTTAGAGGATAAAATCCTCTGGACTTCCTAAGGCCGTCCACTGGAATGTGGTGCCAGCCTTGGAGGCAGAGAGCATTGGAGGGTTGGGCTGTGGTGAGTGGAGGTGCCCTTCCCTGAGTAACGTGGGCCTCTCCTGGGAGAGCTGCTTGGCTGCTGCTGCCAGTTGAACTTTCTGCATATGAGCCTTTTCTTTCATGTTACATCCTTTCTGCTGGAAACAGCTACTGGAGTAAAACAGGGAAGTGGATGGCAGTGGGGATTCACAGGGGGATTTCTTCCTGACCCACCAAACCCAGTGCTTTACTTGCTTTCCCTGAGAGCACTGCTTTGCACGGTTTATCACACAGTCCCATTGCATGTGGCCTTATGCACAGAAGGGAGCAGGAGAAATTTTCTGTGGCCAGCACAAGTCTTAAATGAACATTTGTGATGGGCTTTCTTCCTTTTTTGGAAGGGCTTTTTGAAGGTTTCAAGCTGGCCAAAGATGCTATCAGAGATGCTATATTAATGAAATAAAATCAAGAAACAGTCTATTGTGTTCCCATGTGTTCTTTATGTATGTATGTATTTGCATACATGTATGTGTGCGTATGTGTATGTTTATAAAAGGATACATATATATATATATATGTAAAATGCCTATCCAAAATTTGAACTAAACAGAAAACCCACAAGATTTATGGAGGTGAAACATATCCATAACTACTGTAATGGAATTAAAAGTAAATTTTACTTATTCTTGGCAAAAAGCTCAGAGCCAGGCTGACTGTGCTCAGATCTTTGTGCATGAACAAAAGCCCTGCAGTTTGCTGCTCTCAATTGCAAGATGCCTTTTGTCCTTCCTGATGTAGGAGTAGGATTGTGCAATATCTCTGCTGGCTCATTTGTTCTGCTGCCGATGGTCAGAATGAACCATGAAGAATAAAAGTAGATGTGTCATTTGAGTAAGAGCACTCTGGGAGTGCAGGCTGTTTTGATGTCTTTTCTACCTTGGCCTGTGTCCCATCCCTTCTCATGGCTCTGTTCCTCTTCAGAGCACAGTTGCCCTCTCCATCTCAAGTTACACGCTGGGGCAATGAATTTTGGGGTTGGCCCTTGCTGTCAGAAGCTCTGAAGCATAAAACATTGTGTACACTGATTATGGCCTAGATTTGAGGGACTGAATTTCCCTGAAGTCCTTGTACCTTGGATTTCCTGTGCCTCTGTGGGGCTTAGGGCAAACTGGTAGAAATTGTTATTATGCACAAGTCTGCAGCCTTACACTCAGATGCTGGATCTGTCTTCACTAAGTGCTGCTGTTATGAGAGCTGTGCTTCCTGC
Organism: Pomatostomus ruficeps; assembly: GCA_013400735.1. Lineage (NCBI taxonomy): Eukaryota > Metazoa > Chordata > Aves > Passeriformes > Timaliidae > Pomatostomus > Pomatostomus ruficeps. The sequence continues at coordinate 306,149 of VYZT01012486.1, forward strand.
CTTTATCTTCCTGAGTCCCCAGAAGGGATGGGATAAGCAAGAGGGAAGTCCATGGAAGTGAAGGGACCATTGCACTCAGCCTAATTCTCAGCCCTTGGACTTTCTCGTGCTTATAAAAGTGGGTCAATCTTGCTTTGCTAAAGGATATTAAAATAGAAGTTCATAACTGGTGTCACTCTGCCAGAAGTTGCCCTGGTCAAACGAGTTTGCTCTGCTTTTCTGGACTCTTCTTGCAAAGAAGTGGGGTTAAAGATTATCTTAGAAAAGTCTTTAGTTGAAGAAGTGACAGCCATTCTCCTCTCCAGAACCTGGTTCTACACAAAGACCAATATTGTCCTGTTCCACGGTTAAACTCTGTGAATGTTAAGCTTTGGTATTTGGTCTTGCAAAGTTGAAAATACCTTTTCCTCTTGCATTTTCAGCTGTATTTCCAAAGTGTAAATATCTACATGCTGAACAAACTTTCTGCTTTTTTTCCTTCAAAAGACAGTAAGAATGAGCACCCTGAATAAAGTTTCTCATCTCCCTTAGTAGTATACTGGAAACCCTCTCTGGGATTTTTGTGCCCTGGTGAAATTCAGGCGGAGAACAAGGCAATAGCATCCTGACTGTAGTCTGAACCACCAATGTGTACCCAGAAGAAATTAATTCCCTGTAGTGCTTGGTACTGACATGCAGGTCTTCCGTGTTGTACCCTAAGAACTCAACTTATTCTGTGTCACTACTGTCCACAGAACTCATTCACCAGTCAACATGACCTGTGCCAGGTCTGTAATTCTTTTCCTTAATCCTCATTCACATTGACTGCTGCAACAGAGGTCATGTAACTTTTATCCTATCACTTAGTACTGACCTAGAACACATTATTTCTGTGACTTTTCACTGCAGTAGGAGTATTTTCTTTATACTCCATTTCAATATGTAATAAAAAAATGGAAACTCTTTCTATCTCTCAACCTGGGAAAAGTGCAAAATATTCTGCACAGAATGGTTTATGATGCTGTATCTGTATACAGACTTGTGTGTCACATGAGTTTCCTACAAATGTGAGCTGTCTCTTGTTAAATATTGGGATCAGATTACTCTGATAAAGAAACATCAGCAATTGAACAGTAGCAGCTACTTGCACTCATGAGAATGGCAGCTGTTCTCGTAAAAGTGCCTCAGCCCTTCTTTAGCAAAATGATATTCAAATAAAAGTTTGTAAAACTGTGTCACTATGCCAAAAGCTATCCTTGTCAAACTCGTTTGCTCGGCTTTTTTCAGCTCTTCTCACGGGAGATCTTACTACACCAGATACACAGAATATCCTGCTTCCCACGGGGGTGGAAGTCATCAAGCTGGTGGACTAGCTGCCCTGGCAGCAATCAGAGAGTTGTGTTTGTTCAGGATTTCCACTTACACCTACACTACTGCAAATTGGAGCTTGGATATGCCATTGTCCACAGCTTGCTCACTGCCTTGACGTAATGACGTTTGAACAGAAATAGCTCATTTACAGGCATAGTGGACTCACACAAACTGAGTAACCAATGGATAATGGGTAGGGTCAACAGAATTTGGGTTGGAGCTTCTGCAGAACTTTTTCCTGTCTCCCTGTCTGTTCAACGTTCACCAGGTGGACTCTGGTTGATCTCTTCCAAGTCAAATGTGACTTTCAGCCTCTAGTAGTCCTGATAAGGTCAGAAATGATAACCTAAAATTGCTTGGTGTCCACACTGCTGCTGACTAGAGGCTGTATTTTGAGTATTTCAGGATTGCTTGGCTTAACTGAAGTGGTGGTGTTTGGTAAGTTCACTGTATGGTTGTGTAATAATGGCATCAAGCCTTTCTTTTCTCAAGATGATGTTCTAGAGTCAGTGCTTAGAAGGGTTTTTAGACCTTCTAGCAAAATAGAAAAGTGTATTTATAATGCAGAGTTTAGTCTCTGGTTTGTACTTCTGCACCTTCTCATGTACTTCCATGCCCCCTCTTGTGTATTTGTGTCCTCTCTCTTCTTTTAAGCTTGACAGGGTGCTTACTTGCCTTCTGTGCACTCATTTGGCACCTGGAGTCCTGCAGTTATCAGTGTCTCATATTGACCCAGGCAGAGTTCAGAGGCTTAATACTATTCCTCTCCTTGGCCAAGTCTGGTAGGGAAATGATGGTGATAAAAATCTGGATTACATGCTGACCCTCTGCTCTGCTCAGGCTCACCCTTCTTTCAGTTTAGCTACCATGAAGTCTGGGAGATTTGGAGTCCACCAACGACACTGGCCACGGGAAGGAACAAGTGTTCTTCTCCCTCCTCTTCAGAGGCTCCTGTTCACTCTGAGTGCTTTTAAGGAGCTTCACTGTTCTTTCCTAGCCTGCAGCTTTCTGCAGATGGATCGTCTCCACTGCATAGCTCTTAACATTTCTAGGCCACAGCAGAGGAAAAGCTCACCAGGAAATCTTCTCAGTTACACGGCTTTTAATAGAAATCCTTGAGGTGGAACTGTCAAAAATCGGATCAGTTTCACTCTGCTGAAGCCTGGAAAGCCAGCAGAGAAGCTGGAGCAGTTTCAGCTGCCCGAGACAGCTCTGTATTAGTTTATCCTAAGTTCATGTTTGTGGGTCTCTGGATCTAGCTCTTCTGGTTGGTGCTGTAACTTTTCTTAAAAGAGAGCGTACATTTCTAGCAGAATAAACAGTATAGCAACTGAAGAAAAGTGTTCTACTGGTATTGAACAAATTGGGCTTTATGGTTGCATTGATGAAATGCTACAGGCTGAAAAAGCTCCGGTTATTCTTTTGTTGTAAAGCTGAAGCCTGCAATGGAAGTTAATGTTGAGAAAGTTCCTTACGCTGTTCTTCCCTAGTAAGTTATCTTGACCCCCAAATGACTTCTTAAGTACTGGAAAAAAATAAATTACTTAGGCAATTAGGTAACAGGAATTAGATTAAGTTCAGCATATTACCATATGTTCCTGAGTTCACCTATGTTTCTCCTCTGAGTTACAAGTTTAGGTCAAGTAAATGAGAGGGCATGATACTGAGAGTGAATGGTGGGTGTGGAGATAAACAGAATATGGTCATTGTTAGCAGCAAGATTTCCAGGATGAAGCAGATTAGGATTCATTCAGCTAACATATTTTCCATGGAATAGTAATATTGGACACAGAGACTTTAGGAACAAATGCACATGCAGGAAGGAAGAACATTAAGTAAATAGGCAAAATACTCAATGGAATTGTTTTTGTAACATTTTAATTTTGCTTGCCATTAATTTAATAGAACTGTATTTCTGTAGACTGCAACACCACCAGACTTTTTGTAGGTTTAATTCTTTTGCAATAAGGCTTCCAACCCCTGTGCTGACTGACATCTTCTCAAGGACATGAGAGGGCCAGGAGGTCTGTGTAGCCATGCTGTGGTTGTAGTAATGTTATGTGGCTACTGAGACAGCTACGATCTGATCAGTTGGGCTAGATGGCAGCTTCCCAAAATTATGTTGATCTTTGCTGTGGATCAGACTTGGAGGGTTCTAAGGAAAAGTGACACTCTTGTCTCATCATTCTGCCATCTCCTCCATCCCTCCTTGTGGAAGTGGCTAAATATAAGTAAATAATTACATGCTTGGCTGCCTTGCGTGTCTGAGGGAGCCAGCTGTACTCACCTCTTCACATTGCCTTTGCTCTGCTACTGCAGATGCTTGTCTGTGCTCTACACATCTGTTATTAAGCCCTTTTTCTCCCTCTCTGAGGGTCTCCTCCTGCCTGCGCATCTTCAAAAATCTTGATGCTAATCATCTGAGTCTCCCAGTCCTCTCTTCAGCGTGCCCTTGGGCAGGCAGGTGTGTGTGCTCAGGTGTTAAGACACGAACAGCTGTGGAAGGGTGAGTTTGCTTAAATGAGTGTTCGAAAATAAACATCTCTGAGGAGGTGAGTCCTGTTCATTAGAGACACAGCTCTGCGATGAGACAACTCAGGAGTGCTGCACGATTTGGAGCTGCTTCACTTCTTACCTGAAGAGCCCTCGTCCATTGCACATGGGTGCTGTTAGGCTGATTTTGGACAGGCTGCATGTGTTAAATTCCAAGGCTGTTGGCTTAACTCTCTTGTCACAGTGAAATACCTGTCTCTCCTCCATCACAGGTGGAAAGCTCTATGTGTGTAAATACAAAGTACTGCTTTTTCCATGATACTTTCCTAGGTGACCCTACTTACAGGCTGTTTAAAATAGATTCCAGTTTTGGATAGTACCTGGTGCTAAGTGAAACAGCACTTTTCTTCTTCCCTACCTTTCGGTAGGTTTGTGTTCTGAAGAAAAAAAGCTGTTCTGTACTGAAAAACCATCAGATGCAGAATATGAAGCATCTTTGTGTTTTCTTCTAAACAGCAACGTTTCCTTCTTATTATCCCTAAAAGTTAAGATTGTAGCAGAATAGTGTAACCCAGAGCAAATCTGAGTATGCATTTATCACTTTTGGGTTGAAGTGAGTTTTATTTCCTAATGCCTATTTTGTGCTGATATAGACAGAATTCCAAAAACACATCCTTTGTGAGTGTGACACACAGTCCTGGAGATATTTATAATAAATTGATCTGTTTTACACCACTTATGTATTTGGTACTAAAACATAATATGCTGAAGCTGCTCCTTGAAGCAGACGTCAGAGAACCTAAGTGGTGTTGTTTCATTAGTGAGTGGTTGGCTTTGCCACTGAAAGGTTTACAGCTGTGCTGGTATCTGAGCACTGAGCTCAAGAGCAGTATTTTCTGATGGGATTCGTAAATACTCCCATGCAGAGTAACCCAGCTTCTCAAGTACATTTTTTTTCTAGCTGAAGTAGCAAACACTGAACTATTTTCTTAAAAAACTTGGCTTTTTCCATCCAGGGAGGGAATTTTTTTTTTCAGTAAGTTGTGTTTGAGATCTGAAACTATGATATATTTTCATTTGCAAGTGGATATTGCATCTTTAATTGTATTCTTTTTGGACAGAATTGCAAATTTCCACAGTGACCAATGCAAACCTAGTGAAAATAATTTTGGATCTGTCATAAGTAATCAGAATTCTAGTCTGATGATTTTTGGTCCACTTTGGCCACCTTTTAATGTGATGGTAATTGAATTGTAAAAGGAAGTTTGGGGGGCTTTTAAAAAAGTAATGTTTGACCTAGGAATGCTTGTCAGGCAAATCTAAGTGTGTATGGAAGCTGCCTAAACTGATCCTTACAGAGGGAGGCATATTCCAAGTGTCCTGGATCTACTTCATTGGTAATAACATAACTAATTTGAGTTGCTTTTTGTGTCTAGTGCCTAATTTTTTTTTAAGTAAGACTATTACAGTTTTGGTTTGTCAGATAATCGCTGAAAGGAAAACACTGAGATTATAATGCAGTTTCACTGGATCCCGGTTGCTGAAGTGTGTTTTCACTGTAAGATAAGCTTATGAAGTACTGCCCAAGCTAACATAGTAAATCTTTCTCAGAAAACATGTCTTTGCCTAGGGTGGAAATATTGAATGGTCATTGGATAACTACTGCAGTAAAGGGGTCAGAATAATTCATTTTTAGTTTGGCATAATGCAAGGAGTTTCTTCCCACCTTCCTTGCACAAAATGCTGCTCCTCTCACAAGTTAAGTCTCCTTTAGGATTGCCTCCATGCCTCTGCCCTGTTGTGGGAGATGTTTGTATCTCCCAGCTCAGATCTTCTAGACCACCAGTCTCTAGTGCAGCCCTGTAACCTCCCCTCTCTGCTCAGCTTCAGTGGAGGGGAGGAGGACGTGTAATGAAGGAGAGGGACTGTGAGAGGTGTATTCAGGGAACTCAGGTAACAGACTCTCCTGGCAGATTATTGCTGCTGTGACTGAGGTTCCTGTGCAGTAATTTGACAGTTGAGCCACGACTTTGGATCTGGATAGTTGTCCCTTCTGACCTGAAGGTTTTGTCACAGGGATTTCTCGTGGCTGGTGCTCTGCTGCTGTAGACCTCATAGCATTAGATGTAGCCCTGGTACCAACAGAATTTTGACTTCAAAAGGAGCAGCTACAAGCTACAGGGAAGTCCACATCTCTTAGCTCTAGTCTTTCATAATCCCAGGATGTTTTGGGAGGGATGCTGAAATTGGAGAGACCACTGAAGAAGATAGTCTCCAGCCAGCCAAAGGCCCCTGGCTGATGTTGGCTGTGAAGGAAAAGGCAAGTTCTATAGTGCCACAGTGGGAATTTGGGTGCTTTCTGATATCTGTACTGGGTTCACATCGGGCTTATCTTCAGCAGGATGGGGGGCAGTGCCCCAGCCCTGAATGTTCTTCATCCCAGTCAAAGGAAGGCCTGGCCACCCATTTGCTGTGCTCCCTGTGACAGCTGCATCCCGGTGCTCCTGTGCTTTGCATGTGTGTATGTGTTACTTCCCCAGGACATCACTGCTGGCTTCTTTTTGACAGAGAAAACTGCTTCAGTGAAAATTTCCAAGTGACTTTTCAGAGCGATGGGAGTTGGAAGGATAGGTGGAAAAAAGGCAGTGCTAACAAGGACATGTTCCTCACGTGACTCCGGGTGCTTTTTTCATTCTTGCCTGCTGGACCTTGAGTCACTGCTGCTGTTCTGCTGTACTGGGAGAGCAGTGACTGCAGCTTGCTTTTTCCCAAACATGTTTAGATCTGGTTTCTGTTCCCACCAGTATGTGCTGTTCCTTAGGGAGAGTTCACTCCAGTAAAGCCCTGGGCTTGTGGCAGGTGTGCCGGGAGGCATGGCCTTTGGAAGGCTCCCAACTTCCCCTTGTCCTCTGCCCCGTCCAGTGTTTCTTTGTTCCAGATCATCCTGTTCTTTGCCCAGGCTGTCTTTATGATTGACACACCATAAACTGTTAACTGATCGCTTGAAAATTTGTAAGAAGACAAAATGGCTCCTTGATTTTATTCTTTGCTAAATGATTGCCTGGTATGAACTTTAGCTGGCAGGAACCTCAGAGGAGGTAAGCAAATGAGGTAACCTTGGTATCCCCCACTTTTTAAACTGCTTACAATTATCCAAGCAATTTTTTCCCCACCTTGTTTGTCACCATGAAACTCTGGGTGGTTTTATCCTCTAGTAATGCTGGTTTTGGCAAGTCTGAGTTCATTTCAGTAGAAGTAAATCAGAAATGGTTTTGCTGCTTCTATTATTGGTGCTTTTTTAGGAAAGTAGAATTGTATTTAAACCCCTGAATACCTGTTCATTCTCCTCTCAGCCCTGCTAGCAAGTCAATGAAGATAAAATAAAAGTAAAGTCACTTAGAAAAAGATCTCTGGGGAGAGGAAGAGCATATCAGAAGGCAGAGCTGAGGGTAATTAGCAGCATATGAGAACCAGAGTTTGTCATTAGAGCAAAGCCGTCATTGTCAAGCGACTGCTGGGGTAGCATTGCCTGGAGGCAGCGCAGCCCCTCTGTGGGAGCGCAGCCATCTGTGAGCGTGCCCTGGTGATGGTGGGGCACAGCCAAACCCCCGGGGAAGGCTTCCCGAGCACCAGTCCCGACTCCCGGCACTGCTCCGCTGCAGCCGCCCCTCCATCCGTCATGTCACCAGCAGCCTCGTCCAGGAGCTCTGTGGGACAGATGGGTGTCATCTGGGGGCCAGGGTCTGTGTGTCACCGCAGTGCTCCTCGCATGGGTGAGTGCTCTGGGCCTCCTGTAGCACAGACCTCAGCAAAATGTTGCTTTATCTCGTGTCTTCTAAGGGAAACAGTGACAGCTACGTCCCTTGAAACTTGAAATCAGTGCCACAGTCTCTTCTTAGGAAAGCAAGATTTCTTTTGAACACTCAGGGCCTGATTTTAGCACATGTGCTTGAGATAGATGTGATTGCCATACAAATGGAAAAAGTCAGCCATCTCCCATGAGCCCTCCAGACAAGTGCACATGGATGCTTCCATCCCAAAAATTCTGGCAGAGCAGTAACCACAGGCTCTCAGCAGGGATGCAGCTCAAGAACAGCCCAGTCCCAGCCTTCTCCATGGCAAAGATCACTTTGGATGTTTGTAAACATTAAATGCCAGCCATCTGTAGCAGATACTCCCAAACTCCCATACTCGAATATTTGAAAATTCCAAACTAGAAATTAGTTGACCCTCGATTTTAATATTATCAGTATCTGGACCAGAGATCTCAGGGGAAGGAAGCTCTTGGTCATATGTAGTGATTACTTCAATAAGACTTTTCATAAGCCTGGTCCACAGCTGAAGAGGGTCAGCTTAGTAGATATGATTTCAGTTTCAAAGATAAACATACATTTCATAACCCTGCATAATGTTTTTAAAGGAAATTAAATATTAAGTGAATGTATGTATTTAAAGGACTGCTTATGTAATGTTAATGTCTTCAACTAAGAAATGCCACAAAATTCATAGCCCTTAGTATTTAATAAACAGAACATGTTTTCTACCACTTTGTCTCTTATGGCTGATACAGTCCACTTACAGAGTTGGGACTTATTTTGATTTTTGTTGCTTTTCAGCACATCTGCATGCTAAGTGAACATAGATTTGCTGTCTGTTGTAGTCCAGAGAAATAATAATTACTTCATGCTTGGCAATTTTAACACCTGAGAGATCTTTTTCCTTTCAAATACGTGTACTACGTGCACATTGTATTGTACTTCAGAGCAAAGGCCCAAGACAAATTTGTCATGGAAATGTGCTACAGTAACTGTCCTGTGTGTTTGATGCAGGGAAGGCTGCTGGGGTCACTGGTGTGCACAGAACAAAGCAAGATGATGGACCCAAGGTCAATGATCCCAGACTCCTCCCAGATGAGTTTCTTCAAAGGACAGCCAAGGTAAGTCCACGGAGAGTGACAAGTGAGCACGTGTGTGCTCTCAAAGGCTGAAGGAAACCAGCCCTGGCCTCCCTGTAGGCTCCATCTGTTGATCTTTGAGTCTCATTCTCCATTTCAAAGAGAGCAATTGTCCGATCTGATAAAAATCAAGCGACTTGTTATTTTTACCAATTATCTTAGGTTAAATTCCCTTTATTTGTCATGCAAAATTACTTAGCAAGATTCAGGAAAAAGATTGGATACTAATATGAGTGTCAGGATATCCAAAGTTGTCAGAATTAATTCTTACAGACTTTGGAAAGGCTGCTAGTACTGTTGATTCAAGATTTGAGTCAATCTCTGAATATTAAGACACCAGAAAAGGACTGCTGGGTCAGACTGGGTCAGGTCTCTTCCACGTCTTGTGCTTTCCTCTGCAGCCTCTGATTCTGGTCCTGTTGTTGGCTGGGCTGCTCTGGTCTCATCCAATGTGGCAATTGCAACGCTCAGAATCGTGCAGAGGTGCAGCTCCTGAAACCTTCTGGAAGAACTCTTCTGTATAAGCTTAGGAAATCAGCTATAATGTTTCTGTTATCCAGTGATTTATTATGGTCTACAAAAATATAGCCTGGATGAACACCTCTCTGGAACAATTATTTAGTGATATTGTAATTTATTATTCTTTTCAAAGCCATCTTGTATAAAGGTAAAATAACCCCTAACTTCAGAAAGCACAGAGGGAAGGAGAGAACTGCCAAATTCCCAACAGCACATCCTTTCCTGTGGTTAGCGTTGGATCTGCCAGCGGCACTGTTTTTGGACTGGCCTGTTCTGTGCTGACTGTCGAAATCACAGGCCGAGAATACAAATGAAAGATTTTACAGGAGTTGCTTGTATTTTGTGGCTAATTCTCTGCATTTGGAAGCATCTGCTTCTTGTCTGGTTTTGTTCTGTAATCAAGAAAATTGCTGTAGAGAGCTAGCACTTGGAAAGCACTTAGCTCTTCTATAGCCATGAGCAAGATGGCAAGGAAAATACATTGTAAATAGGTGCTCAGTTAAAAAACACACACACACACATACACACACGCAGGAAAAAAAACATATAGACCTTGTGACTTTTCCAGATACTCCGCTAAGCCTTTGTGTATCCTTATTCTGCTAAAGAAAGTAAGTTTGTCAGAAGGTATTAACTGTAGAAACTTCTTCCCTCTCCCAGGTGGTCTATATTTTGGAAAAGAAGCATTCTCGAGCAGCTACAGGTTTAATAAAACTTCTGGCTGATAGGAACAGTGAACTCTTCAAGAGGTGTGCCATGTTCTCACCTGTGGACCACAGAGTGCCCAGGGTCTATGTGCCCTTGGCTGATTGCCCTCCAGACTTTATGACCAAGCCTGAGGCCTATTCGCAGATGCTCTTCATCTGTCGCATCGTGGACTGGAAGGAAGACAGCAACTTTGCATCAGGGTATGTGCTGCCATCAGAAGTAGAGATGACTGATATTTCTAGCTGGAATTCTTGTTTTCACTTAATTTGCTACAAACAGTAGAGACAGAAATCTGTTAACAAGCTGCTTGTCTTGTGTCGCTCTGGTGGATAAATTATGTTGAGACGAAGGACAGCTCATCGCTAGTTAATCTCATAAATGTTAGTTTCTTTGAGTGCTTGCTTCAGTGTGCTGGTGCATCACAGCATTGATGAGTGCATGGTCTAGGGGGAACACATGTGCTCAGCCTGACCAGCACAAGCACCATGGGGTGCTGGCAGCCTTCCTGTCTTTCCTCCCTGTGTGGAAAAGTAGTACAGAGTGTGCAGACATTTCACTTCTGCCAGGGGAAGATCAGTGGCTGTGAGGCTCATCTTCAGTTTTTACGCCTTTACTGGTAAGAATTAGAAAGAAGTCGCAGATTGTTGAGGTTTTAAAGTTGCAGTGGTTCAAGGAGGAATAGTAGAAATCAAGAGAAGATTCATTTCCTCCTGAAGCATGTGAGAAGGGTGTTGCACTGTGTGTGTTTCATCAGGCACTGTAATGTCATCACTGTCCAGAGTTCAAATTGCTGGCACTGCTGTGAAGAAGGAGGTTTTAAGCCAGCGCTACACAAGTGGCCTGTGCTGGGCTGGATCCAGATTGCAAGCTCATTTTGCCTCTCCAAGAAGAGGACAGTGGTTTTCAGCATTTTCACTCTTTTCTTTGGAACAGGTGTAGTGTACCAAACTCCCACCTGAAGTGGCCATGCTGTTTCTATTGAATGGGTCTCAGTAAGAAATGGAGGATGTTGATCAATCTATTCAGTTACCTTGGGAATATTTAGTAGTCCTGGTTTAGATGGTAATCCACAGTAGTAAGGAACTCTGACCTGTGGCAATACTGTGGTCAGATTTTACAGTTGATGGGGATCTGGGTGTAATCTGGAGCATGTGCAGTAGCGGGAGTTTTTCATAAAGCCTGGCTTTTCCCCTTGCAAAGCAGTTCTGATGGGGTAGCACAGCCAATGTACAATATCAGCACTGCAGGTCTGGGAGTCCTCAGCTCAAGCTGCTGGTAAAGCTTAAAATTTAGAGAAAACTTTTTTAAGAGTAAGTGTGTTGGCACAGATCTATCATCTGTAGAACTAAAAGTAAGCTAAGCTTAAGTCCCCATTTCACAGAGTTTATCAGTTGTAGCTGTTTTGTGTGCCCAGTAACAGCAAGTTTCATGTGTACTCCTTGAGAGCCACATGAGCCATGAAGTCACTCGGTGTTTCCTAGATAAACTGCAGTGCATGAACTGCAGTGGCCTCCCTTTGAGCCCCACTTTGAGTCTGGCTGTGCTGTGAACTTCCCTGTGAATAAGTTTCTGACTGGCAGAGATTTTCTTTGTCTTCTTTGACTCCAACTGAGAAAAGATTGGAGGGTGGTTGTACTGCTTGGCTTCTTGTCATGAACAACCCCCCTTTTCAGCAGAAATGGGAAATTAGGAGGATGGACTAATATCTTTTTTATTGGCTAATGTGTGTGTCTTTAATCTGTACTTCTGACAATATTGGATATTCTCATCTGTCTGGTTTGATCGTTTCCAAGATGTAAAGGGTGTTGCCAGGAAAGAAAATGTCCATGATTGTCTTCATACATAGTTGTTTCCTCTGGGAGTTGGTTGCTTTTCAGTAAGTGCCTTGTGGAGAGGGCAGCATAAAACCTTGGTGACCCTTTCTGTTTTTAGCCGTAAATAATGCTTGTTTAAACAGTGAAAGACAAGGAAACCTCTTGAAGGTTCTAAAAGATTCTGTTTGCTTTTGGGCTCATTTATAAGCTAGTTTATAAGCCATGTTGCCTTGTTTATAATGAGTTGTGTTGCTGGTCATGGCCCCTGTGAAGGAGAGAAGAGCAGGTGATCTGCAGCTCTTTACATGCTTTGTTTTCTGAACTTTTTCATGCACCCTTTAGTTCTGCCCACAAAGTTCCTGATATGCCTTTGGCAGCACCACCATAGTTTTGAAGGTGTCTGGACAAAGAGCCTGTTGGTCATCACCCTGCACTGTCTGCTGGAAGTGTGACAAGGGAAACTCCCTCCAGAGTTGGCAGTCACATCCCCTGGATGCCTTGAGTGTTTCTAGGTGACCTTCATCCCACAGCTGAACTCTCTCAGACTGGCCAGGCACCATCCTCAGCTTTCCTTTTCCCTTGGGAAGTTCAGTGCCAGGTTTCCAAGCACAGCTAATGACACAGATTGGTCTTCACAGTGACCATGTGCGGCTGGAGAAGTGGGATGCCCCTGCCAAGAGTTTGATGGTAGCATTGGCCACCCAGGGTGGTCACCTGCACAGGGGCAACCTGAGAGTCCCCGGAGGTCCCCTTCGGAGGGGGGTGCGTTCCTGTGTCATGATTGCCACCTGGTGGTCACCAGCGTGACACTGTCCCCTCTGAAGGCCATCCTGTCACCCCGATGATGCTGGGAAGGAGTGAGGAGGAACTCATGGCTCCATGTCATGCTGGCCATGCCCTGAGTTGACCTCTTGTGCTCCCTCTTGCATGTGAAATGATTTTACCTTGTCAGTGAAATGTTGTATAACTGTACCTGCTTCAGGTAACAGGTAAAGCAAATTAGCTCCAAAACATTCTTCTTTTCCAGATAAATCTTGTAAGTGCTGCCATGTACCATTATTTTCTGGGGACTGTTTTCAGTGTTGGAGTCCAGGGTTGTTTGGAGTATTAGTCCAGACGTGTCTGCACTTTTGCAGATGGTTAAGGTGGAATTTTTTTGTCCCCACATGTGATGATGGATGAGACTATTGAAAAAAACCAGCTAATAGAAAAGCACAGAATCACTGACTCCCTCTGTGTCACATGGGGCTTGTGGCCGTTCTAGCTCAGGGTCTTAGATATTGGTCTGTCAAGGTGACAAGATTTGTTCCAGCTTTTGCAATAAAATGAAATGTTGCAGGGTGTTATTTCACTTGCTGCTGTTTCCAAAGCCATCTGAGTGGCTCGAGTTCTTTTCATCTCTGGCATTTTATTCCCTTTTTTTTTTTTAAATTCGAAAATGTATTTTATGTGAGGCAAAATAACCAGATACCTTGGGTAGTTCACTGTAAGGCTCAAGGGAAGGCCTGATCCCCTCACCAGAGTGGTGTAGCTCTGTTGAAAAAACACCTTCTTGCAGATGTCCCTCAATAAGGCTTCATTCCCTTGGCACAACGTGTGGGATGGCTCCCAACGTGTTGGGAGCACCATGCTGCTCGTGTGCTCCGATGGGATGTGGCCTGGCAGCTGAAGGGAGGCAGCTCCGTGGTGTGGAGCAGGGCTGGATGGTGCTCTCAGGTGCTGGGGTTCCATGACACAGCTCTCTGTCCCTCTGATGCTCAGCCCTGCAGCTCTCTCACCATCTCCACCGGCACCTGTGGCCTTCATCAAGCCTGTGCAGCTCTGCCTGTGAGCTCTGGGCCCTGGGCAATGGGAGCACCCAGGTGGGGCTTCTTTCCTGTCACCTCTCCTGTACAGGCTTTCTTAAGGAATGGTGGCTTATGTGTGGGATGTTTTCCTGCTGCTGAAAGAAACCTTCCGTGTAGGATGACTGTGGGCAAGGCTGCTCCAGGAGAAACTGAGCAAGGGTGTTAAGTTCCCAGTGGAAGTTACTCACTCCTGTTCAGGAACCTGCCTGGCTTTTCAAAGGGGACAAGCCTTATGCAATCACGCTTTGTCTTTTTGGAGAGTTCTTATCATATAACCTTTGAGCACACGGGCCAGTTTCAGCTCGGTGAAGTTGAAGGGGAGTAGAGAGAGCTCAAATGTTCCTAGAAATGGGTGGCTGAATAGATGTGATCAGTGTCACCATGGGAGGGAAGACGGCAGCATGCAGGTGGCTCTGCCCCAGATGCAAATCAATGGCAGGTTAGACTCTGGTGAGTGGGCACCTTGGAGCAGTTCAGTGATCTTGCAGCTATGGGTGATTTGGAGAAATGCCCTGCTCTGCCCCAACCATGACATGTTCCAGTCAGTGCACGCTACCACCATGTCTGACATTAATCCAAGGGTATTCAAGGAATTCAAGGTAATGCTCCCTCGTCAGCGTCACAGAAAAGAAATGTTTACGTCTGTAACCATTGTAACTCTTTTTTTACCTTTTGACATTTAAAAAAAAGAGAGATATACGCAAGCCCGGGGTGTCAGAGACACCGTGACTCCCTGGGAGTGAACGTCTGCGTGCTGCTGGGCCCGGTGCCTCTGGTTGTTTATAAGCCTCTTGAACTATTCTTGTTACCCTCGGTGGCCGCGGAGCCCTAGGAGTGATTTTGCAGCCTGGCTGTTACTCCGGGGCCGTTGGTGATCCTATATGCATTACCTTTGATCACATGCTGTCCTGTCAGATTTTGCTCTGATGCAAGTCATCATGCCTGTGTGACTGTAACATGGCCCCAATTAAAGTCAGTTATACACTTTTTATTTCAAGGTACTTGGGAAATGTTCCCTGGAACACTGTAAATCAAATGTTAATTACTATTAAAAAAATATTAGTCCTATATCAAACCTCTGGGTAAACCCCTTATGGTTCGTAATCTAATTTCAGTAAACGGATCAAGAGGAACATGGGTTTCAAGACCGAGCTGGAAAGCACTCTGGCATTCAGAGGTGCTTTCCATGACTTGTCCTGCAGATGTCCAGCCGCCCTCCCGGTGCACTTCCCAGATCTGCCCTCCCAAGAGAAGGGGCACCTAAGACTCAAGTTCTTGACATTTGGGCTGGGTAGGGCAGTGTGTCCTCTCTTTCCTGGTGGGTTTTTTTTTTTTCCATCCTTGGTGGTGCTTGTGGGCCTGTGGACTCACAGGCTCGTCCTTGCTCAGTCCCAGCTCCACACCACACGTTGGAAATGAAGTGGTGATTTCTCTGGTTTATTGTTACTGCTGAGAGAGAGGGAGATAAAACTGATGCCTCATTTATTTACATTAAAATAAGGATTAGACTGGGACCCAGCTGCAGGAACAGAGAACTCAGCCACGATGCCAAATGTGCACATATTTCTGCCATACAGTTTGTACATAAAATTGAAACAATAGAGGGAAATATCTTTTATCCTTGTTTTCATTTTTATTTTAAAGCTAGACTATGTGAACTCTACAATTTACCACACCATGAAGAGAGCAATCCTTTCCAGCATATTACACAATATGACAGGTTTATTATACAGCCCTTCCCGTTGTGAAGAAAGAGCTTTGCTCCCATAAAGAAGATGGGCTCGCTTGTGCTGAGAGTTTGGGGTTTGTTCTGTGGGTTTATGGCACATTTGAAGCCTTGAGACCATCTTGCTTGTCCAAATAACAAGTGCACTGTTTTGGCCCCAATTTAGGAAAGTAATTAGTGTCTGTTCTCACTCATTGGAATTAAAGCAGAAGGATCAGTGTAATGATTCTGTATTTTATGCAGTGGAAAAACACTTATTAGAGTGGCTGGTTTTGTGCTGTGTTATTACCCCTCTCTTTTGTGTCATATTTTGATGGATTCGCCTTAATTTCAGTTGTAATTTTCTTGGGTCAGGAACATTCCGTCTACTGACTGTAATGTACATTGGCCTAATGGCAGTATATTAAAAATAAAAAATAATTTAACTCTGTGTACTATAGAGCAATCTAAAGGTAAGAAAGGGGACAAGGGGAGCCACCGTGTGACATAGGTTCTCATGGGATATTAGTAACCAGCTGGAGGGGGAGCAAATGTCTTGCTCCTTTGGAATCCTGGTTTGCACAGCATCCAGAGCTGAGCCTTGTTTGACACCAGAGCTGTTGGACAGACCTGTGCTGGGCATTCCACTGGAGCAGATGGAAAAGATTCTCCAAGCATAATAAAGCAGCAACCTCATCCACGCGTGTGCAGAATACTTCATCAAGCACTGTTAGCATGGGGGACACAATTTCCCCTGCCTGTGACTTGTTTCTAGATTGTTGGCCCCTCTCCAGTTAGCTCCTGGTTCAGAGGCTTCTCCTTAGCCAGGAGAGGAGGAACAAATGACTGGGAATGCTGAGGTCCTGAAAGGAACCTGGAAAATGGTTGGAAAGATGATCTGTGGGCATGTCTGTGTGTGTGACTCCTGTAAGGGAGTTAAGTTCCCAATGACAGTGTGGGTTCTTCACACCTCTGTCTTCACAGGGCATTGGTTTGCCCAGGCAGAGATGCATATCCCTTGGAATGGAGAGCAGGGTACTGAGCTCCCTATGGAGCTCTCTGGTACTTGGTGTGAATGTATTCTTCACTTTTGCTAGTAGGAGTGAGTCACCTTTTTCAGTGGTGTGGAGAGGAGAGAGGGTCTCAGGGCAGCCGTGTGTAGCACTAGAGCTGCCTGCGTGGTGCCTGTGTGATGCTTTCTTATCCCTGTTGGATGTATTTTTCTCTAAAATTGGAAACTTTCTTGCCTTTGAAAAAATCTAATAATTTAAAACATCTCCTTCAAATGAGATACACAGAACAGGCCTGGGTACTGCCTGGTGAGTGTTTTGCATCTCCAGCAGACACAAGTCATGGTATGCTCTGAATTCCTTCTAAGTCCTCTGCCAAAACTCAGGGAGAAGTGAAAAGGTGAAAGAGTGTATTTGAGGGCTCAGCAGCCTCTCTGCAGGGACAGTAACAACATGACAGTAATAATTATACACTTCAAAAAGCATCCTTTTCTTTCTGCAGGCAGTTGTGCAAAAGTCTTGGGCAGGCCGGAGAGATCGAACCGGAATCAGAAGGAATCCTGACGGAGTACGGTGTGGATTTCTCTGACTTTTCCCCTGAAGTCCTGGAATGTCTTCCCCAGAACCTGCCCTGGAATATCTCACCAGGAGAGCTGGCCAAAAGAAGAGATTTAAGGTAACAACAAAAAGCAGGGTCTGACACTCCTTGGGTCCGTGCAGGGTTGTGCTGTTTTGTTTTACTTCATCACATTTTGTAAAGGCCCTGACCTTATTACATGTACTATGTTATACCTTACCTGTGCCAGAAAACTTAGAAAGAAACTACTTTTGAAAGTACTTACAAACCCAGAAGGTCAGTTACTTGAATTTTTTTGTGAGACAGAGGCTTTTTCTCAAAAGAACTATTGAAAACTGAAAATTTGGTGTTTGGCACCTAATCTGAAAGCTTTATGTTTTTGTCTGGCATGTGTGATGCATTTTAGTGGTAGTTTTATAGCAGAGCTTTTCTGAATGCCTGGCAAATCAATGATGTGGGACATGGTTACTCTGAGACTTAAGCACAGATAGAGACTGTTCTCCTACCTCACATTAGCCATCCCTGCAACATAGTGATGCTCCCCACCAGCTTTTGGGAGCTCCACAACCTGTTGAGTGGCAGACACTGACATTGCTGGACTACCCAAAACTATGGATTTGCTGCACTTCTAAGTGTCAGATTTCAGAGACATCCTTACTAGAAAAGAATTAAAGACCAAAGAAAAAATATTTGTTTAGAACTTCACTTTGCAATAAAGGATGATGCAGGAAAACAATAAATACATTATTAAGAAGACACGGTGTGTTCCACTTCCGCCCTTGTTTATACTGGAGCATCCTGTCTCATTTGGCAAATTCATTGCTGTCTTGTGTAACACTGGGGTGAAGCAGCCCTATGAGGCTGATTCTTCCGGACAATGAACTGGTACAAGCACCTGCATATATGCAGCAAGCTCGTCTTTCTCTTCATGTTTCTGTGTTACTGACATGGACCTTAGCAATTCGAGCAGATAAGCTGATAGACTGCAACCATTTGTATCTGTACCTGCACTCCAGGTGTTACTTTGGACCTAATTCTGCTCTGGTGCCTGCAGCTTCCTTACTGTTTCAGCTTTCTGGATTTCCACTGCTATACAGTGGAGTAATTCAACAGAGAATCCCTTCTCTGATTGACTACTGCTAACGTTCAGATACCAGATCCAGACTGCAGGCTTCAGACAGCATAAAAAACCCGTAGATACTGAATGCTGCCGTTCAGAAGTCACTGGAAAGTACTTATTTTTATATTCTTAACTACAGTTGAGTAGGATTCTCTGTTTCTTCTGACCAAGTTCTTTTAAGCAAATAAAGAGCTTGACTTCTCTCCAGTCAGACAGTCAGTTTTGGAAACAAATTCCAAGTGCATTTCTTGCTTTTATTGCTGAATTATTACACTGGGACTTATCAAGGTGATAACAGTTTTGCAGTTAAGCCATTTAAATCCCTCTCTGCCCCGTCCTGACCACAGTGCACACTACAAAGTAGATTTCCTTTTGATCCTCTCAAATATAAACATTTAACAGTCAAAATTTTTAAGACAATTATTTGAGCTTAATTTGCTAATCCTTTTAATGTCAACTGCCACACTGCTGACTAACCAGTTTGTGGTCTAAACACATATGGAGATAACATGAGACTTCTAGTTACAGAAAATAAAATACAGGTGAGTCTTCCTTGTTGCTTCCTCACAGAAAGGGGTTTGTCTACCCAGAAAAAAGATGAGTTTTATTAGTAAATGCAGTGCGAATTGTAGGTGGGTGCAGTCAGGCAGTCGGAGACCTGGCTGCCACCTCTGATGAGTGAGACCAGAAGACCTTGAGAGACTGTTTTTGACAAGTCCCATGGTAGCTTGGCCTTAACGTGGTATTAGATATCAGCTTTCATATGGTCAGCAACAAGTGTGCTGTGGTCTGCAGTGTCCTACAAAGGGCCAGGATGGCATCCAGAGGAACACACCTGAACCTGGCTGTCTGTTCTGGGTGCACTCCTGAGTTATGCCTTGTTTTCCAGGGGATCTCACCCACCTGTCTCTGTGAGTGCCCATTGTTGCTGTGCTCTGTGCATGGTGATCTGTCAGGCTTCCCAGAATACTGTACAGTAGTGTGAGAGTATGATATAAAATAAATTACAGTGAAATAAAAACTCATCTTTTCTCCTAAAACAGCCATGTTAACACTTCTAAATAGCTCATCCTAATTCAGTTTACACATTGCTCACTTGATTAGAGTAAACACATGTTAGAGTTTAGCTTAAAGTACTTTCAGCTCTAGTAAATCCTCTGCAGTTCTGTAACACAGGCTGTAAATTTTCTAGTGTCATGCATAAAAGTCGTGGGATTTGGAACTGAGACCCAAAAAATGTCTTGTATTTTTTTGTGTTTCCTCTTCCTGAGATAACTTTTTCTTGTTTCCTTTCATCTTGGGAAATGACCCTTCCTCCTCAAAAGGCAATTTGTGTGCTCTGCTGACCAGTGTCCCGGGTGTGGTCAGGGAGTCGGAGCATGGAGCGCAGAGAGAGGGGCTCTGCACCGGAGGCATTTGTGAGTGTGGTTATAGACGAAAGTGAGACAATGTGTTTCACCAAGCTGCTGAGGCTGGGCAAGAGGGAAAAATATTTTATCCATGCCATCTTGTAAATACGTTCCTTGATCTTCCTGCAAGTTTTTCAGTTTTACAGGAAGCCTGTTCTTGCCATGCATATTCTGTTTGGATAGCAACTGTGATCTCACCTACACAGCTTGTGCAGAATTGCTTCCAAGGGATCTTTTTTTTCCCTCATTTCTCCAGTAATAGCTCACAAAGAAAGGTTTACATAATATATCAATATTACTTAAGGCAGAAAAGATCCAAACTTTGTGGATGGCTTTGAAATGGTTTAGCTGGCTTAACACTCTGCTCTGCCACTTGTGCACAGTTTTGCCATGGACATCTGTTTTTCACCTGCATGAGTTTATTTGTAAAATTAGACAAGTATTTCACAGGCATTCCCAGCTTACTTGTTTCTAAAGAGCACCCAAAACTTCTAATGAAAAGCACTAGGCAAGGATTAGTTGTTGGCATTGCATCCTGCAGTTGTATTTTACAGAGAGCATGAAGGTTCATGAAGTATCAGAATGTGTGGTTGAGGAAACTTCTCTTCCAGAAACTTTAAATATGATAACACAGATAGGACTGGGGCTCTCATTTTATTATTCAGGTTGACTGGAATTGGCATTTGTTTCATTAGAAGTTTGAGAAGTGTTTGGTTTCTGCTTTTAGGGAAACATTGGAGGATTAATGTCATAGAGACAAATGTTGATGGGTACAAAGTTTCAACCATTTTCCGGTCTTTTCCAGTGTTACAACATGTAATTTTCATTTCCCTGTTTGTTTTGGGACAAAATGTAGCCCCTGAAGAAAAGAGGGGTGAGGGCAAAGAAGGAAATACAAATTTCAGAGGTGGGGGCAGGAGCTGGGGGCAGGAGAGGAGGAGACCATTTGAAGAGGTGTAGCCAGGAATCTAAGAAACCCAAAAGCTATTTCTAAGACTCATTCCAAATGTTTCTAATTTCATTCATATCTTTTTGTTTCCTTTACTGCTTAACTGGGACAAGAAACTAAAGCCAGGAAAGTCCAATCATAGTGGGAAACAAAAACCTAAATATTGGAGAGAGAAAAAAGGCCGTTCTTTGCAAAGCAATTCTGCCTTTTGCTTGTCTCCCATTGCTGGTGTTACTGTGGAAAATGTATAACATCATTTTTTTAGAAAGTGTTAGAACCTGTTCAAGTAGAGATGGTTTATATAGTTTAACATGGAAGGACTAGAGGATATCTATTTCTTTACCATTTGCCCAATAATAAGTGAGCCTGTTGACCTCCGCTGGACTATTACAAATGTGAAACTTGGCACTCAAAATTGCTTGCTCTAAATTTTCCAGTTGCTTTCTCTTTTTCCATTTGATGTCATCCTGCCAACTAGTGATTTTATTATTATAAACAGGACATTGTATTCACTTTTAAGAAGAAATATGAAGCTGAAGGTAAAATTACAAACTGCAGTTTCTCAGCTGGCAAAATACAAAACAATGAGCTAAAAATACTGAGCAGAGAAAGGGTGCTGTAGCAGGGAACTCTGAAATATCTACAAGATGGATGTGTTCTGAGGAGCAGAAACTGACTGACTTCAGCTGAGCAGGGCTAAACTCCTGAGAATCATCAAATGGTCAGCTTGGAAGGCACCTTTAGAGATCATCTACTCCAACCCCATTGTTCAAAGCAGGGTTAGCTAGAGCAAGCTGCTCAGGACTGGGCCCATTTGGGGTTTGGATAGCTCTGATGATGAAGATTCCACAACCCCTCTGAGGATCATGTTCTGGGGTTCAGAAAAATGTGTGCTTTTAACCTTCAAATAGATTCTTCTGTATTTTCTGCCCGTTGTCTCTTGTCCTGGTGGATACCGCTGGAAATAGTCTGACTGTCTACATTGCTCCCTGCATCAGGTGTATTTTCACATTGAAAAGATCTCCCTGCCTGAGCCTTCTCTTCTCAAAGCTGAACAGTTGCAGCTCTCTCAGCCTCTCCTTGTAGGCTGGATGCTCCGATTCCTTAATTATCAAGGCCCTTCAGCAAACTTGCAGCACTAGGCTGATATCTTCCTGGTGCTGGGGAGCACAAGACTGGGCACAGCACTCCAGTTGTGGTCTCACCAGTGCCACGCAGAGGGAAAGGATTGAAGGAATGCATCCTTTGGCCTTCTGGCAACACTCTTCCTAGTGCAGCCCAGGAGGCTCTTGGCCACCTTGGCTATAGTGACATATTGTTGGTTCCTGTTTAACTTGTCCATCAGGACATCCGTTTCTGCCAAGCTGCTTTCCAGCTGGTTCTTCCCCAGTCTGTACTGGTGCACAGGGTTATTCCTCCCCATGTGCAGGACTCTGTTTTTCCCTTTGAGCTTCATGAGATTCCCATCAGACCGTTTCTCTGCCGAGGTCCCTCTGAATGGCAGTGTGACTGGCTGTTCCTCCCACAAGGCTAAAAGGGCAGCAGACTGGGGGAGAGCCGGGATCCATTGCATTGGCAGGAGACAGTTAATGCTCACTTGCTTCCCTTGCAGGGCAGAGTTACTGAACTTTGCTCTTGCAGGCAAATTAATGCAATGAAGCTTTCAGTTAAAATTTGCATCTTGGTATTTCAGCACAGGACCTCAATTGCAACTGATCCAAGTTGTTGAAGGCCAAATTTGTTATTTTGGCTGCCCCTTCAGGAATTTGGCTTCCTTCCTTTGACCGATAAGGGAGCAAGAGCAGAGTGCTCTGCTGTGTCCCTCTGCCCACTGGGAAGGGAAGCTCTGCAGCACTGTTGGTACCTGCACTGCAGCTCTTCTTTCCATGTATTTCTTACTCGAGGAGTGTTACAGCTGGTAACAGGGATTAGCAGTGTGTATAGTAAGGGTTTGACAGCATGGTCTTTGCTGTTGATGCCCAAGGAGATTATTGGCTGATAAAATTAGAGGTGATGGTAAAAATGGCAGCCTTGAGCTGTGCAAGGGGTGTTGGAGGAAAGCAGTCAGCCTCTGAAACAGATGTCTTTCCAAGGCAGGTGGACAACTTTAGTTAGAAATGAGTGCAGGGCAGATAAAACATCGTTAAACAGCTTGTTTCCTGGAGATTTTCCACTACAAAAAGCTAGTGTTAAGTAGAGCAAGTCTTACTCAGCTATAATAGGATATGTAAAAATGCTCTGGTTTCTGATGGAAACTGAGAAATGACTTGTTTAGCAAATGTATAAGCAACATTGCTACAGAACTGACTGTTATCTTGGAGTGGAGTGGAGACATGAAGAGGGCCAGATTATGATCTCTGCTCTCTCACTGAGCTGTTCTGTGACTAATTAAATGTTCTCCATAGAGAGATACATCGGATTAGATACATAGGTGGCATACAGAGGATTACTCAATGGTGTCTAAGCACATCAGATCCAGTTCCTCTCTAATAGGATTGATTCCAGAACCTGGTGATGGTGACTGTACCTGCTGTGGGTACTTCTGCTCTCCAGGCAGTCTGGGCAATTGTACCATTCGTGGACTGATGAGGCGAGCTCATGTTAACTCCATTCTCTGCCATTAGCTGAGTAAGTAAAACTCTGGAGTAAATACGCTCAAGGTGCTGTTGCCAGTGATGTGATTCAGCTCCTTGCTTCTCGTTGGCTTCTTTTGATCCTCCTATCTTGTTTTCGTAACATTTTCTGCTACAGTATAGCCACAGCAATTGTGGTGGCCCCGTTTTGTACAAAGTGATGCATGGTCTGTGCTCTCAGATGCTGTCACCAGTGTCTGGTGTACATCGACATGGGGCAACTTCACCAGTGTTTTTCCTTACAGGACAGTGCAGCTTCAAGCAGAATTGCTGGTGTGTGGTTGGATAGGATTGTTGCTTTCTGGTCTTGTAGGCCATCACACCTAACCTTGCTTTGATAGAAATCTGTTTAGTTGTGGAAAACTATTAACTTTTGCACCCAGGTTGTTTTGTTATACATACAGTCTTGTTTTTGCTTGGATGCCTATTTTATGGGGAGAAGTGGAGGGAATAACAGAAGGAGATGATGATAAAATCTTAAATAAGTTTGACGGTGCCTCTGTTTCTTACTAGATACCACTGGATCACAAGGTGGTGTTTTGATGAGCAGAGGAAAGTACCATATCTTCGCATGTTTATATATGTTAAGTGGTGCGGTTCAGGTGTGCCAAATACTGCCTATTTATTTGATATCACAGTGTTTTGCTGGTGCCCTGCTCTCAGTACAGGTCAGATAGCACAGGGTGGACAAGAGATGAAGTGTCCAATTCCTCATGTCAACCCAGCTATCTGTCTCTGTTGCTGTAGGTGAAGAAACCCAGAAATACTCCAGTAGGTGAGGTGGTGTATCCCTGCTGTGGGATTTCAGAGCTGATCACTAGCACAGGCTGGGCATTACAAGGAACAATATTTTCCTTGTGTTCCATTCTGATGGAGTGATCTGAAGCATGCTTTAACCTGTCCATCTGTTCCACTTTTTGGGTGATTGGATCTTTGTTACCAGGTTATTCTCAGATCACTCTGTAAAAAAACCCAACAACCCATAAATCATAGTATAGATGGCCCAAATGCAAGTGTATGAGGCAGAGCTGTCCTGGAGATATCACAGCATGAATTAGAAGTGGGACAGTCTGGAAAAGACTAGCAAAAATATTCTGGGAGATAAGGGATTGATTTACAAGGAAGGATTAACTGTTCAATGTGTATCTGCCAACATTGAAACTAGAAGTTTGTGAAAGATATAGTAGTTGATAGTTAAAAATATGTGGACCAAAATGAAAAAATGAGAATCATTTACGATGGTGGGAGGGTAGAAGCGGGTGTTGTGAGGACAAGGTAAAACAAAGAATAAACCTTTCCTGTCCTATCCAAAAGAGACTGTAGTATACACTGCTAAAGAAAGGGCTGGAAACCCCATCACTAAAGATGCTTGATACCATACAGGAGAAAGTCCTTGCAAATGTATTGTCATGAGGAACCCAGCTGTGACCTGTGGGATCTGGATGACCTAATGTCTCTTCCATTTCTACCCCTGTGCATCTATGATTAAAGTAGTTTATATAATGCAAGTGCATTTTCAATTACACTCTGCCTTCTTGCGTGGGATAGTGGTGGTGCAGAGAACTCATTATATTTGTGGCACAATTACAGCATGACTTGTAGGAAATACTGCTGGTACTTGGCCTCCCAGAGACTCTGATCTCCTTTATAAATATATGTTGGCTTTTCAAGCCATATAGACTGCAGTGCTTTTTTTTTCTGTCTTCCTCCTTACTTGGAGGCCATAAATATGGAAGAAATAATAGAAAGATAAATAGAAGGAATAATTGGAATAGAAGAAATTCTGGTTCGGCAATCCAGTGAGCAGTCCCTGGTGAAAATGTAAAAGTTCATTGTTGCAGATGTGTAATACACCAGGAGTCATTGTCAGCTGCTCTCTTGGACCGAGGTCTGTTTTCTGAACCAGAACAGGACATTAGCTAAAACATAAACAGAGAGAAATTAAAAAGAATAGTGCTGATTTGAAGTTGGGCTTTCAATGCATTTTGTGCTCTGCTGGATTTTTGTGGGGCTTACAACACTCAGTGTTTGGAGGGATTAGTTTTTGCTTCCAATTACTTTATAATTTTGGTTCATTTTGAAATTTATGCACCATGCCAAAAGAGTTTTGTGATGTGTCAAGTATCTTTGTCAGTCTGTTACAGGGTATTCAGAGTGCCATCAGAGATTTGTCAAGGTACTTCTCTTGCAGACATATTTTTAAAATATATTCCTTTTAAGAGGCTGTCTTGGAAGCAGCCACTCTTGGGTTTTAACTAAAATCTGTCAGCATCAAGTGTGACAAATGTGGTAGACACTACAAGTAATAAATGTCTTTAGGAGTGGGATGTTGAAGTCTCTAAAATGCTCAGACACTGATTGGTCTCTGAAATTTCTCTTGGAGAAAGGGTACTTCATCCCCATTTGAGTGATGAATATTGGCGGAATTGGTCCCGTGCTTATTGGCACTTTGTAACAAACCTGCGCCGACACCGTGGTTGAGCTGGGTTTACTTGTGATTGAAGAACGAGATTGATTTTTGTGGTTGCCATAACAATTGGATTGTTGTGTGAAAAAATGTTAGTAGCATTCACTGGAGTGAGTTGACAGCCCTGGGATGCCTGTTCCCAAATTAAAACAACTGTTTCCAGTTCTGAGAAATGGTGTCTGCTTAGCTTTTGCAAGATGGAGCTCAGCAGGGTCTTAGAAATTACCTGAAGAGCTTAAAGATTCTAAAAGTTCCTTTGCTATGCTTAATTTTAAAATGCCAGCTTTGAGCTGGAGTTAATAAGGGTAAACCAGGAGGCTGAGCTTTCACTCCCACCAGGCTATTGTATGTATTCACAAAGTGGAGAGAACAGGACAATCTAAGGAGTCCCCAGAAGAATGTAAATGCACTGCAAGTGTCTAGACATGCAGTCACTCGTACTGTAAATGTCTTAGCACTGACATACTCAAGTTTAAAGACGGCTTGCGCTGCCGAAACTTTAATAAACAAAACAATGGTCGTTCCTGTCTCACCTCCAGCTGAAGCACTCTGGGTTTTGGAAATGGACTGATGCTTCTGCAAAATATTCAGCTTGGTGCTTCAGGAGGCTTTGAATGACTGGAGGGACTGTGGGCCATGACAACTGAGCCTGGGACAGGGCAGGATGTCCATATGTAGCTACTGAGCTGCTTGAGTCTTGAGTGCTGGAATTCACGGGCAGCAGGTTTCAGCCACCTTCAGGCTTCTGGTGTGTTCTTTGTTCTCTTTTGTAGTTGTTTCGGATGTGTTGGTCTTTGTGAATGTCCAGAGAACATCACAGGAGACTGCTTCAGTCTGAAAGTTGCCCGTGGGAGGGGAGTCAGAATGGGGAGGCAAATAAGGTAATTAAGTTCAGGTGCTTTAATTCTATCAGTTTCCTGAGGCAGGAAGGTGGAGGGGGAGGTGCTGATCTCTTCTCTCTGGTGACAGGACATGTGGGAATGGTTCAAAGCTGCTTCAGGGGAAGTTTAGACTGGATATTAGGAAGCATTTCTTTACCAAGAAGATGGTCAAACACTGTAACAGCTCTCCTAGAGAGGTGGTCAATGCCCCAACCCTGTCAGTGTATAAGAGGTATCTGGACAAAGCCCTTAACTACAACGTGCTTTAATTTGGTCAGCCCTAAGTGGTCAGGCAGTTGGATCAGATGATTGGTGTTGGTCGCTTCCAGCTGAAACAGTTCTGTTCTATTCTATTCTATTCTATTCTATTCTATTCTATTCTATTCTATTCTATTCTATTCTATTCTATTCTATTCTATTCTATTCTATTCTATTCTATTTGCTTCCCTTCCATTTTCTTCTATTTCAGCCCCTGTGTCTGGGTTTAGTGTTAGAAGACTTTCAGTCATTTGCTGCTCAGCCCCTTCCTTAGGTGCTCTGATTTTTTTGCAAAGGTTCTCTCTTTCTCTCAAGAGACTTGGCAGTCTAAATTCTGCCCGCAGCCTCATTCCTGAGCAGTCCACATTCAGACATATGCCAAAGTAAGGGCTTCAGCCCAAGTGACTTGAGATGGTGGTGGTTGCTGCCAGGACCAGGAGGAGTGGTGATCTGCATCACACAGGAGCATGGACATGGTTTGACTGCCAGCTGACTTGTGCTTGTGCTGCCTGGGGTGAAATTCCTCCATCCTCTGCTTAGCCTGGTTCCTGAATAGCTGGGTCATGCTTTGCTTCTTTAGGACTCTGCCTCCCGTGAAAGGTTACACCAGCTGCTAAGGACATCTTGCTTCATGAAGGATTTTCTGATGCTCTTGTGGGTACATGCAGTTCTCTGGACTGGTATTTCATGGTTGTTGGCGTTTATTAGTGGTGAAAATCTGGGCTCCATGTCTCCACCGGTGAGTTGACTCATCTGTGTGCTGCTGCTTGGGAAGATCATTGAGTTATACAGGAGGATCTGTGGGGAGCTGCTTTGTCTACTGTGTACAAAACTGCCACTTTTCTCCAAGCAGCAAGAAAATTGCACTGGTAACACTCAAACTTGGCCCAGCAACTGGTCATGCCAGAAGCCTTGCCTGTAATACAACCTGAGCCCATGGCTTACCATTGCAATGCTTGATCCTGATGCAAGTAGCCTCCCCGCTGGCTGAAGAGTGAGCCCTGACCACTGGGATCTGTAATCTGCTGATGTTGTAGGTGTTCATATTTTATGGTTAAACTAACTGGTGCGTTTAATTCTGAACAGTTTAACTGGCATAAATTAATGTATTGTACCAGTCTTTGAGGTACCAACTGTGCAGTGTTTTCTCTGCTGATTCTTGTGAATACCTTAGCATAGATGTATACATAGATGTATGTATTTGCACAAAGTAAAACAAACTGCTGTTGCGGTCCTGTGATCTGTGAACATTTTAATTGCCATGACGGTAATTCCACCTCACCAACTACTTATCTTACCTCTACTGCTGCACTAGCCATTTATTTTAGGTTCTGTTAAAGGTAAAAAGACTAACTGCTTTGCAGACATGCTTGTCTGCTTTAATTAGTCTTCCTGAAGCTGTGCAAAGAGCAACTGCACTTAATTAGCTTTCCTTAAATTAGGATTGATATACCAGCCTGTATAGGTTGACACAGTCGTTACTGTCTAATAAACTAAGTGCTCTCTTCTGTAATTTTTTTTCCCCAGGTGGTTGATTTGCAAGATGCCAGAGCCAGGTTTAGCAGTGCCCTTGTCACTGCCTCAAGGCAAGGTGGCTTGGCCAGTGCTGCTGGGGGCTGGCAGGGTCTGGGCAGTCTGAGTGGCTCCTGCTTTCCTGACTCTTGCTTTCACATCCACCATGGCTGGTGTGAGTCGTTCCCCTGATCCTCCCAAAGTCTTCCGGGCATTGTCTTGCTCTGGTGCTTGAAACCTCTACAACAAGGAGAAGGGAGGAAAGATTTTGTTCTTCCATTGGCAGAAACTCCACGCCAGAGCAAGTTCACCTCTGCAAAGCTGCATTAAACATCAGTTTTACATGAAGAGGCTCCTGTAAAAAGTAGAAGTTTCCACACTGAAATGTTGGGGGTTTTTTGACCAGTGCTGGGGAGTTCTTAAAGGCACATATTTATCTCCAGTCCGTTCCAGCATGAAGACCAGAAAATCTCTTAACTCTCTGTGTCTGTATCTCTTAAACCATTTTCTTTTAACCAAATCATGTATATTGGAACAAGTGGACTTAAATAATCTCATTACTTTTACAATGTATGTTTTGACAATTTGAAATGAATAGACCAGATTTTTATTAGGTGTAATGACAGTGAGAGATGCTTCCTTTGAGGCCTTGAAAGAAGGGAGAGAGGGTGATGATCAAGCTCCTTAACCCACAAGGTCACCTTGGTGGCCCTCCAGAAGCTGAAGACACTGCCAATTTTTATATACCTGTAGTCAATTAATGCAAATATGTGTGCACGTAGCTGTGGATTTAAGTAATATCATTGTCAGCAGGTGCATGAAACATTCTGTCCCTTGTGGTTTAATCAAACAACTTGCTGCAGGCTGGTCTTGTTACTGGTTACAGTCAGAAATGTGGTCTGATCTCTCAGAGATCCCTTGTGCCACAGCCTCTGGGGCATTGCACAGCCAGACAGTATGGTCAGGCAGGAATTCAAATGGCTCCTTCCTCTTCACAGGGCAGACGTGCTACATAGCTGAGAGCAGTGTTGTTTCTTCACCAGGATGGGTTTTGTCAGCTGCCTCCAGGGTCCTCCCTGAGCTGTGTGCAGGGGTGGCTGGTGTAGGTGCCAAGGGAGGGGACAGTTTGCAGAGCAGCAGGCAGACTGTGCTTCCCACACCCAGCCTTTCCTCCCCTTGCCTCCTTTGCATTGCCTGATTCTCCAGGATGAGAGATGGCTCTCTGCAGCATCCTGGAGATAAAGGTGATGCCACTAGGGCTGGAGGAAAAGCAGGAGGAGATAGCTGAGAACATGAGACCATGCCCTGGAGGAGCACGTGTGCAGGGTGCTGCCCTCAGGCTCAGAGCTGCAGTCCCATCATTCCATGGATCCCACATGCCAGCCCTTGTTCCTATGGTCATCTGAAACTTTTTCAGTAATAAAAACTGAAAACCAGAAATAGAATTCATCACACTTAATAATGTTGGTGAGCTGAATTAACTCAGAAAATTTCATCTGGTTGCAGGCCAGTGTGCCAGGAATATCTCACTGCAGTGGACTTGGAGCTCTGCTTTGGGGTTGGCTTCCCTTGTCCCACTGACTACCTGGCCATTGACTCTACAACACTTCTTCAGTTTCCTTATGCCAAGGAGTATCATTCCTTGTTTTACTTGCTCAGTGACTTTCTTACCTCACCTTGCAGTCTGTGCCCAGAATAAACTGCTTGTGACAAGCTACAAGTCCAAGTCCCTTGAATAGTTCTGCAGGAGAAACAGATCTGAGCCTGGTGGTTAGACATATCTGAGCTGGTGAGAAATGCTAAATCAGAATTTGGACCTCACTTCAGCTTTGCATCTGTGAGTTTATGTATCTCAGATGGCTGTGAGCTGTGTCTGTGCAGGTCATTCCTGTGCTGAGACTTTTTTTTTTTCCAGCCAGCACATCCCCAAGGGCAGCAGGCTGAGCGCAAAGGGAGGCTGGGGCTGTCCACCAGCCTTTCAGGTTTGGACTCTCTGAACTCGACCACCATTGGCCTCTGCAGTAGACTTGGCTGGCCAAATACAGCTGAGCAAAGCAGCCTGTTAGTTGCTACCATTGTATGAATGTGGCAAAATATTTGGCACTCCTGTATTTCTGCTCACTTCTGTTCAGGGCAGGCTGCAAATACGCACTTTGTTGAAACCAATCTGCTAATTTTATAACTGCCTGGAGCTACAATTCACAGTGGGTGGCAGATGCTTGTGGTAGCAGGCCCTGAACATCTGGGATAAGCTCTGTGTTCCCCTGACACAGGAACCCACATTCTCTTTGAAGCAGCTCTTAACCTTTTTTCTTGCTCACTTGCTAGATAAAGCAAGCCGTTTGTGTCCATTCAGTGGGCTCTTTTAAATGAAGTAACTTAAAGATTTTCTGGATGTGACTGGGGGGGGACACTTTATACCCTGTGCGTTAGTGGGACCTGGTGTAAATACATGCAGGCTGGCACACGTGCTTGTCCCCGTACTGTGTGTAGCTCATATCTGCATATGCACAGCTCCCTAAAGAGAGTTGCACAGTGCCTTGGAGAGCGGTCGTATCCTGAAATTACATGCTTAGGTGGAATTTTAAGGAATATATATTTATGGAAGTAAGGTTGTTTGCAAACCTTTAAAAATTGGTTGATTTCTAGTGCTGGCACTAACAGATCAAAGTCCTGGTGTAGTTGAAAGATTTTATATCTTTCAGTGTCACAGTCTCTTAATTTGTTTAGATGCATGCAAAGGATCAGAAACTAACGTGCATCTGGGGATTAAAGCAGCTTTGCTATCCAATCTGAAAGCCAGCATATTCCAAAAGATTTTCAAAGTCTCAGAAGGCAGTGAAGTGCTTTACTGATTTTTATGTTTTTGAAAATCTCTGTTTAGTGTGCCTGGTGGAATTACATAAATACATGCTACCAGCTGTCTGACACCAGCAGATACCACCCAGAGCATTTCAGTACGGAAGTGGTAGGTCTGCAAAGTTGGAGACATTGCTCTCTCTGAGAGAGCACCCATACAAAAAGACTTTCTAATTCCATGCACACTTGCTCCGTTAAAAATTTGCTATAATTTTTCCCCTCCCACCTCTCCTACCCCAGGAATAATACCAGTGGTTATGCTGTAAGAAAAATAGTGTGTGTTTGCATTATACATCTCTAGAAGGGAGTTGCCATCATGATACGAGTCTTTCTGTGGCAAAGAGAAAAGAAGAAAAGCAGTGATCTGATCTCTTCCGTGGCAGCCTCAACCTATACCATTGTGCTTGGGGATCTTTTAACTAGGGAGGGGCTGAACTTACTCTAAAAGTTAAGATAAAAGCAAAATAAACCAGCAAACCCATTACTTTACTGATCTCACTGCTCTTCAGCTCTGGTCCCACATTCCTCTCAGTGTTTGGGAGAACTCTGCTGTAGTCCAGAGGTCTGGGAAAGAAGTTGCTGTAGGACAGCCTGGGATGAAGGGAGGCCCTGAAGCAGGAGTTTAGGGAGTTTTATTTGTTGAGTGCTTCAAGTTTTGTGTCTCACTGGTGCCAGGCTCTGCTCTATTAAACATGATGATTCCTGAGTCAGATGCTTTATTTGTCCCATCTGTGTGGCCCTAGACCATATCTGTGGTCCAACTTGGTGTGTTCCCAGTGTTCCTGCCACTCACTGCTACAGGACATACATATGTGAGCCTTCCAGGGCAGGACTGCATATTCCAGGTGCCACCTGGTACAGCACATGCAAAAGGATGTTCAGCATTTCGTGAGCACCAAGTTGCTTTGTGAGCTCTAATGAGCTGATTTGGAGCTTGCCCTTTCTATAACTTTCACGGGTTTTTTTCCTCCTGAACCTGTTTTTCCCCTAGGTGCATAATTGGCAGTGTAGGTTTTATAAAGTCCTGCAGCTCCTGGGTGTCTTTACTGGGATCAAAAGTCTCACTCAGTTTTGTCACATTCAGCTTGATTTGTAAGTGTTTCAGTGCCTCTGCTCTGTGCTAGCTGTGCTCATGGAGTGTCAGATGGTGTGACATCTACTCTTTGGCATGGGCATGAGGGTTATTTGTGTTCCATTTAGCTTTGCAATTAGGAACAATCTATTTTTACTCTAGCTGCAAGGCATCTAGACTTTTTCCTGCTTGTTTCTTTGGAGAGAACTTGATGGGCCAAATTGTTTAGTTTTTGTGGAGGAATATCTGTAATGAAATGAAAGCTACTAAGAGCAAGCAGTTAAACCAAAAAGAAAAACGAAAAAATACCCAAGGAGATTCACTTGTCTAAACCAGGGGTTTTTTTAATATATTAGATTTAGAATTCAGATTAGATTGGAAGAAGTTTCAACAGTCTTCTGAAAACTTGGTTGTTGTTGTCTGGATGTCTCTGATGGGCTCTGTGTTTTGATACCTTCTTCATGACTGGGAGATAAATTTTCCTTTTCTTCTTTTTTCCTTGGATAGGAAAGAATGCATTTTTACCATCGACCCATCAACTGCCAGAGATCTTGATGATGCTTTGTCCTGTAAACAGCTCCCTGACGGTATGAGATATATTTTACAAAATACTTCCACTGTTTGTATTCAGCCGTTGACACACTTGTATCTATAATTTGTCCTGAAGTATTCTTTGCCAAATATAAGTAGAGTAATAAACTAGTTCTTCTCCTGTTGATTTAATTGCTTGTTTTTAGAAATCTTAGAGCAGACATTTTCAAGCTGCACTCAGTCTTGGTGTCAGAAAATGCAGAGCCACAGTGTTTTGCATAATCAGAGCTGTAATTTGATTTGAGCAGATCTCAGCTGTCTCCTGTCATTATGGGAGTTACAGCTGAATAGTTAATACGCTGCTCCTGCAGGCTAAAGTCGAGTGGAACTTTGACCTTGTGTACGCAGTCCATGGGTAAAGGAATCCAGTTTTTTGAAGGTCACTGGCTGAATTGTTTTTTGGTGTTTATGGGATGCTGGGAATTGTCAGATGAGCACAGTGTGCCTTATAAGTTGTGTTTTTCTTCTCATTGCCTTTTGAGCTTTCTCTTCTGCCTTATTTGTACTTTCACTATGCTGTAAGCCAACAGAACAGAAAGTAAAGCTCCAGAAGCCAAATCTTGATGATTATGACCAAAGGAACTTCTCTCTTGTAAGCTTACTTTGCCATCCAAGCTCTGCTCATTTAGTTTGATAAGATCCAGTAACAGGCTTGGTTAGAAATACTGCATGATTAGATTATCCTATCCACCCCTAATAATGAAGATAAAGTTGTTATTTTTTTGGTGTGGGTTTAGTTTTTCTTGCTCTTGCTTATCATCACAATATGATGACATCCAAGACATAATTTCCATTTTTTGGAGTTGATTTCATCCTGTGCAATGCGGCCAATGAATTGTAATGTCATTTAGACTCAAGTACAGAGTACTGTAACAGTGCTGTAAAACGGATTAAAAAAGCAGAAGTGAAAGAAAATTTGAGGCCAGTAAAATTAATTGTACTGTACAGTAGCAGTTTTGAGGCAAGATTAAGGAAAAATTGCCATTCTGTTTCACAGAAAATTGAAACAGTCTTCTTGAGACATTCTAAACTGCACTCTGTTCTCACTCTTTCCACTTTGTCATCTGAATTACTGTAGGTTTATGACAGTGTTGTGATCCCACAGGTCCTCAGATCTAAAGTGTTGATACTCTGGCTTCTGAGTGGTCACTGCTCACATACGTGTGGGTTTTAGATGCTGCAGGAACCATTCACTGAGCTGGTTTGTGGTGCATACATCTGCATTGTTCTCTAATCTATAAGCCATTTAGAGAAAGTGTTCAAAGAAAGTATCAGTGTGAACAAGAATTCTTCACTGCCAGAAAGCCATTGCGGGGCTGTCACTCGTGCTTGGGGCTTGTGGGTCTGTGTGGTGATGAGGGATGTCGCCACCCTTGAAATCTGCCTTGTCTTTCCAACTCCAGCAGAGGAGAAAAGAAGCAGACAAGTGAATGCGCCCACTGGTGGCTGTCCCATCCCAAAACCCTTTGGTGACCCCCATGGATCATATTCCATGAACCATTAGCTGGGAGTCTGCTGGCAGCAGCGCTTTGTGTGCCAGACCTCTACCTTTTGGCTGGAGCAGTGTATCCTCCCATGGGCCTGTTTCACCCTGTTCTCCCCTCAATGAGAAGATGCTCTGAGCTGGAGCCGTCCTTAAGAGTGACCTTATCTGTGCCTGTCCTGGGCATTGTGTGCTCAAGCCTCTCCTTTCCGCCTGTGATCTGCTGTGAGAGTGCCCACACTCCATCCCCACCTGAGCCTCTGGCTAAGGAAATTGAAATTCACTCTCTGGAAAAGCCAGTTTTGATGCTGGTGAATCCCAGGGGCCAGGTTTTAAATCAAGGTGGAGAGAACTGCCATGGAAATACCTTTTCGTTTATTTTGAAGTCTGTGGTGTTTATTCTGAGGAGACCTGGTGGCTCAGAAGGAAGTACAGGCAGGAAACCAGGTCCTGATGGTCTTTGGTGCAGTTATGATGCATTCAGGAGGGAGCTGAGGAGTAGAGTGGGCGTAACAGAAACGTGTGTATTCATATTGCCTACCACACGCTCTTTATTGCAGTCCTTATTTTTCATCCTGAGGGGGAATTCAGAGACAGTTCCATCAGCCTGTTCCTGGCTGGGACTGGGCTCTGTCTAGCTGGGGACACGCTTCTCTTCAGTTTCTGGCTCGGGGGACTTCAGCCCTCAGACCTGCAGCTGCCAAAAGACATCCAGATCCTTCTTGTATCACAAGTTCCTGGGACATTTTCTTGCATGCAAATTGAACCTCTGTGGACTTGTTACTTTTTTGTCCCAGTGTGAACTGAGCACCTTGCTGAGTGGTTTTCAGTCTGTGGTCCACTGGCTCCTGTGGCACTATATTGGGTACTATTATAAGCCCATGAAATGTGGCTGGTGAAAGCAGGGGTAATAAGTCCATAAGCATATGTAAAATTTTCTAAGTTATCTGTACTTTGACTTAAAATTTTTTCAGGAATTTGCAGACTTAGGTCCAAAACTAGTCCTGGGAGTCCTTTGGGGTCACTTCTTTGTGTTCACTTGCTTGCAAAGCTGTGGCTGTTCCCAGCTCTTCCGTATTTAGGAGAGCCCCTATGGGAACCTCAATCTTGTGCTTGATAGAACCTTTTGACATGTTTTGAAGGTACCCTGTGAACTTTTGGCTCTAAAAGTTGCTATGATAGCTGCAATTATTGTGAGAAAGAGCTGTTTTAGTAGTTAAGAGCATCTCCAGGTCTGGCAAGGCTGAATCTCTCATGAGGGCAAAGTTGTGTTAAGAGTTAACACAGCTTTTATTCCAAATGTAAACGTGGTTACAAGAAATTATTTTTTCCATCTCTTTTGCCCATATGTAAAACACTTTAAAAAACCTCACCAAAAAATCCCAACATGAGCAAACCACATATCTTGGCATCCTCATGATGTCAGGAGATCTCCAAAAATCAACAGAGAATGCAGAACCCGATTCAGAATTCTCTATTGGTGTATAGCACACTGAATTTCTACAAAAACCCCACACTCATTGTCCATACTTCTTCTATCAGACAGCTAAATCAGGGCATTTCATAAGATTTTGGACAATTAAATTGTCTTCAAGCATTCGTTGCTAATTTTTTCAAGACTGTGACAGTTTCCTTGCCTTGAAGGATCTCAGGCAACAAGCAGAGAAATAAGGAGCTGTCTTTGTACCTTTGGGGAGTTTCAAGCCCTCTCAGTGTGACCCTTATCAGATCTGGTCAATGGATGGAGGACTCACCCGTGCTACATCCTCAGTAAAAGATGGAAAGGAATTTTTTTGCCAAAGTAGTTCACAAATCTGTCATGAAGAACTACCCAGTAGCTGAGTGTCACTAGCAAAGGAAGCTTGGGATGGCTGTGGGAAGAGCTGTATTTTTAATGGAGCTCGCAGTAGGATATTGCAGCAGTTGGAAACTTTTCCAGGGATATATGTTTTAAGTGGGCCAGTCTGGTTTTGAGAGGATTTTATATTGGAGTCTGGTTCTGATTAACGGCCGTGCTCCTCGTTATTGTTTAATGATAGCAGTAGGGAGGTGAGCTTGCTGCTCACATTTGTGAGTGTATATTTTAAAAGAGATCAGCTCCAATAAAGAAGGAAAATAGGGTTATTTATGTAACAGCTGCAGAAATATGAACAAACTGTACTCCATTTAGATGATTCAGCATAACCTTGGAGTAGAAGATGGCTCTGGCCTGCACCTAGTTTCTACAGCCTTTGTAGAGCTGTTTCAGGGTAGCTTGAGGTTTTAAACAAGTTCATTTCAGTCGATGCTCTTTTGTGATCCTTTCTGCACGTCTTCGAGCAAACTGCTGCAGCCAGGAATGCACAGCAGAACTGTTCTTGGGTCGTATGGATGTCGCAGAAAACAGCTGCACTATTTTCAAGCCTGATTGTTTTCACCCAGGGTGCAGAGTTCTAAAGACTTGTTCTGATCTCAGCTTGGCAGGTGCCCTGCGTGTCCCAGTGATACCAGGCACGGTTCTCACACTTGCCAAGCCTCTTCTGGGAATCACCTGCCAGTGGTGCTTGTATTTCTGCTAATGTACAGGACTGATGCAGTTGTGTTTGAAGGCTGCTTACTGGTACGAACAGAGATGGAATTTGGCACATTTCAAGGCAGACTATTCCTTCTAGTGAAAGGTCAAGCCATGATGGGAAAAGATGCAGCAGAAATTATGGGGATGTATTTCTGAAGGGTTGTCTTCTGATGCTGATCTCAGAGCAGTGCTTTGGGCCATACTGACAGAGCTTCTGTACATCTTTTATGTGTAGATTGGTAAATAACATGGTTGTCACTTGTGTTTTTCTTTCATTCCTATAGTCCTAGTCTTTTACAAAGTAATTAAAGTTCAAGTAATTTACATATTTTTCTAGGAGGAATTATTGTACTGCAAAATAGAAGTATATTCTACAGATTGTTTACCCTGGTTTCCGTGTCCTTAGTGACACTGGTTGTCTGCATTTTGGAGTGAGACCATAAATAGGTACAGTCATGGACTCTTCCCACTGTTTGCCCAATGACCTAAACAAATGAGGATTCTGCAGTGTGCAGCCCCCTGTTTTTTTCTGTTTCCCTTAAACTCATTCAACCTGTTGGTGAATTTTAATCAAATGTAACCAAGGGAAATGGGATAAAAACATCAAAAACATTGTGTTTCTGTAAGTGTCTTGAAAATGGGGTATAAGCAAAGAAGAGAGCTTTTCTTAGTGACCCAAATCTGGGAAGAGTGCAGCATGACCTTTCTGCTTAGCACAAAGATCCTTGTGGGCTGCAGTTTTAGAAAATGGATCTGCAGAGAGTGAGACTTAGATCTCTGTTCAAGGAGCCTATTTCACACATTTTGGTAAAGCTATCTAATGTTTTGCCAAATGTTGATAAAATTCTCCCTTGTCCACTGCAGGCCTCCAGGCTCTGGGGCTGCTTTTCTTAGACCTGGACAGCTTAGTAGACATCCCTGGGTGTGTGAGCTTCAGAATCTTGTGCCTGAAAAACACCTGTAGAGCCCTGGTAGCCCCAAGATATTCTCTGCCATCTCAGGTGACCGCCTGGTCTTCCTCTCCTTTAACCCACATTCTTTCCTGGTATAGGTTGCAAACACTTAGGATGTTTTAATTTTGCTAAGTTCTGTGCACATATATTTTGCTTTTTAAGACATAAATATTCCCTCTTTTACCCAGCTTTGTCCCCCTGGCCACTTAAGGACTGCAGGGTGAAATTTCCTGTAGCAAAACATGGTACAGGACCCTTCAAGCTAATCCCTTTGGTCCCTGCAGGACAGAGTATCAGGAGAGTTTGCAGCTGGAGCCTTGCTGTGCAGACTTGCTTAAGATAAACACTGAAGAACGAACTAGTGTTGGATCAAAAATTACTTACGAAATGAGTATGGACTTATGAATCAAAAATAATTTATGAAATTACCATGCTTCCTTCTTTGTAAGCTATTTAAGATGAACAGACACCAGACCTGGAGAGAAAATGACAGAAGCACATTGACATATGAGTCAAATGTCAAATGATCATAAATTGCAATTTGCTTAGATTTATTGCAGGAGTAAAATACGGGAAAAATAAGATCTACAAGGAGTGGGATTGTGTGTAACATTTGGTCAAATTTCACTTTAGTATCAGACATAATTAGCTCGTCTCTCCTGTTACCTGCTGGGTTAATCTGGGGATGTTTTGTTGTGTCACTAGGAGAGTGAAAAAGACATATTGCAGTGATTAAAAAGAGGTACATATTCTTTCTTCCTATTGAGGGATTGTGGTTGCAGATTCATTGAAATATGCAAAATGCTCTCAGATCTCTGCCAAATCCAGATCCCTGCTGTGCCCCACAGTGGGCTCCTGTGTGCTGCTGGGAACTGCAGCGTGTACGGTATATTTTGCCTCTTCTTTTAAGGTAACATGGGGTTGTGTGCGGAAACACACATCACTTCCAATTTCCAAGTGCAGGGCTGAATGGAATCAGAAGGCTGAATTGAGTCAGCTTTTCTCCACCATACATCTGTCTTGAAATCGGTGGGACAACTTGATGACGTGGGGCTCCCCTCAGTGCCACTGGGAATAGGGCAGGTTGCTCCAAACTGCTGGCGGCTGAAAGGGAAATAGACTGAGCCAAATCTCCAGACAAGTGCATTAAACTGGTGTTAAGGTACTGGGGTGGTTAAAGAAGTTTGGATTTGGTTAGAGCACCGATTGCTGGAACATAATTTGTTAAAATATTTTTTGCATATGTTTGAAAGCTGTTTGTGAGAAGGTTGATTAAAAACTTGGTTAAGCAAAATTGGGCAGGATTTGGGATTGGTGATTCATATTTTTGTGCTGGATTTTTATATCATGTATATTATTTATATTTTATAAATATTTCATCTCCTTATCCCAAAAGCTTTTTTTTTTTTTTAATGGTTTGCAAAGAAAGACGTGTGGCAAAGAGACATGGGATTAAAACAAAATAAAAGGTATATTGTGTGTGAAGGACTAATGCAACAAAGACTGTGGCTGCAGAACATGCAAACAGATTTGCAAATACCAGTAGAATTACTCATAAAAGTGAGTTTACTTTTCTGCAAGGAGGAGAGATGCTCTGGGCAAAGTCGCCTTCTGGATCATTTCAGTTCATAAATTCAGCACCTGGGACAATTCCCCAAAGATTCAGAGGCGCGGGATTTTGTGTCCTGGCGGATCGCACAGATATTTGTGGATAAAAACATTAAAAAAGAGTGTGTCTGATTGTGTATTGAGGAGAAAAAAAAAGCAAATGCCTTTAAGGAGCTGAATAATGGAAAGAGGATCCAGAAATTCTTGTACAAACAGATCTAAAAACACTTTGCCTAGGATTTCTGTTAATGGAAAAGGACCCCAGGGTCCAGCAGAGTCTTTGGAGAAGAACCACAAATGATAGGGGATGATCAGACAGACCTAGAGAGAACAGGACTTTTCAGTGAATGTAGCAAATAAT
This sequence comes from Pomatostomus ruficeps, assembly GCA_013400735.1. Taxonomy (NCBI): domain Eukaryota; kingdom Metazoa; phylum Chordata; class Aves; order Passeriformes; family Timaliidae; genus Pomatostomus; species Pomatostomus ruficeps. Next base: position 345,836 of record VYZT01012486.1, read on the forward strand.
AATCAGAGGATATGTGAGGAAGATAAACTTTAAAGAGTACAAACAGCTGGGAGTACATTCCCACGTGGTTATCTTCAGTCATACGTTCTGTTACATGTAGGCAGCATAGGAGTTACTGCTGTATATAGTCTTTATTATCAACTTTATGAAATGGCAGGATCCCTCAGAACCACTGAGTTAGTGTTTTAACTTGTTATTTATTGCATTGCAGGGTTTCAGAACCCAGATGAACAGGAAAAACATCTTACACTGTAATTCACTACAGTATTTCTTGGTAGTTGACTATTAAGCTAGTTACACAGAAAGAGTAAAACCAGGTACAGATGGAAATGTTTTGGAAATCTTTCCAAAAATAAACAAAAGAGTTGGATGGGTGAAAAGTGAAATCTCAGTGGCTTCCTTCTGTTTCCAAAGAAGTTGAAATGTCAAGGCTGTTCTAGGGAAGTACATTGTATATGTTTGGCCTAGCACTACATCCCAAGGTCTCTTTGAATGCCTGGGAATGCTCACTCAGCCTTGGATTACTGTGTACAGTAGAGATATCACAAAAAGGACTGACCTAGCAGTAGAGAGAGGCTGGTCCCTCCCCACTCTAAACCTTCATTTCAGGAACAGGATGACATCCTACACCCAAAAATACTGTAATTCATCCTGAAAGCTGCTGGGTGTCACTTCCCATCTCTTTAAATTCAAAGACTGCTGATTTCCTGATAGAGCCTCTTGATTCAGTCTTGGAATACAGACAATTGGTGACGTGAATGCCACAAATTGTTCTACCTTCACCATGTTGGCTGCAAACCTCACAGCTAAGAGGCTGCTGAGAGAGCTCAGGGCTGCTGTGGTGACTCTTCCCCACCAGCAGAGGTTGCTTTCTGAGCCAGGAATCCGAGTCACAGCAGCACAGCCATTGCCTCTGTGTTCTGCTTGCCATCTTGTCTTGATGAAGGGTGAAAGATCCATCTACCAAGTGTTGAATTTGAGTCTGCATGGCAAAGATTCATGCTGGGTCTAAGTTGTAAGTAGTCATCTAGAAGTTTTCCCAGATGTGACCATGTAATAAGTAATGGCATTCTGTGGATAAATCTGATGTGTTTGAGGTTTGTAGCTCCTCTTAAATTGCTCAGTACATTTGAATCTTGCAAAGAAATTGATACAGTTTACAATACCTCCAAGTGGAACTTGCTGTTTTGACACCTCACAAGGTCTGCTAGGCACTCATGCAGGCACAGAGGAAACCAGCTCTGCTGTGATCCTCTGCAGTGTAAGCAGGTACCAGCACAGGAATGGTGACAAAACCTGCATGGGCAGAAGGTGGAGACAGGCATGGCTGCATAAGAAACCACTGTGTCTGGTCTCAGTCTTCAATGGACACCTTTGATATATCAAAGAAATGTCACATTCCCTTTGTTTTCCATCATTATGCTCATGTTTGACTTCCCTCCTGAAAATGATGATGCTTACAGGTGAGATGGAAATAAATGTGAGTGTGTCTGCATGGTAGAGAAATACTTTCTGATGTTTAATCCTTGGAGAGCTGCATTTTTAAGTTATATGACCCTAAAACTCATATATGCTAGGGTATGAAGTGAACTTGCTTGATCTCTGGATTTGTGCTATGACTGAGTAGGGTTGCTGAAGACAGTGAAGAGGGATTTGCTTCCAGTGTGTTCCCTCACATACTGTTCAAATGCATTCGACTCAGCTTTCTAATTCCAGGGGCAGATGCTTGATGTGACCTACTGGGTTGGCAGTTCTTATGAAGCATTTACAAGCTGACAATGCCTTTTCCTTCTCTTCCAGCTCCTTCTTACTAATCTCTTTTTGTTTATAATTTTTTCCCTGAAGAAGGAAAGAAGTTCTCTGAACTGTTTTGTCATAGAGAATGAGATCATCAGCAAAAAAAAAAAAAAGGAACAACTTGTTCTATGTTCTTCTGCAAGACACCACTGCTCTCCTTTGATTTTTAGCATCATATCAATGTGCATGAGATTTTGGGGTGGGTTCAAACAAGCCAGATCCTCAGCTCGAGGAGCTGAACCTTCTCCAAAACAACTGTGTGCCCATCATGCTGGGGGAGACCTGCCTTTCATGGCTCTGTCACTTGGTGAGCTCCAGGAAGGGATCCAGGCTTCCAGAAAGTTGGTGAGACACAGGTCCATTCTGTTCTGCCATTCTCACAGCCACGTGATGGTAAATAAAAAGGGAAATTGTCCTCTCTGCATGTGGCATCACCACTGTGTTGTTTGCAGTAGGATGACAACAAATCCTGTCCTGCTGGCACAGAGCATTGGCCCAAGGGGAGCTTGGGTGGCTGAGTGCCCAGCCCCTTTCCCTTTCCACTTGCAGACCTCGGGAGAGCTCCTCATTGCAAAGGGCCTCTCTGCTGGGTTTTGCAATGCTGTGGTGTAATTTCAGACAATGCTCCTGTCTCCCATCCATCTCTGTCACCACATCTCTGTAGTTGCAGAGAGGAGCTAATAGGGTTCAGCTGGTTAATAAAACACGCTTTGCTCAATTCTAAACTGCCTTCCCTGTTGCTAAACATCTCCCAAGAGCAGCTTTGCGGCAGTAGAGTTTGAATGGCATGACAGTTTTGCACCCACTTTCAGATTAAATGATTTGAAATGAAAGAGTCCCGGAGATCCTGAGTGAAAGAAGCCATCCAAGTGCCTTCAGCATTTTTCATTGCAATAGATGTTCCCTGCAGCTCTTGCTTTAATAGCAGCATATGAAGTGTCTGGCTTAATCTCCTGTACATTTTAATGTAAATTCCTTTTAAAAAACCCTAACCTTAAACTGGTAGTGTATACCTAGCTTAAGGAGTTGTTGTGCAGCTTTAACTTCCCTGTAAGAGATTTGGGATGAAACAAATCTGTAGTTTGTAAAGTACTTGTTTCTTTAAGAAATTTATGATATAAAAAGTCTGTCACAATGGAGAGCTACGTGGCAAGGTTTGAAGCCTCTCTTTGCTGGAAAAGTAGATTTTTTTCATCAAAATGGAGGTCAAGTAGGGCATGTGTAGTAGCCTATAATGTTTGGTCCATGTGGTGTCCACCCTTTACCCCTTTCCTCTGATCTTTTTGACAAGACTTTTTTACTCCATGACTGCTGGCTAAATTCTCTTTTCCTTTCAGGCCACTTTTTCTCTTTTTTTTTTTCCTTGGGAAACAACATGAGACTTACAATGTGAAATACTCCTTTTGTGATTTTGTAATAAAAATTAATGAGACTAGAAAAACAGTTTGTGGACCTGGAACAGAATTCTAGTGAATAGTATTTCTCTATCCACAATGCTCTTTCGCTTTAATTAGCAAACAAACCAGGAGAGAGCAGCAGGCAGGTATTTCTGTGCAGGCTTAGGCTGGTATTTTGTCTAGCACATTCAAAAGCAATGATTTGAGAGAAATCAGATTGGTTGATCACTGTGCTGTATCTTCAAGTTCTCTTGGTCTGAATATTTTGGGGGTGAGGGAGATGGGGTGATTCATACATGAGCAAGACAAACCCAAGAGCTGCCAGTTTGCATTATGTCAATGTATGTAAGAAAATATTTCGATAGAATTTCCATTAAAAGTTCAAAAGCAAGGGGCTCACTCTGACCCCAGCTTTTAGAAGCTCTGGTGGGAAACCTGAATGAAATTTAACTCTGCTCAGTGTGTTTTCGTTGGCTGACTCCATGTTTTATTATCTCATGCAATGAGATCTTTCTTGGTTTGTCGATTTTCTATCGAGGACAAAAAGTTCATGTATGTAACAGTGCACATATTGAATTAAAGTGTGATTAAAGGCATGATGTAATGACCCCCTTTCCTTTTCCTTTAGTCAATATTTGCCTGCAGGGTCAATACATTACAATATTGACTTCAAAGTATTCAATATTTTTTTACCTTCTGAGTGTGTTGGCTTCGAGTGTGTGTAATATTAAACCTGTTGGTTGAACTGTTGGTCTAAGACTTACTGTCTAAGTAGTTTCAGGCTTGGATGCCTAATCCATGTAGAGCAGCTTTCAAGGCATGTGATAATATCACAACACAGCTGTAGGCAGCTTTCTGAGGTGAACCATTTAATCTGCAGTCTTTGCTCCCAGCTTCCTGACGAGTGGTGGAATTTGTCCCTTGGTGTGTGATGGGATTATTGCCCTCTCTCCCTGCTGCCATATTTAGTTTCTGCAGGCCCTCCCAGTGACTGGAGGTTACGTGGGCACATCTAAGCCCCGGCCCTCCCGCCTTCCATGTGTGTTTCTGCTGCTGTTACATCTGTGCTCTGTCGAGTGCACAAAAGCTCCTCAAAAAGCAAGATTAAACTTTACGTGCTCACAGTGCTGTGCAAACATGGCTTAATAAAGTTAAAATTGTAATGAAGTCAGCCAGTTGTGCAGGGTGGGCTGGTACTCATTTCCCTGAGTTCTCAGCTGGGGCACAGTGGGCTGGGTGGCTCCCCCTAATATGAGGCTGAACCTTCTCATGCTTCCTCTTCATCTGTTTCCATTCCCACTCTGCTGAAATCTTGTGCTGGTATCCATCAGAAGGGCACACAGGCACATGTACTGCTTAATGACAACAGCTATGAACCATTTATCCTTCAAAAACATGACGCTCGAGAGAAGGGCTTTGATAATGTTCTTTGCTAGGTGTATAAATAAACAGGATTGTCACCAGCGTGGGATCTTATTACTTTGTCTCTTTAAAAAAATTAAGGAAAGAAAAAATATTTATAGATACTGAGAGGTTAGTGAATTCCTCTAAAGAACCAAGTGTTATAATTAGGAACCCGCTGCACTTAGAACTATTCTACAAATAAGCACCTCAAATCCAGCCTAGTCCTTCCAGAGAAAACAAAGGTCAATAGGCTGCTTTGAGGATTAGCAAACCAGAATTTCTTGGACCCAGGTACTAATTACTTCCAAAGCTGAGGATGATCACTACTTCCAAATCCGAATCACTGCCAAAACCTCATGATAAACCTCAGTAGTACTTCTCCCTAGCCTAACTTTTGACTTAAGATGCTTTTAAACTGGACTCTAATTAAAGGATAAAAAGCCAAATCTGAAGGAAAGGCAGGGTAACAGTGGAAATACTCGTCTAGTGGAAAGTTGCACCTCTGCATAGCCTGATCCAAAGTCATTGAAGACTTCCCACATCCCCAGCAGCAATTTGGGCTCAACCAGGGTGAAGTGGGAACAAGTGCAGTTCTGAGAACTCAAAAACATGTGTGACTGACCTCTCCATATGAGGGAAACGGGATCCTGCATTACCTGTGTGCTTGTGAGGCGGGGTCCCATCTTCCTTTCATGCTGTTGTCTGACAGCAAAGGGTTGAGGACTGGGCTCACTATTACAAGCTCCTGATTGGAAAGACTTATCCACATGATTTTGAAGGGTTTTCACATTCCTACCATTGTGCTTGAGGATTCACTTCTATGTATATTCACCTGTATGTTGTAGCCACAGTGGTGGTGAATTTGAGAGTGTCCTGAGAGACCACAGTTTTAATCGCAGGTGGAAGTGGAAAGAGGTATTGGTTTTGTGAGATTCTGGCTTACAGCATAAAAGTTACGATAGCACTGGGGGAGGGGGAGAGGAGTCAGAGTTAAATATGTCAGCAGTTCATTTCCACTCACAGCCTACTGACTTCCTTGTGCAATTCCAGGGAACTTGGAAGTGGGAGTCCACATTGCGGATGTGAGCTACTTCGTCCTGGAAGAAACAGCTCTGGATAAAGTAGCAAGTGAAAGGGCCACCAGTGTCTATCTGGTGCAGAAGGTGAGGACAGCTTTTCCTTTGTCTGTCTGATGATTGTGCCTTCCATTTACCATGAATTCATTTTCAAGGTTCGATTTCAGATGCTCACAATCAAAATCTGATTTATGTTACACTAGTGAAATCAAATTAATTATTTGATATCAAGCTGTTAATCTTTAATAGCTGTTCTGTAGCTTTCTTTGGGTACAAGCAGCAAGGCAGAGCTTTGGAGGGTGTCTGGTGGGTTTCAGCTCCCTGTGGAACCGCCGTGACAGCAATGTGGAAGTGTCCCCACCGGGTCAGTGGTGGTGACACCAACAGTACACAGCTGCTGTGTGCTGGGAGACCCCAGTTCCCTGTGCCTTGCTGTTTTCCAGGAGTGGGCAGCAATGTGCATCTCATGGAAACAGCAGTTCTGGCACCAGTCTTCCCAATCCTACCGTCTCTCCAGTGATAAGCCCTTGGCTTCTGCAGGGCTCTGCATCCCCCTGTGATGGATGACTCGATGATGGGAGATGTGGACTGGCCTAGGAGGGATGTCACTGGGGGCAGCAAAACTATACTCCAGGAGGATGTTGTGGCAGTATTTCCAAGTCAAAGTACTGTGGTTTGAGGGCATGTGATTCTTTTAGTCAAGGGAGAAGGAAGATTTTTATAAAGAAAGGAGACATTTTTCTTGAAAATCTAGTTGCATGCAGAAGCTAATTGAATGTTCTTTCAAAGTGCCTTTTCCCCCAGCACTGCCAGTCAGCCCTGTGCAATGCCAACATAAGTTACCTCCTGCCCCTAATCTTCAATTCGTCTTCAACTACTCTGGCCCAGCAGTCAGGATTGGTGTTTTACCCACACTTTTGCCCTGCAGAAAATACATTTTAAAACAACAAACTAGGTTAGATGATGAAATTTTCAATATTTTAATTGCAAGAGATGAAAAGGAGCAAGGGGATGGGCAAAGGAAAGCAGCCAGGCTGTCTGAAACAAGATGGTAGCATGACTCTTGTAGAAAATATGCTTTCCTTTGATGAAACTGTGATTCTGCGAGAGGTTAGCACCATGCTAATCCTCCCAAAGAAGTTAAATAAAGCCACATATTTAATTTTCCTGAACCAGAAGGGGAGTTATTGTGTAATTGCTAGTGGTCTATTTAATACAAGTCAAAAGTTTTTGAAGTAAGAATGTATCAGGTTTTAAGAAGCAAGAAAACCTAAACAGTTTCCTCTTTTTTGGCACATCTGACAGTGTTATTTTAGGTGTGAAGCAGCTCGAGTGAGAGTTCAGCCATAAATCCCTATAATATTTTACTGGTCCTATCTTACACTGGAGATCAAAGATCGGAACTGTAAGCCTGTCTTCATGTTGAGTCCAAGGGCTTAAAGACATTCACTTTTGACACCGGCAGATTGTCAGGGTGTTGATATTTTGATAATCTCAGGCTGAGTAACAAAGAGTTGCCCGAAATCTGAATTCATGGAAGTGTTGATACAACTCCTGAGCAGAAATCTTGGCTCATAAACAAATTGCCTATTTCCTTTGAGTGTCTTTTAGTGTACAAGCAAGAGGTTTGCTGAGCCCACTCCATTGTCGGACTTCAGCATTCTCCTACCAGCTCTGGTGGAAACTCTTGGTTAATACAGCGGGTTATTCTGGTGTTGATTGTGGGAGAAAGATCACCTTGGGAGTCGGCAGTGGTCATAACCAACCTGAACCAAGAATTAAGGGGCAGCCAAAGCAGGATGCCAGCAGAATGAAGTTGTTTGAAGGGAGCAAAACTGTTCATGTAACTTTGTGAAGATAAGGGATTATGCTTGACCAGGGTTTATTCCTTTTTCCCTTTTTTTGGCTGACCAATTTTCTTCTCCTGTTCCTTGAAAAGCTGCTACAGCGAGTCCATTGATGAGAGCTGCTCTGCCTAATCTGCTCTGAACCTGGCCAGTGAGTTAGTCCTGGCTGCAACAGATGTTTCTGATTTTATAGAGAACTTATCATCCCAGCATGCATGTGCTCCCTCGGAATGAGACTGAGACTGGAAACTGACATTTGGTTTCTGGAAGCACTTTATTAGTTGAAGAGGCAAAACATAACAAACCCAAGGGCTCTCACAAGCACGGGTTTAGGTCTTCCCATGTGGAGGAGCCAGCTGCTAAGCAATGTGACCAGCCATGGTCACAGGTCCATCTGTTTTCTAATGCCAGCATGATGGTGTGTAGGATGCCGCCAGCCCCAGCAGTGCCTTCTCTGTTTGGTTTTTCCAGTGGTGCCATTGCTTTGGCTTTCTGGGGTGTGTGGCTGCCTGCAGGGAGAACCAGTAGCATGGAGCAGGCTGTTGGGTAGTGCTGGACAACTGAGTCTCGAGAGTAGTGCTGAAGATTTTGCACTTAGGACTTGGAAATAGGGAGAGAGAAATCCTCTGTCAGTGGTTTGATTTGAAATGCAGACCCGTAGCTGCCAGCATTGTGGATATCAGCCTTTCACTCATAGAAATGCCCTTTCCAGTATCTCTTGGGCACTGCTAGACTTGTTGGGAGGGATGATGTCTTTTATTAGCCTGACTGATAGAGGGGGATTAAAACCAGACAAGCTCTCACCACCCTAGCCCTGGTTTCTATGACACATTCATTAGAAAGGATTTCCTGGGGGGTGTAGCTCCTTTTTACATTGTAAAAAAATTTTTGCATAGCGCTGCTAGGCCTCTCCAACTGCATTTCTAGATTCAGCTACATTTATAAACCCCTTATTCCAGGTTTACGATCCCTGTATAAGCCCAGGTAACTTTATTTCCATTTGCAGTAAAATCAAGCTGAATGATGTGATCCCCAACATAGGCACATCTGTAGCAATTTGCCAAGGAAACCACTTCCCACTGGAGGTGCTATCCCTCGGCAGCGTTTCAGCTCGCTGGATTCCTGCGTGCCCTGGCACTCCACAGGACAGCTGGCAGACACTGCTGGCTCTTGGCAGACAGTTACAGGAAGGGCAAAGCATTTAAAAGGTGCTGGGCAACCTCTGGATTATTCAAGGCAAATACTACACAACTCTGATATTTTGCAAATCTGGACATTAAAGACGTGCTTAGGGAAATCTCCTCTCATCCCGTGTCTCGGTCGGAAAGAGATGGAGATAATCCTGTTGCCAAAGTTCCTCTGGGCAGCCCCTGGGATCACTCCTGGAGCATCTCACTCTCTGAGTGTGACACAATTGTGACATCTTTGTGTGTTAAATGCTGGGCTTGCAATTACTAGGAATCCTTTCCGGCTGTGACCGTATCGTGTTAAGGAAAAAGGAAATGTGTATTTATAACTTAAGCTTCTGTGCCTTGCGACAGTTGGTTTATTCTCCATGTAGAGAGTGAAGAGGAATCATGATGTTAAAGCAGGAGGCAGTCAGCCAAGACTGTTGTGGTGTTGGATACAGGTTTCTTTTAATTCAGTAAGATAGAATAAATTCAAATACCTTCAGTGGAAGGTCACATTATGTTACGTATGTGTTTGCTGAGCCCAGGAAAAGGTTGATTGCATTCTTACTCTCCCATGAGATTTCCTCCATGGCTTAGGTTAAGTTCCTTCTCCTAAAGTTTCTCTCTTGTAAAACAAAGGTAACACAGGCTGATGCTCCCCTAACAGTAGATTTGCTACAGCTAATTGCTTGGTGAGTGTTTAGTGCTGTAATTATGATCTGAGTTAAAGCTTTGCTTGTGTTTCACATCATTGAAAGCCCTTCCACTGAATTATAGCCTCTTGAATTGGATATTAATCCTGCTCAAGTACACTTAAAACAAGCGTGGGCTTTCATGTTTCATGTAGGCATTTTTCCAGCAAACTGGTATTGCTGCAGGAGATGTGAAGGGAAAGAGGGCATGCTAAGGCACACAAATATTCAGTAAGCACAGACCATTATCAGATGATCTGTCAGAGTTGAGGAGAGAGAGAAAAGCAGCTTTTAATTTGGGTAAGAAAGGGCATGGGAGCTTTTATTAAATTACTAGCACTTTGTTCACTGTGGCCTGAACTTTGGGGTCTCGGGGTGGTCATGGGTGATCTTAGTCAGGCAGGGATTTCTGAGAGTCTACAAAGCTATTTTCCCCCCTTTCTCATATGGGTTGGCATCACTTACACTAAATTTATACCCTCTTGGTGTGGGTCCTTCCAGGCAGCATGGCCAAGCTCACGTACTGGGTCAGTGAGTTATGAATGTAGCAGTATTGTTAACGTTCTGTTGCAACTGGAATAACAGAGTTGACGGCCTTTGTGTTGCGGGAAACAGCTTATCATAAGCTGTGCCCTTGTGACCTTCCAGGGGAACCAGGGCTGCTGATTCGTGGTGTGACTCCCTGACAGCCCCAGACCGTACAGTTAACCTTTTGGCACTAGTGTGCACTGCAGTTAGAAGGGATTTATAGCCATTGTCTGGTGCCAAACCACAAATGTGATTAAATATTTTAAGAGTCTTTCCTTCAAAGCAAAAGGTAAGTGTAAATTATGTGCACTTGAGAAGAAAATGGGCACCTGAGACTGGTTTTTTGTACTGTTTTGAAGAGCAGTGGTTCTCCTGCATCCAGGTAGAAAAGGTTACCTCTGAAATCACTAAATAGGTGTCAGGGTTTGGAAGAGCTGGGATTTGTATGCCAGTCCTATATTTACAGGCTGGCACACAGAGCAGTCAAAACGGAAACTAAATTAAATAGCTAAATTACTCTATGGCAAACAAGTAGAGCATTTCTCTCTGTGTTTTTCTGGAATGCACCATCCCATGTTGCCACTCAAAATAAACAAGAGGAAAAACGTGGTGGTTCTTTGAGGGCAGCTGCTGCTTCTTCACAAAGGTAAATAATGAGAAGGGAAGTCAGAAGTGAAACTCAAATAATGAGTTTTGCTTCATTAAGCAGCTGCTAAAGATTATCTTTACTGCAGGCTTCACTTAAGAAATAACTCAGAGATGGTGGAAACACTTGGAGCTACTCAGGTTTGCTCTAGCATGAATATGCTCAAAATCTTTAGCTTTGTTGGTGTAGTCAGGTGAGTAATTTGTGATTTGGTAATTCAATGTTCAGCAGCAGAATATTGATTAGTTGTAAGGAATGAGGACATGGGTTAAAAAACCCTGCCAGAAATTTATGTTGGCTGACACCTCGTTCAAAATTTGAGTATAATAACGTAACAATTGTTCTCCATTTGCAAACAGCATGGTCAATAGTCATAAAACAGGTACTTTTGTTTATCTTACCTGCGTCTAAACATTCCTGTCTGTGCTGTAAAGCATGGTTCAATCTTTATTGAAGCCAAGCACGGCTCCTGTGATGCGTGGGAGAAGTTTCATTCATGCTTTACAGAGAGCAGACTTGCATTTACTTCTTGGTTACATGGTATTCGGTGGCAAAGCAAGAAACACAGGTCCCAGATCCAACCTCTTCAGCTTCTGACTGCCAGGACCATGTTTCTTCAACATTGAACTTCCTGATGTGCCCAGGCTTCCTCATTCTTCCCAGTGCCAAAGCGGCAGTGGGAAAGAAGTGGAAACCAGAGCAAACTTTGTGACCTTAAAAGTTGCAGAGTACGTGTTTGTGTAACCAAGGATGCAGATTACTCCAGGATGCTTACTCCAGTCTTCAGAGGGGAGCACTGGGAATGATTCCCAGGTTGGAGACTGACAACTGCCTCTGGTCTCATCAAGGGATGGGGCTGATGTGAGTGTTGGTGGCCTTAGCCAAGTCTGAAATCCTCTCATTTCAGAGGGTTTGGTTTACTTCCTCATTCCATGCCAGCTTGCTGTCTGCCGTGTGATACAGCTCTGGCATGGGTGATGCATCCCAGAGCTGTGACGCAGCCACTCCTGCCACAGGGAACGTGATGCTGACAGCTTAACACATTTTCTCTTCACCAGCTGGTCAGAGAAGCTTGCCCACACAGAAAGCTTGTGTCTCACCAAGGCTCTTTTCTCTTCCAGGTGATCCCAATGCTTCCCAGGCTGCTCTGTGAGGAGCTCTGCAGTCTCAATCCCATGCGAGACAGACTGACGTTCTCTGTGATGTGGAAGTTGACTCCGGAAGGCAAGGTACCTCAGGCAGCAGGCAGTCATCCTGCTAATCAGGCCAGCCCCTACTCTTGTAGTGGTAAAAATGCCATCCCTTAACACCAGGTGGATAGCAAAGGTGAACGGTACTGGAGGATGTAGGACTGTCCCTGTGACTTGTCTTGCTGATGATACACTGTGGAATTTCCAACTGGAATAATCTCTCAACATGATTGGGAAAGGAGAAATATTTGTATGAATCTCAGGAATGGAGAATGTCCTGCTCCTTGCCAGGTCACCCAACCATTTAATGTCTTACCTCCAGCAGCAATTCAGAGCTAATGCTTTAGGTGGGATGAGATATGCCCCCAACTCCAGCCCTGCCTCGTGCTCCCAGGCAGTTGTGCAATGCGGCGGATGCGGCAGTGTCCCTCTGTGGCCTTTCTGGTAAACAGACTATTTAATTCCTCTTCAGAGCTGCAAATTACATCAATCCAAACAAAGCATGATAGCCCTTCAGCAAAGGCACAGCTCCATCCTCTGCATGTGTTATTTCCAGGGAGCAGTTGTGGAGGCTGTCTGTCGGTGCAGTGAGCTGCCTTCATCTGCCAGCCAACACTTCCTAGATCTTAATTTCTTCCCTATTCCTTTCCCACACTCTTTGTAACCCTAAAATTTCTCCTTTGGTTATCTGTGATAACAGAGGTCCCCTCACTAATCAAGGAGGGCTGAAGACTGGCAATACCATAGCACTCTCTGGTCTATGCAAAATACACTTTTTGGACTCAGATTTTTTTTTTAACTACTGTTGTGCTCATATACAACTCTTTCTGGAGACAGTATTTCTTGTGCCAATTTGGTAATTTTTCACAAAGATTCACTTTGCTTTCCTTATTATTGTCCCAGCTGCTCTAAAGGATGCTGAATCTATCTTTGTGCTTTAACAAAATAGAGTTGCAGTCCTGATTCTGTATTTCTGCAGTGAGTCCTTGCTCTGGCACTGAGGTGGGTTGTGTTTGTCTGCTGTGGAAAGCATTCCTCTTCCTATAGTGACGGTGTGATTACTCATGAGGCCTTCTAAGAGTAGCTACTACATAGAACTTTTATTGACTCTGAGTCGTCTTTGAACAGCTAAAAGTCAAGTCTTAATTAAAATAAACCTTTAATTACATCTTGTCTGTTGTCCCATGCAGTATATCCGTTGTGCTTCAAACAGTGTTCAGTCCAACCCTGTCTGACCAGTGAGGAAATAGAGGAACTGTAGCATTCTAGCTCGAGGTCACTTGATGTGAATGTCAGGTGAAAGCTGGAGAAGAATTTGCTCTTCCCAAGAGGAAAAGTGGTTGTAGGACTTTTGCCCAGGAGGGCATTCTTCTAAAAGCTGGTATTTCTAGGTGTTACTATACCTGTATCTCAGTGTAGACAGGATCACATGCTCCCCCATGCTCTGCTGGGTGAAAGGGAGGTGAATCAAAGGCCCCAACACAGCTCTTGAACCTCAGCTGTTGGTGGAGAGCCATGGGAGCACTGACAGTGAGGACAGGATGTTGCTCAGAGGCCGGAGAGCACTTCATTGCACCCCAAGTGCGAGGCAGTACTGAAACCTTGGGTTCTGCAAAACAGAGGTGAGAGCTGCTCCGAGCTCCCACTGTTCCTCTTCCTAAGCAAGTCTAGAGCCAATGCATCTCCCAGGGAAAAGCCTTGCAGATTCCACATTTGAATATGACTGTTGATGAGCTGTTGTGATTTTTAAATCTTGGTTCTCTTAGAAAAATAATGCCAGGTTTAGCCCTGTCTGGGAGTTTCCTTGTTTCTATTGCTATTGGGTTCTGAAGTTCTTCTTTTCTAATTTACATTGACTGTAACAAAATGTTGTGTGAGCAGCACTCCACATAGCTCCACTGGGATAGTGTGACAGGATGTCACGAAATGACTTTCCAAGGACAGAGGCATTAACCTTATTGTTTCATCTGTGCTGTTCTTCTGAAGCAGAGCTGGGTGTTTACAGGAACAACATAGCACGTGCTTGTTGGGATGCAATCAACAGAAAGATATTTGAAAACAAACAATGCAACCCTTTTTTTTAAGCTGTTGCCTGCTGATGTTTGAAGGACAGCTCTGCCAGTTCCTTCTGCCAGTCAGGAGGAGAAATTGCTTCAGTCTCAAACAACCTATGCGAACACTCTGTCTTCCAGGCTCAAAACTGTTGTTATCAGCCAGGACGTGGTAACAGACACGGCTGGGTGTGGAGAAAGACCTCAGCCTCCTGCCCAGCTTTGTCACACTGTCAAAGAGAGCTGTACCCCAGAGATTGTGCTGTTGGGAGGGTTTCAGCAGAGCCGTGCTGGCTTCCATCACATGCTGTGCTCAGGACTATGGGTTTCTCTTAAAAGCAGCCAGAACTGGGGATGCCTTACCATAACTTCAAAAATCCTTTAGATGCTGGTGTTCTCTGTGGACTCTGGGTGCACCAGGTTTGCTGTGATGGGAGAAACCTTGGAGACTGATCTTGTGGGCTACTCATTGTAATCTCCAAGTCCCAGCTCACAACCCCCACATTCTTCTCCTCCACGATGCCTTGCCCATCCCTCAGCCATGGTACAGGGACCAGCCCATGGGAGCTTGTCCATTCCTCTGGTGGGGTTTCCACAACAGGGGCTATTGACCTACCAGACGTGCATCCCCCATCACAAGAAAGTATTGAACAGATGCAGCAGAGCACGGAGCAGGTGCTGCCAGCACTGTCGCAGCATCTCTGTCCAGCTTTGTGGTTTTCTCTTCTTTCCTTTCTCCACAGCACCGAGGAAGAGACACACAGAGAATAACCATGAGCTGATGGTCAGAGCACTTTACATTGTAGGATGCCATGTGCTGCATCTCTGCTATTAAAGCACTTTCAAATTAGAAATAAGCTTGACAGCCCTGTGACTTTCAGAGCTCTGAGCAGCTGAGTTATACAGCATGTATGTTCTGTGATGCTTTAGGGAGGGAGGCAGCAAAGGTATTTTGGGAATCAGTCCCTTCCTATTAAGAAGAAGGTTTATCTTTGAATCAGCGTCCTTGATGGGGCTGTCATAGAGAGCTCGCTCTATTCCCTGGACACTGTCACTTGCAGAATTTACCTTGTCCTGTTGGGCTGATGAAGGGGTAAGGTGGCACTTGCAGCTAAGGCAGAATTGCAATTCTCCAATCATTCTCTGAGCACTTGTGCTTTGAATGGTTTATCACAAACTGCGCCTGTCTCCAGAGCCCTCATGCCAATGCTCTTGACTTTTGTGAAGAGCCTTCTGCCCATATCCCTTGGCACTTTGTCACTGGCTTGATGAGCTGTTGGATTCTCTTACATACCTCAGCTTAAAATAGGTTTTCCTGTCTGCTTTAGGAAATAATTCTGAATTGCTACTTCTACACCAGTATTCTGTTAGGGCATTTAAAATGGCAATGGCTTCTGGTTTAAAATGAAATAATTTTATAAGCAATTTTTCAAATATATTCCTCTCAATTCCAAAGTAGTTTGGAAGCCCAGAAAGGTTCCTGGCTTGAGTTTGGACCTAGAACCATAGATGTGTTCAGAGAAACAAGGGGTCAGTGACTGTCCATCTCTCCTCCAGACCCACCAAAGTTCTACTCAGGCACTTCCACAAGTGTTAGTCAGATGCTGGGGTTCCTGCAGTACTCCTGAAAACAGAGTATTTTAGGGCCAGCCCCTCGTGCCCTGGTGGCCACACTTTAAGTCATTCTGCTGTGTTTTAGGCAGGAGATCCTCTCTGGCATGTGTGTATCCGCCTGTTGTCACTCCTGCACCTGGTAACCTGTGAGTCTACAGTCTGGTTTCAACTCCCAGGTGGTCTGATGTTCATTGAGTTCTGTGAAGGAGGGAAGTCAGGTAGAAGAGGGAGATCCAAACAGTCCTGTCNGTGTGAAAACATATAAATAAAGTCGGAGGGCTCTGCCCTCTCTCTTCCTGCTCTCTCTCCTGCTGCGTCTGTGTGTGTTCTTGTGTGGCTCTACTTCTGTGAAGGAGGGAAGTCAGGTAGAAGAGGGAGATCCAAACAGTCCTGTCTGTGTATGCACAATATATTGTTCTCCGTTACATCCATATACACGTTACTAGATGTTAGAGAATCGGTATGGGCAAAAGGCCGAAGGTCTCAGTAGGACAAGATCTTCCCTTGAAGATCACAGGTAGTGGTGAAATCTGGTGTCATTCCTCCCAGTGTTTGTACAACTTCCCACACTTTTGTGCTCTGGAAGAATGAGTCCTCAGATCAATTTACGCTTTGCAATTTTGCAGATCCTTGATGAGTGGTTTGGGCGGACGGTCATCTGCTCCTGTGTGAAGCTCAGCTACGACCATGCACAGAGCATGATTGACAGCCCTGGGAAGGTGTTGTCACCTGAAGAGCTCCCCCCTGTCTCACCTCAGCACTCGATAGCCGAGATCCAGGAGGCTGTGCTGAACCTGCATCGAGTAGCGCAGCACCTGCGCAAGCAGCGCTTCATCGAGGGTGCCCTGCACTTAGACCAGGTGAGTAAATCCAGCCCCTTCAGGCTTCACCAAATCAATTCCACCTCGTACTCCCTAAGAATTTCCTGGCCAGTCTAAAAACTCGAAGGGTAAAATCAAGGTTGGAATAGAAAGGCAGGTTTGAGTGCCAATGTCTTCTTAAGAGTGGCGTCAAATTATGTACCAAAAGCACTAAGTAGGATGAAAAGGAAAAATCCCTGTTTTTTAAGGAGTGATCCATTTTCCAACATTTTTCAAAATCCTAAAACCCTGTTGGACTGTGTAAGTAATTCATAGAGTGAAACAAATCATGACAGCGTCGTTCATTATCATGCTGTTCAGATATTAGTGCACATTTCACTGGGAAAGGCTCATCCTCCACATTTCTTTCTGTGCTTGCAATATTCTCGTTTTCCACAGCTTTCATAGCAGTTCTCTGTGCTGGGAAAATGACTAAATGTTATCTAAGCTAATACTTGTAAGTGTTGGGTGTGTTTCAGAGGAAAAAATGCTAGTGAGGAGGTTTTCTGTCTGTGGTGATTTAAATAATCTTGTATCAGTAGTGGTATGTGTCATTTCTATTTTACAAGGAGATCCAGATATTTTAGGCTATCACAGCAAAAAATACTTTTGCACATGATGTTCAGCTGCCCTGAGGTAGCTTCTGATAGTTTTTGTGTATAGGAGGTTCCAGTAATTTGTAGAACCCAGTGGTCTTCCTGAGCAGGAGACAAAATAATCTCTTAATATAAGGAAGCTCTATTGTTTCATTTTGCAAAATGAGTGTGAGTCAACATAAGGATATTGCTGAGAAAGAAGCTATGTATGGAGTGGTGTAAACAGGACTATTGTATGTAAGACGTATGTTATAATCCTTCCATTTTACTCAGCATTGTAGTGTTCTCTCCAGTTGCAGGAAAGTCTAATTTTAGAGAAATCATTTCAGAGCAACAGGAGCAAGAAGTGTCTGTAATCTGTGACGTTCCCCAACAGAGCACACGGGTTATTCTGGTGAAGCTGCTATAAAGAGGAGACAATGTGCTTTCCCCCATGTCTAAGATGGACAGAATGACAAATTTGTATCTTGAGTTTCAGCAGAGGAGTTTTTATTTTAGGATAAACCTTCTGCTGCAGTCAGTGTAGTGTCTGAGGCTGTCTTGCCTACATCTGTTGTAGGAGGTCTTGGAGGACTGGTTCAGCACACATAAGTGAGCCTGGAGCAAGGAAATTTGCTTAAGGTCCCCCTAAAATAATTTAAAAATTGTATTAAAATAATTTTTGAAATCAAACTTCCACTTTGAAGTTTTCTTAAACCTCTTTTGGAACAGTGACTTCCCTCTTTGAGGTTTAACATACAATGGCTAATAAACTGAGCCTTTGTTCCCAAGCACACCCTGAATGCTAGAGAAACATAAAAATCCCAGCTTTTGCACGAGATCAGCTGACTGGGAAGCCTTGGAGGTTTCTCGGTTGGAAAAAGAGTCCATGGTGACTGGGAGCTGTGGCCCAGAAAGGTCACCAGCTGCCTTCCACAAGTCAGTGTTAGTGTGTAGTGCTGCTGAGTGCTCGCTGTGTGCCCCTGAGTTGAGTTACCTGTTATCAAACTAACCTCAGGGGAAATACGTTTTAAACCAGCTGTGACATTTTCAATGGGAGGATTTGGCCAGGGAAGCATCCTGTTCCAGTGATAGCCCATAAAAGATTAGCTGTGTTTTGTTTTGCTCTGTGCTCCTACAGAGGAGCCATTAAAGAGAACATATTGGAGCATCATTTGTGAGATTGGGATTAAAAACCACAGCTAAGGGCACCAGAGACAGCTGATGCCTGCTCAGCCTAGTTCCCAACCATCATGATAAACTGAGTTATATCTCACAAGTGGCACTTTACACTGTGCAGAATCTCTCTCCCCTGGCAAAAATGTCAAAGTAATGGTCTTTGAGAAGGAAGCATATTTTAGATTAAGGGACACTTTTACCACACTTACTCGAGTCAAGTAGTGCCCTGATAGCTCCATTTTGTTACACTACAGTCTCCCCAGCCCGTGGACAAAGTGGTTGCTGCAAGGCCCGAGTATGAACAGTGTGTGAGAGACGGGTTTGTGGACATGGCCAGTGGCATATGGCTGGACAAAGCAATCTGTGTCTTTTAATAGAAGGGGACAAATCCCTCTCCAGTTGCTTCCCCAGTTCCCTGAGTTCCCATGGGCACGGTTGTGTGCCATGTCCCACTTCCAGCCCCAAGTGAGCGAGAAAGGGTGGGTCTAGATGGGAAACACACCTTTCTAATCACTGGACCTCTCACTGATTTCCTGTTGAGTAATGTAAATCCTGAACAATGGAAGACAAACTCCAGCAGGAAGCTTGGAGCAATGAATTATCGGATTCCAAATAAATATGTGAGTGAAGGAAATTATCATCTCACAGTCTTATGGGAGGGGGTGGCTGGGCATGGATGACTTCTGTGCTTTTTTTTCCAAGGGATATGAGCCCTCTTCCTATGTATTGTGTTATGTTTGAGAGTTCTGCCATGGGGTAACTCCTGATTGAACAGTGACAACTTTTTTTACTAAGTTCCACCCTGCCATTTTCCAGTGTGAAATGTTCCTGTGCTTCCTGTTGGTATTAAGAAAACCCTGGGGGAAAAAAATCTCCCATCCTCCTTTGTCACAGGCTGTGGTGGCCTTGGGCTGGTGCTCTCCCTGTCTGCCTCAGTTTTCTCTTTGGAATGATAGTGGTCTCTCCCATAGTATCCATATGTCAATAGCTTAGGATTTATTCCCCAAAAGTAAGAATATTTCTCAGATGAAGCCATTCATGTGTATATCTTTATAACAGCAGAAATACTGGTTGGCAGGGAACTCCTTGGACCTGACACAGGATGGCTCCAGTAGGATGCAGCAGTGTCAGGCTGGCCTTGCTGTGGTGAGGAGAATGTTTCCTGTTTGAATGTCACTGCTGAATTTTTATGACCTAATGTGAGAGCAGCATCTGCCTGCCCTTAGTTTTATCTTTTAGAAGCAATTTTAGAAGCAGGAATTTCCATAACTCAACGGATGAAGAATATACATATATATATTTTAATAACTTAGGAGGTACATATCTGGGTCACACAGAAGACCTTGAGACATTACAGAGATAGCACGCAGTCTGGAAAGCTTAGCATTTGTGGGTTCAGTGTCAGTATATGTGTGTTTCTTGGGGCTGTGTAATTTTGAATTCCTGCTTTAGTTTAATCCTGGCCATGACTTTAATCTACATACCTGTGACTCCCTCTTCCCCCCCCCAATCCCCAGTTCCTTTCATGCCTCTGCAGAGGTCTGGGAATCCTGCTGGGATTGCAGGGAATCCTGCTGCATTGGACTTTGGGTCTGAGCACCTTTTTTGCAACCAGAGCCACACATCTGTCATTCTGTGGGGATACAGCTGTCCCCTGGGGCCCCTTCTGGGGCTTTTTCCCTAGAATATGGTTTCCTGTGCTGCCTGGCCGTTTCCTAGTTCCTAAAAGCAGCTGAGCTGAGTTTTAAAGGTTTAAAGACTTTGCACCTTCAACAGCTGAGGAGCTTATGAAACTTTGTCCACACAGACAGAGATTAATGTATTTCTTTTCCTTCTCATTCAGAGCTGCAGCTTTTAGGTGCAAAGGCAATGGGTCTTGTATGTGACTAAGAAAAAATGTTCAGGTGCTTACAATATTGTCTTCCCTGCAACACCACCTTCCTGCACAGGACCATGAAATGCCACCCCTGTGCTATCCTCTCACAGCTCCTGGTGCACCCAGTCTATAAATTGGAGCAGAGATCTGACCTGGTTTAAAAAGCAAAGTGAGCACAACCCACAGCTTTTCTTTTTTTTTTTTTTTTCCTGGCCAGGTTACTTTGAAGCTGGATCACTTCCCCAGCCCACAGCTTTTAGAAACACTAGCCAGAGAATCAGATAGAAACTTGCTTTCAACAAAAACCATCAAGTTTGCAGAAAAGCTCCTTAGCTCTAGCCTGCCTAGAGGAGACGTGCTGATAAATGGTTCTCCTTTTGGCCTCAGCAGTTTAGAAATGAATCACGAGGACAGATGCCTACGGGAAGACAGGTTAAAAAGGATTCCTGTGCCTATTTAAAATGAGAATACCCTGGGATGCTGATCTGTCTCTATGACAACTGTCTGTGAGCTGAGCGTTTCCTTTTGTTGTGCCGGTGATTCTACCTTTGCCAGCACACTTACACCTGGGTGCTCAAAACATCAGCATTGACCAAAGTTCCTTGTGAGAACAACTCAAAGTGCATTTGCATTGTACCGGTTAATGGCACTGAATCTTTTGCTAGAATAACTTCTCTCCTTGTTTTCTGCAAAGCAGACATTCAGCTTTGTAGGTGTGTGTGAAAAGGGGAGGGAAAAAAGGACAAAAATGACAAAGATGAGAGCGTAACACAAATATAAGGGTTAAATTGGTAATGAAACGATTTCACTTCTGCTTGCTCCCAGCCTGTGCATCATGCCACTGTCTTGTCATGTGAGCAAGGGCTGTTGTTCTCTGTGGGTCTGTATTGTTTTGAATAACTCAGGGGTAGTAAAAGTTGTATTGTTGTAGCTCTGTAGCACACGGGAGACCTTACCTATGGTCCTGCCCGTGGCTGCTGGGGTTAAGGAAATCGGTGATCTTTGAGAATAGCTTTGTTTATGTAAGACTAGTGGTACTCCTAAAGTAATAGAGATTTAACAGAGCCTCAGAAAACATAGGGAAACAAGCACAAAGATCCCAAACACTAGAATGTGTGCAGAATGCCAGCTCCAAACCACCCAGATGTATGGCATACGGGATTTAGTGACCAGCTCTGTATAGCTTTTGACGCCCTCAGAAGCAAGTCTGCCAGCTTGATGCAAACAGCTTTGAGAAGGTGACTCAAGCCACTCACACACGGAAAACAAGGAGGAGGGAGGATGCAGCATGTGCAGGATGTGACACTGTATGCTGGGAAATTTCATATTTAGTTGTGGCTAATGGGATAGGACAGAAACATGTATTTTTAGACAGTTGTTCCTGCTAATGCTGTTTGATTTTAAATCTCTAGAACCGCAAATTAATTAGTCTAGTTATTAAAATTTTTCAATATGAACAACTGCTGGAAATAATTATGGGAAATTGTTTTGTCATATTTCCTGCCTCATATTTGTATAGTAAGCATTCAGGTCTTTTATTCTTGCTGCGTGAAAGTAATAAATATTTCTACCCTGGTTAAACAGTCATTGTGTGCAAAATACAGTTAATTAGTATATGAATGGAAGACTTAGGGTTGGAAGAAGTGTTTAGATGGGATAGCAAAGGGCTATAATGTTGCATAGACCTCAGTCTGAGGTGTTTCCTCTAATAGCATGACCTGAATTTGTCTTAAAATGCTGTTGGGGCAGAAAGGTTTGTCCTGGCTTGACTACTCCCTCAAGTGATCCTTAGGTTTTCTGTCCGTGGCTGCAGTATGTGCTACCCCTGCACACTAAGTGCATGGACTATTCAAGGGAGGAGTAAATAGCTTTGCTTGACTGGATCAGGGCTGCATCTCTTGGCCTGTCTCAAAAATAAAGTTGTGGTGCTCATTGCATGGCATGTGATGTTGGTACCAAATTCATCTCAGATTTGGTTCCATCAGGATAGGTTGAGGTGTGTACCTGGCTGGGCACTTGGCTTTGGCCCAAGAGAAAATCCAAAAGGCCCGTCTATAAAAGCCTGAAAACTTCTGTGATACCTACCTAAAGAGGCTGTTACAGCAACAGTGCATGAACACGACAGCAGCGGCAGGGTGGGCAGTATGTACAGGGCTATGAGATAAATGGAAACTCAGACTGACAAGGAGCTTTCACTATTCACTTCCTATCACAATTCCACCATTGTCTGCTCCTTCTCTTTGATGTCTGGTTAAAGAGACATCACTGAAACCCAGAATGGGGACAGCAGGTGCTATAGGATCATTATGGACGGTTGCTTATACTGTGTGATACATAAGGCAGCTGGGGGAATGTTGGATGTCCTTGGAGATTAATTTCCTTTGGGGATTTTATGTCTTTTGCGTAGCCCCAGTTAATATATCAAAACGAGCATCTGAGGCTGCAGCTTCCTCCTGGGGAATGCTGCTCTTCCCTGCAGGAGTACCCGAAATGCATGTGCAAAGGTGTGTCAGAAAAATAGGGAGGATTTCCAGCATGTCTTTCCTGCAGTACTACAGAGGAACACGGTGCATGGCAGGACAACATGAGATGTCACCATTGTGGTCAGGAGCAGCTATGGCTTAGGTCAGGAAGTTTGCACACACGCCGGAGACCTACATGGGATGGAGGTGTTGTGGGATCGTGCTGTGGAGGGGATGTGTATTGTTTAAGCATCTCTCTGCCTGCATGGGAGATGTTTGCATTGCCAGGAGGTTTTAAAATATTTTGATTAAATTAGGATTTTGTGTGGAAAGCTCTCCGAATCTAGTCTTTTGCCCTGGGATTTTAATGAAGTCTTCCCAGGGGTGTGAGTAGGATTGATGTCCTCGCACATGTCCTGCTGTTCCCCGATCGTTCTTTTAGAGCCGAGCAGCTGTGTCCCAGCAGGAGCAGGTGGTGAAGTGGTCGAGCTGGCTCCGGCAGGAGGGGAGAGTCGGGTGCTGGAGCACAGGGCTCGGCTGCGGAGCATTGTGCTGGGAGCCACTGCAGCCAGATGTCTGGGCAAACAGAGCCAGGAAGGAGCTCCCCACACAGTGGTGCTCTGGCATTGATTTACCATCAGTAATGCAAGAGTGGGTTATGACTTTATTCTTCCTGGAGTAAGTATTCCAGCCACTAGCTCAGATATTCAAGTCCTCCAGTGATGTACAAATGGTTTTCTTCTAAACAAACACGGTTTAACCCCTGAATTTTACTAAATCTACCACAGACGTGCAAGCTGAGAAACTTCTCTGTAAAAAACAGGTTTTACGCTTTAATTTTGAGATGCTGTTTGACACTGCAGAAGGGTTAGTTGTTCTTTCCCCTGCTAGCCTCAGAGCAAGTATCAGAGGGGAGGCCAGCTCCATCCTTCCAGACGATGGCGATGGTATGAAGAGGTGAAGCAATTGCCCAAGCTCACACGGTGTGTTGGTGGCAGAGCTGGCCGAACTTTATCTGATTCCCAGGCCAAATCCAGTGCCTTGGGCTAATGCTGACCATTCTTTTCAGCTCATATTTATTACTGACAGCTATTGAATAAGAACTGGTGCTTTTTTTGTTTCTGCTGTTTATTGCTGGCCCAGTTAAGGACAGGGTTTTTTATCCTGGTTTGCCAGCAGATACATCTCACAATTCAGAGCAGAGAAACAAGGAGGGCTGAACTGTGACCAGCACACCTCTGCAGTGCAGAAGCAATTGGTGTGTTTCATAAGTAGCCTCTCTCAGTCTTTTCAGTTCTTGGACGTTGTCTGTGTGTGCCAGGACCGAGCCAGTGGGCTGCTATCCCACGGAAGTCTCTCTTGCTTGCCTGGGACAGAGTTGCAGTGGGCAGTACATCATTAGACCTTCCAAATTGCTTGGCTTTTTCTGTTGATAGAATCCAGTTGGTCAGTGGCTGTTGTAGAAAGGGGGTGAGCTGGCAGTCATGGTATGCTGACTGCAAGCAAGGTCGAAGGTGTTTGCAAGCACTCCAAATTCACACGGGAAGTACACGTGTCTTGGTTCCCTGGATTAGCTGCTTGCAGATGGGTCTTGCCCTTGCTTTGTGGTAGACAGCCTGGTGTCATCTGCTCATAGGGACCTCAGACAGTGCCAAATAGCATCTCTAGGGGAAAGAGAGGGCATCTGCAGCAGGTGTTGGCGTAGTGTGGTGGAATGTGTCCCAAACATGGTGCTGATAGCTCAGGTGAACAGAGGATTCAGTGCTTGATCCCGCTGAGCAAGCTGCTCACTGGTATTTTTGAGGTTGGTAGGGAGAGTAGTGGCTTCTGCTGGCTCTATTGAAAATGGTTCAGGATGGAAAAACTGGTTCTTAATGAAGCAGAAACAAACTGGTTCTTCAGTGTCTCTGATAGCAAGACAGATAAAACCCAGGAAGACATGTGTTTGTGTAGAGGTGCATGTGGGGTGAGTGCTGGAAGGAAATTATTATTTTACATTTTCTGCTGAGGAAACAATCCTTGCTCTGAGAGTCTTGCCCTCCACTTGATCGTATTTTTCTTCCCTGGTGATGAACGGACGTCATCAGAAAGTCTCTTGTTGTTCGAGATTGTGTTTATCACGTATTTGAACAAAGACTTGACAAGGGGTTTTTTTTCAAGTATTAATTATAGTTGACTGCATGGCTAATCCATCATCCTCTTTAGATGGAGTCACTGGGTGTTGACTGATGTAACTGCAAATGTGATCAATCTGCCATAGGTGAAGATGCAGCAGCTCTTTGTCAGAGCCATTTCAGTTTCACCCAGCAGTATATGGAAGAAAGGCTAATTGTATCATGACAAAAGACAACGTTTGGAAGGAGATGAAAGATTCTGACGTTACAGTTCTGTGATTTCTCTTTTCAGTTCCAAAGTGAGAAGGGAAATAATACATGGCCACAACTCATTTTATCAGGTGTTTCTGGGCACTCCTTCTGAGTCCTGGGATATTTTATCTTTTGTCATCCATAGCGTACAGATGCTGAAGTACAAAGAAGTTCAGAAAGCACCTGTGGTTTTCATAGCTCTCCAAAATGAGACTACAGGAGCCTTAGCCAAGGTCCCAGCAGCTGAGCTGAGGACAGAGCTGATCTTGCCCCATCTGAGGAAACCATTGCCTGCTGAAGTTGACTTTCGGGTTTATCTTTAAACATTCCAAGTCCAAGCTCACATCTTCTGAAATTATATGCCCTGTTAAAGTTTGCAGTGATTCATTTGGAGTACACTTTGTTGAGCAACCTCTTGGGTTTGTTTTGAAAGCAAGTGGCTTTGAATCTGTCTTGAGTAGTCTGGATCACTTATCTTGACCTTTTCTGCATCTTCATGTGGTAACAGGGAAGTTGTTTAAGCATAGTTCAGAGTATGGATTTCCCCTGAATATGGAATTGCATAAAATGGGAGCATGAAGCATGACATCTCAGATAAGATTGTTGGTCCACGTTGCACTTGTTTCCATGGCTGGGATTTGAGGAAGACCTCCTCCCTGAGCATGCTCCTTCTTTGTGCAGCTCTGCGTGCACTTGTGGGAGACACATTCCCTATCACTTCCTGCTTCCATCTTGAGTCACAAACACCCATCTCTCCCCACAGATGTGTATTCACAAGTTATTGCATTGTCAACACCTTAAACCTGCCAGCACTACTAAACTTTGCCCTCTGAAGGAAGCATATTTCTATTTTGGATCTCATCTGATAGCTGGTATCTGGCATTTGTGCTGATTAGTTACCAACCCAGCTGGCCACAGTCCATTGCCCATCTGGGATGGGCTGCCATTAAATTGGTGGTCACTTGAAAACTAAGCAAGAGGCAGTGAGAAAGTAGCTTCAAGAGTTTGTTGGACTCAAGTGGTGTGAGGGATTTGAGACATCTGGCAGAAACCAGCCATGCAAAATCACTGTGGAAAGGGTTTTGTGGGTAATTCCTTTAACAGGGCTTGAAAAACTTGTTTCTGTCACAGAAATACAAACTAATCAAGCACTCTTGCTTGGGTTTTTTTGTAAAAAACCAGCCCAGCCTGAACACAACAAAATTTAATTTGTGCCTTCCTTGACAGTTGAAGTAAACCTGCCCTGTCATGAGTTTGATCTGTCTGATCCTGCAGAACTGGGGGGCTGCAGAGCTGTTGCTTATTGGGTGTCTCATGGCGATGCTGAAAAATTCAGTCCCATGAGTCAGCAGGAGGTTTTGCATTAACTTTAGGGTTGTAGTTTCACCTCAATTTCAAGATCTCTGTTTTAATCTCAAGACTATCCTTGCTTTTCTGAGGAAAAAACCCCTTGATCTAGCTAGCACTTTACTTCTGATTAGCATGTTAAAGTAGAACCTGACCTACAATACTGGGAAATAAAATGCTTAAATAGCTAAAACGGGATTTGAAAAAATGCAATTTATTGAATGATTCCTTGGTCATTGATGTGTTTAGCAGGTATAGAAGACAAAATGAACTAAAACAGGCTTTGGCATTTAAGAAAGTGAGTCATTTTTTCTGTTGCATCATGTATAAACTTTTCCCTTCTCGTGTATGTATGGTTGAAATTACTTTGAGGTTTTGAATTCTCACTTCAGCTCTCTGTTTTTTATTATTTTCAAACATTACTGAAAGTGATGGTTGATAGTCTTTAATGCTGTGCTCGCATTGCCTTACTGTTTAGTTGTTGTTTTTTTTAAATAAGACAATTGGCAACATATAGGTGGTTAAATGATCTGGGGAGTTACTGATTTCTCATGTTTAGGTAGGAGTAAAAGGTAGGTGTATTGATGGGTCCATAACATTGTTCCAGGGGGAGCTGCTGACAAATAATCTTTACCCAGGGGGCCAACCTTGAAATCCTTTTGTAGTGTGGTCATCTCTTTTCAGATTCTCAGGCATTTATAGAGGTTCCTTGAAATGAGCTTAAAGACCATGAACATGGTGCTGTTGCAACCAGCTGAAATAGCGAACAAGTGTGTCTTTCCTTAAAAGAGTGCAAGAGGTCATTGAGCTCTCTGGGGTTTTCCATGCTGGAGGAATGCTATTGCTCAGAATCCCAGGAGTTCTAAGATTAAGTCTAGAGCAGACAATGAGCACTGGGAGATGCCAGATAGAAGTACGGTATCAAAGTGGAGTTTCCACAGGCCAGGCCCAGGACAGAAGCCAGTTGGTCTCCACATGCCAGGATCAAGATGTTGTCATCTTCTTGGGATGAAGAAATCCAGCAGAGGTGTGTCAAACCTGCCCTTGTGTACCCACTTTGTAGGGAGACATGGATACTCCTCAGGAGTGAACCAGATGACCTTCTTTCTGTAGAGTTCACAGCTGCTGCCTGCAGCTGAGCTCTGCAGGGGACAGAGGACTTGCCCCAACCCCAAGCAGCTGGGCAAAGTGACATCACCCAGGCATCATCCCTTCAGGAAAATTGTCCGTAGCTTGCTTTAGACCCAGCACTGAGGATCAGTGGTTTTGCCACAAGTAGCCTTTGTCATAGTGGTAGCACAGTGATGGGTACAAAAGTGGGTACAAAATGGATACAAAAAACTCAGTTCAGAGAAGGAAGATTTACTGAAAAGAGCTTGAATGGCCAAGAAATGGGTGCCACCACAGGCTTTTCTCCCAACCCTCATAAATTTTAATTGTGCAAGAAGAAAGGGTTTGGGGAAGGGTTTTTTTGTTTGTCTGAAATAAAAAACCCCCAAACCTTCTTTCATGTACCTGTTGCCCCAAATGTTTTTAGAACTAGCGTGCAGCTAGTCTCATTAGAAACTGGCTTGATCTTCAGTCTTGCCAGATTCCATGGGAGTCTAAGAGATCTATTAGAAGCATCCAAGGTGACTCTGTGGTATGAGAGGGTAGGAATCTCCCAGCTTATGGAATGTCAGCTGTGACAGTGCAGTGCCTGGCGTGTGCTGTGTCAAGGTTCTGCAGTTATGATATGCTGGAAATGTAAAACTGGAAAGGGCTTTAGGAGATGACCCTTTCCTGGCACAGTAGCAGGAGCTCACCTGGTAGCAGTCCTGTGCTGTGTTTGTTGCTGCTTTGTCACTGACCCTTTGTAGCTGCTGTGTAGGCAGAGCAAGTTCCTCCTGGGGTTGTCTCCATGACTTTCACCCCCAGCCATGCAGATATAAAGTGTGTGAAAGAAGTTGCCGTTGGACCTGTCCCTCACGTGTCCCCAGTTAGTCATTACCTGGAATCTGAAATGCCAAAAGCCTGCAGAAACCTTTCGGGGAACTCGGCTGAGTGTGCCAAGGTCCTCTGGGGTAGAGTTCAGCAGTCTGAAGGGCTCACCTGATTACAGCAAGGTTGTCATGCAGACTGACTCACACAAGATTATCTTTGATGTCATGGAGTGTTTCTTCCTGTTAGAGTTGACGGGACAGTTGGTCAGAACATGGTGCTGATAACGTGGGTTCAATCCCCCTGTGGGCCTTTCACTTGGTTATCCGTGTGGGTCCCTTCCAGCTCAGAATGTTCTGTGATCCTGTGACAACCTGCTGGCTGCAGTTGTGATGGGGTTTTACTTGCTGGGGCTGCAGAGCAATTCCAGGGTGTGAGATGCCCTCTCATGCAGTCTGGGCAGCACAGCTGGATGCTCCCATGGCTTGTGGCATCTCCCTGGGCGAGTGGCACGGCTGAGCCCACCACTGTGGGAAAAGCCTAGCAGGGACCTTTGCTCTTCAGTTTTCAGTGAGGATTTCAGCTTTAGGTTGGGTTTATGGAAAGCAGCGTGAGGTTCGGTTTACAGAAGAAAAAAAAATAGTCTTTTCAAAAAGCAATTTGTTTCTGCTTTCTGTGAGCAAGGCTTCCAAACGGACTCGGTCAGTTCTGCAGTATGATCAACAGGACTGGAAAAAAATACCAAGTGAAGTAACACAGTGGCTGTGGTAAACATGAACTGGGGCCTTGGAAGTAGCTAATGGCATACCACAAAAGAGTCTCCTTTCACCCACCACGGACGGTGCCAGCAGCAAGCACTGCCAGCACTGGCGTCTAGCAGAGGAAAGCATCATTTGGCTCCCTTTTGGATTTCATTACTCTTCCTGCACTCCCTCCTGCTCACAGCAAAAGCCTTTCCAGTTGTAAAGAAGTGAATTAACTGCCTTCGTGTCAGTGATGGATGAGGCGCTTTCTCCCCCTTCAAAGAGAGGAGCCGTGCCGGTGAATGCGGGACGGCGGAGTTGAAAAGTCCAAGCGGAACAGGAGAGCCGTGTGGTGACCCAGCTGTCAGGCAGGACACCCTGGGGACTGCTCCCGCCGCTGCCCTCTGAGTGGGGAACAAAAACCACTCTGGGCACGCTCACCCAGCCTCAAGGCTCCTTTTTTTGTGTGTGTCCTGCTTTCAATGGACTTGGGCACATCCCTGAACACACAGCAGCCGTTTGTGCGGGTTCAGGGAGCCTCAAAGGCTTTCACAGGGAGCTCCTCCAGGCTGCACAAAGCAGGGTTACCACACTGGTACTTGGGAGATCTCCTTTCAGGCGTCCATGGCTAATCATATTAAAGGTGACCTCGTGGGCAACACTCCCCATTGTTGCCATATGTTTTGTCCAGTGCTTGAGTGATGTTGTGCATTGGAATGTATTCATGCATCGCCTAATTTAATCACCAGGCTTAATCCCCTCTCCTGTTCTACACCCTTAGAATTTACTGGCTCCTTTCTAGCCTTCCATGCATTGTCTGGGTCTCCTTCACAAGCTAATTCCAACGCCTGGAGATATTTTTATTTATTTATTTACTTTCAGAAAGTATTTAAAAATATAATCTCAACTATAAGCCCAACAACCTCTCCAAAGGGAGAGCAAGCACAGTGGATGCTCTAGCAGGCTGATCCTTCTTCCCTGTGATATTTTCCTTCCAGCTTTTCCATAGAGAAATTAGGGATTAGGCTCATGGGTTTAAAAAAATACAAAAATACCAGGAATGGAAAAATTACTGAGAAAGCGGTGTGTCTCCTTTTAATATTGTTGGAATAAATAACTAATTTTAAGAACTTGACAGTCTCTGTAAAATATGGTGTTGGTTTCTGCCTTTAAAACTTACCGCTTTGGTATGGACAGCTCCTATTCCAGGGCTGACTGGACAAAATTAACCCAACAAAGACCCAGGTCCATCAAGCTGGGAAACTGGAAAGCCTGATTTATGCAAAACTACTGCAAAACCCAGAGAGTTCTGCAAGGGCTGCTGTGCTCCACAGCAGACAGGCATTTCTAGGGAGCCCAGCTTTGCAGAATGTCTTTTAAAGATAATTTCTAAAGGTTTTGGTAAGATTTCCCTGCTCCAGCTGATGCTGCCTTGTGGAGGGGTATGTTAAAAATGGGAATGTGAGATTCAGTTGTGTTGTGGCTTGCTTTAGGGGTGGATGGGAGCAGTCCTGGCAAGGGAAGGCTGTGATGAGATTTTAGGATGATACACGATCAGGTTGCTTGTATGCTGAACTCCCAGGGGCAGGAAACCTTACACTTACTGAGGCAGATTTTTAAACAAACAACCTCATGCTTTGGTTCAGCTCTTAGATTCTCCTACAGCGTGTGGTACCCATAGTTCTAAACAGAGGAATACATCCTGGATATCTTTGGAACCTTAAACGTAGATTGTACCTGAATTACAGCTTTGAGTTTCCCTCTGTGTGTGGGTGTGCACATGCACACGTGAGCTCCCTGCAGCCAAGTTCT
This sequence comes from Pomatostomus ruficeps, assembly GCA_013400735.1. Lineage (NCBI taxonomy): Eukaryota > Metazoa > Chordata > Aves > Passeriformes > Timaliidae > Pomatostomus > Pomatostomus ruficeps. Next base: position 376,390 of record VYZT01012486.1, read on the forward strand.
CACACATGAGCTTGCTGATCTCCTCTGACTGTGTGCTATGTGTTGGGTTCGATGGGAGGAAGGAGGGATGACGTAAAAGATTGCAGATTTGTGGCTGGTTTTAAAAATAGTTTTAAAATATTATGTATCTTCATTTTAAAGAAATGCAGTACTGCTTGGAAACCACAGCTACTGAACATAAACCATGTCGAGCCCCTTACATATGTTTAGTAACGGTGCGGAACAGAGGGTTGTAACAGCCTGCTGTGCATTAGCGCTGGAGGAAGATTCCCTGATCCTACCCCCTACACTCCAACCCAGGGATCCACAGCAGCGTCACGGGCTCTGACATCAATTTGGCCCTACAAAAATGCTATAGAATTTGCATCTTTTCAATGTGAACCTTGCCAGAGCCCTTTCTGCAGTGCCTGCATGCAGAAATTGCTTCTCTGCTGAAGTGCAGCCATGTTGGAGCCAGAGGACAGCTGGGCTTGGATTAGCTGGAGGGCAGGGTGCCTGTTCTGCTGCCAGGGTGTCTGGACTCGCTGGGACAAGTCTCCTGGCCACTGTCCACTCCTACTTCCTTCTTTTCCTGTGACAGAGGAGCCTGGAGTCTCTATGAAAATGTGAACAGAGGCAGGTTGCTGCCAGAAGAATTCAACTGCACCACAAACAAACAGTCCCATCCCAGGGGAGCCTGGCAGTTGTGCTGACAACAGCAGCTCTTGCTGTCCATGGGAATGGACAGGGATGTCCTTGGAAAGCTTTGGATCTCCTACTCGTGCACTGAGCAACTGTGCTTAGACATGCCACATGATTTTGGTGAAGTCAGGAACAGGAGGTCGGGGCACACGGCTGACCTGTGCCCAGAGAGGAGGGAGCTGGCACTGCCATGCTGGGATGTGGTGTTTTGTGGCATGCAGCCTTCGGAGAAGATGCTCTGCAGCAGGCAGTGGACTGAGAGTGTATGGCAGGAGATGTCTTCCCGTCCCCATGCCGTAACAGTGTCAGGGGGAAGAGGTTGGCCAAGGACACGGCGCAGCTGCCTGCACTCCTGTCAGGTTGTAACATACTGCAAGAAAGTCCAGGTTGTCCCCAGAGACTGAGCAAAGCTCGAGTCAGCAGTGCTAGGCCTGGACTTCAGGACTGCCAGTATTTCACAGCAGCACCCCAAGGGATGGGGAAGAACAGCATGTCTGTCAAACTGAGATCAGCAGGGTGTGATCAGGGTATTCTGCTCTTCATTGTCCCAGTTTAATGGGTTGCAGATACAACTAGACCTCGAAGTACTGTTGTGATCTCCCTTGTTACCTGGCAGAGCTCTTATCATGTCAGCACAGGGGCTGTTCATATTTTAATGGGTTTATCTCTTGTATGAAGGGTATTACAAGCTTTCATCTGTCTTCCAGCGCGACTCTACGGAAATCCCTCCAGGCACAGGCAGTACCTGGGCGCTGAATTAATCTGTGTTCCTGGATTCTCACAGCTCCATTAGTGGCTTAGCAGGGGAAGCAGTTTGCATTAACAAACTTAAGAAAATAGGATTTACTGTGTTTGATCCGCCCTCGGTTCCTTGTATCCTCCTAATAGCAATGACAAAGACTGGGCACATTACAAGAAGGCACAGAATAGTCATAGGGAAGACAGAAAAAAGGCTGATTTGTAAAATGTGTATCAGCATCCTCCAGGGCTCATGGGGTGAGGGAAGGTTGTGTTATAGTCAGGTGCAGTAAAAGACACCAAACCTTTATTTCCTCCTGCCGCATACCCAGACACATCTGCACCCACAGCTCTTACCTTGCATCTTCCTGTGACTCGAGCCATTTGAAGACAGCACAGTCCTCCAGGTAACCACTGCCATCTGCTCTGTTGCAGGCGTGAGGCTGGAGCTGCTTTCAGAGACCGTGTGGTGCTTTGGGAAGGTCTGTTTGTCCCCTTGCTTTTCATCCAATGTTGCTGATGTTCTTGATCTGTTTTCCATTAAGGAACCTGCCTTTAGAGCACTGCAGTGTTTCCCTTTTGGTGCTGCGTGCCTTAGCAGAGCTGTGCATCCATCAGGGGCTGGATCTGACCTCTCTTCGGGAGCTGCTGACTTCTGCAGTGCTGTCTCTACTTACCAGGGGCTCTTACAAAATTAGCAGGGCCAAGCATTAAGTTAAACTTCAGGCTGCTTAAACCTGGGGTCAGTAAGTTAAGATCTGTTTTCAGGCATGGCTGTCAGGTGTCTGAAATAATAGCAGTTGAGGATAATAACCTGTTACCTTGTAGTACCCTCTAATAACAGCATACCAAGCAGCGAGTTTAGAGAGAGTTTCTGTTTGGTTGTGTCACTTTTCATCTAAAGCACATGTGGAGCACACCAATTGCTTTCCTTTCATGCTCTCACATACCATTTTGGGACACAAATGCCTTAAGGATCCCTTTCTGATCAGGCTTTGTTTTTCTCTGTCAGATTAAGATGGCATATATATGGTCTCCCATACCACCCAACCTATAACAAAGCTGGTGTTGGTCCCACAGACCTCTCAGGTCCTGGCTGTGACTGACCAATGGGCTACAGGTGCCATGGCTGCACAGAAATGCCCTTTCTTTGGCTGCTGGCGCTGGTCAGCTTAGGGGAAATTTTATGTCAGCTATACCCCCAAAGTTCCTCTCCTTGTTAAGGAGTGAGAAATACTTCCTTTTTTTATGTGGTTACTTTGACTCACTTGGTTTATTTGCTCCAGGATTTTCAGAGCAGTGGATGAGTTTGCTGCTGTGCCAGCCCCTGCTGGATGAGCCAGGGATTCTGAGGCCCGGGATCTGTGTCAGTCCTGAGTGTCAGTGAGTGCTGCTGGTGTCATTCTCTGCTTCTCTGGGCTCTGCACCAACTGCAGGTGCCTGTGGGCTTTGGAATTGTAGTGTCAGCAGCTCCCTTTCCCATCTGTCTTCTCATGCAGCAGGCCCTGGTCTTGCCTGTTCACACCAGTTACAGGTCCCTGTGCTGGTCCCTGGCTACTGGCTGTTGGCCTCTGATCTCTCCTAGGGAATTTTAACCCTCTCATAAGTACATGAGATCTGAGTGCTGCCCTGCAGCCATCAACTTCTTCATGGACAGGGAAACTTCATTTGCCATCAGCTCTTAATTGCTTTGAGAAGGGGCAGTCTTACCTCCCCAGGAGTCTCTGGGGTTGTTTCAAATTCCTGATCTCAATCTACCTTCTTACAAGAGTCTTAATCATCCTGCTCTTCCAAATTCCTGCTTTCCCAAATGAATTTCCATATCTCTCAGGTAAAGAAGAGACTGTTGGGGCTGGGCAGGATGAAATTGTTTCCTGCTAAGCCTGTAGTCATCATCAGTTTTCAAAATGCAAGAATTTTCTGAAGCCCAAAATCTTTTGTCTCTATAGAGGCTGGCAAAGTCCAGCTTGTGAGGGTTTTGTTACTGCACAAGGTGAAATCAGTGAAACCGTCTTTTGTCAGAGCATGGATGAGACTGGGAGACACTCAAAAGCTGGGAATGCTTTAAAGGGAGTCTGGGAGACAAGCCCTGAGTAACAGAAAACAAAACAGCCAAGCAGTGAAACTTGGCATGTGTCTTGTTAGTGTCGCAGGTTTTTATGTGGCATTTCCTAGGGATGTTTTGCTTCTCCTTTCAAGTTGGTGTATGTGTAGAAAATACTTTTAACTTCATTGAGAGTTCCCTAGTGGTCTGGGGCATGCGGTGCAGTGTCACAATTTGTTAGCTTCTGAAGAAGGTATTTTTAATCCACAAATTTAAACTCTTTGCAATTGTATAATCTGTATTTTAGTTCTGTGGTTTCCTAATCGTGCATCTAGAGACTGAGCTCATCCAGTTTATAAAATGAACGGAAGTATTCAGCTCTTCTTTCTAAATAAATCTGGATCCACTTCTTTGTGGATTGCATCCGAAACCTCCTATGCAGGCAAGTGTGAATGCTTAAAAATAAACTCATTTGCAGTTTATATTTTTGCCAAGTGGTGAAAGTTGTCTCATGCCCTGTCTTTCCAGAAAGGCTCTTCAGCTTTGACTTGCAGCTGTGAAATAAAAGCCAAGGGTGTCATGCCAGCTTGCCATTTTGGTGACAGCATCTGCCTGTCTTTGCAAAGGATCCCGCCACACTTCTTCCTGGTTTTGCTGTGCTGCCCGACCACCCATAGCAGAGGTTTTGGGGGCCACTAGCCATCAATAAGGCAGTCCTCTTATGTGCCAGGGAATATGTGCTGGTGACTTCACTTATGTGACAGGGAGACCCCCTCACTGCATGCCAGAGCTGATGTTTGGAGAGCTAGAGCTGTTGCAGCCTGTGGATAATTTAGTAGTAGCTTATTGTGGCTTTGGGTCCCAGGCTGGGGGTTTCCAGAGTAATTTAAGGAAGAACTCTCTTCTCTCTTCAGTCTTCCATGTCACGAATTCACTGGCTTTTCCTATGTTTTATGCACCTGTACAATGCAGACAGCAGCTAAGTAAATTACAGGATTTTAAAATAAAAGTATGCAGAGGGATTCAGACCAGGGTAATACCGCAAATGAGTTTCATCTCCTTCTCCCAGGCTGGATTGGGGTTTGGTTTGACATTGTCCCTGGCCACATGCATGGGTCTTGTAGCCTGTTAACAGAGGCAGTTTGCTGGCTAATGTGCTGAGGGCATGGGGCAGCAGGGACAGCTTCAGGAGCCTCCTAGAGAATTTAAACCACCTGGAAATTGTGCTCTTAGGGATGGGGAGAAGGAGCCTCACTGAGGAAACAGTAGGTGTGATTGTACCAGTTTAGGACCAATTCATGACTTCCAACCAGTAGCAACAGCAGTCCCGTAATCAGGGGCTGAGGTTGGCCAAACGTTTGCTGTCTACAAAGCCAAAAGAAAAGGACTGCTCCAACCCAGTGTGAGAGGTAACTCGCTGAGCTGGTAGCAAGTTTCCTTGTCTTTCCTCTTTTTTCCACTGTAGGACTTCTGGTTTGTCCTTTATTACCCCCATCCTGTCCTTACCACATGTTCTTCATCCACTACCCAGGGTCTTTCTCTAGCAATTTTGAGGTGCAGCACAAATAGAAAAGCTCATGGAAGAAGTGCTTTGGTCTCCAGAGCAGCTTCTTTAAGTGAAAACACAGCTGTGAGGTTTGCAGCCTGTGCTTCTGTAAGGGCTCATCCAGCCGGCACAGCCAGCACCGCTGCAGTCCTTCCAGCACGCAGGAATTGGGAAATCCATTGTGAACAAGATTGAGTTTGATGGCCTGCGTGGAGGCAGATGGATGTATTTTTAAGGGATGAGGTGCCAGAAAACTCTGTGATTACGTTACTGGAGCATGGCTCATTTTTTGTGGTTTTAAAAGTGAGTGTCAGGACTTCAGGACTTTCTTTTTTGGGTCAAAACCGAAGTTTGGGCGGGGCATAAAAACCTGCTTGATGACTAAGTTTATTCTTAAAAAGCTTTCTAGAGCTTGCTGGAGAGGGGAGCCTTTATTCTAACGGGGAGCAGATACCAGTCTTTTTGGACTTCCATGCAAACGGGATTAAAACTGAATAAGTGCCCAGGGTGAAAAAGAAGCCCTGCCTTTCAGACGACTGTTTTCAGTGTGATCTTTAGATCCAGTTCCCTGTTTTTTGTCTCAGAGGCTCGTATTCTGCCTCGCCTCCTTGCCCTGGGTGAACTCTTTCTGCTTGAATACCCCCCACATCAGTGGAATTACCTTGACAGGTTCCAACTGAGGCTGCCCTTATATCGCCTTACACTGGGACAGCTCAAATCTGTGACCTGGTTCCTCAGCTGAACCGATAATACCTCTCTGACACAGTGCATGTGTAGAGAAAACTTTTCATCTCATGACGAAGGTTTGCTGCTCAGAGCCAAGGTTGGGACCGGGGGATCCAAGCCAAGCCGTTTACTCAAGGGGCATGCAGAATTTGCCCAGTCAGGTCAATATAGGGACTGGCAGAATTTCAGGAGCCAGAAGAGTGCTCCTCATGCTCTCTCCTTGTTGGACCTTGCAACATGTTTTATCGCATGACCGAGCCCCTAACTGCTGCAAGTCTAAAACATTCTGTAGAATGAGGATGGCTGCTGGCTGCACTGAAGCCCAGGCAAGTCTGAAGGTCCATGACAATGTGAAACACTGTTCCCTCTTTCTGAAAATCTGGTTTTTAGCCTCAGTGGAAGAAGCCTCAAGGTGTAGGGAGCTTCCCAAACATCCCCACCAAGACCTGTCTGCCTAAGTGGGGCATGGGGTCCCCACAGGGCTCAGGCAGCTCAGAGCTGTCAGTGCACTGAGGGGCAGCTGCTTCTTCTGCGTCTCTGGTGTCTCATGTCTGTGCACTGGTTTAGTGTCTGCTCACCTCTGCTGAGGGTGGGGTGTGAGCTTTGGGTGCAGATGAAGTATGTCAGTGTCTGGCCAATGGGGGAACAAGGAGCATCCCACTGTCAGTCAGCTGCATCCTCTGCTGGATTTAAGGATGTAGGAATAGAGAGCGGGAGTGTGTTACTAATCCAAAGAGTGGAGTAATTGTACAAACAAGTGTTATGTGCACACAGCCCTCAGTGCTGTGGGCTCAGAAGATGACTTTTCTTGAGGTGGCTTTCCTCAAGGAGGTGTCATTACCTTCACCTTGAGCTTGCAGTATGTGCCACCAAACCTCACCAAGGATCTGTGAGTGCTTCTGTGTACTGTGAGTATTCTCATGCTCCATTGACCAGTCACAGGATAGTGTGCTCACACCTGCTTGGTGCCTTAAATGAGTTACTCCTGTCCGTGGAGTCAACAGCATCCTGCCCATCAAACAACCTGCCCCAGCCCCTTTGAATTTCAGTGCCCTGCTCCTCTTCTGTTCGGGTGTATTGCAGTTGCGTCTGGTGACAAGTGAGCCTATCCATCACCATATCCGAAGAGATCCAAATTACTCCTTTTGACAGCTCTTATTCACACACCTCCCTGTGCCTCTGACGTCTCAATTATTGATGGGGCTCTCCTGGTAGGCAGCGCTCTGTTCTCAGCATGGCTGCGTTCCAGCTCCCGTTCCCATTGAGTTCATGCACACACCATGCCGAACGCTTCTTTATGTGCAGAGCCATTGAAGTGGAAAGGGATCTTTATTAGCATGTGAGCTCTGGGGCTACACAAACGGAGGGGGCAGTGCAAGCCAAATCACACCGCAGTTCGGCGCTGGGAAATTTCCTCTCCCCCTCCTCTCCCAGGGAAGCCCAGCAGAGTCTTGTAAAATGAAATGATTTCATATGTTTAATGGCAAAGATCCCTTGATCTGATGGACCTCCCTTGAGATGGAGGTCACCTTGCACTTGCATTTCTCTAAGAAACTTCAGTCCCACATTGCCCCTGCAGGAATAAAATGCAGTATTTTGGGGAGCTGTTCCTTTTCCTGTGCTGTGGTATTAGTTTGTTTGCTGGCTTTGCAGCAAGCTCCTTCTCACAAGGAATACTGACACACACAAAAAGGAGCTTCAAAGCAGCAGTGTGGTGTTGGAGCAATGTTGTCAGATTGGTTAAGAGTTAAAGCTGTGCCAGAGGGGTGATTGCAAAAGGCTGCTTGTTTTGTAGGGCTTTGTGTATGCAGGAGGCTCTGGATGTCTCGTGACATTGCTGCAGCAGAAGTCAGGTAGAAGAATGATAAAGCGGTCGATCAGCTCCTGACATCTGTCCCAGCCTTGCCCTGCAGCCTTCTGTAATTCAGAAGTAACCAGAGGTTTTCTGTGTAGTGGGTGAAGGCAAAAGGAAAGGGCATCTGCTGGAGAACATAGGACCAGAGAGAAGCAGCTCTGTAGGGGTGCAGAGAGCTGGGAAAGGACACTTCAGTTCTGTTCTTCGAAGTCTGTGGCAGCAGGCACTTCATAGATTAGCTTTAGCATGAGAGGAAAAATCTGTGCTGACCTTCCAAAGCACTGAGGTGCTGGGAAGCATGAGTGCCTTTGCAGTGAGCAGGGCTGTGCAGAAGTGACAGTCTGGTCAGTCGAGCTTTCCTGAGGCTCCGGGCAGAGAGGACCCTACTGCAAGATTTCGAAAGGGTGTGGACAGCCTTGTTAAGCTTAATAGGAAGCTTACAGTCTCTGCATTCCCAGTGTGCTTCCTGCACAGCTAGTCCTTCCCTAGCTGCCTTACCTGCTCTCTTTCCACCCCTTGATGAGTTTTGCCTGAGGGCTTTGTGCTCCCTGCAGAGGCCAAATACCACCAAACGAGCAAAGGCAGCCAGACTGTTGCCGGTGGCTGCATAGTCAGAACTTGACTGTTCATTCGGGGTCTGTAAGGACTCCTGGTGACAAACACAGGTCCTCTCTTCCCCCTCCTGGCTGACCATGACAGTGCATCAGCAGGGCAGATCTGCAGAAGAGCGTGGCTTGTTGAATCAGTGACAGCGCGGCTTCCTCAAGCTTCGGTTGCTGGGACAGACCTTTAGTTACACATCTCTCTCTGTGACAGCCTGACCCTGACCTTTATCTGAGTGTGGTCCTCTTGTCACTGTGGGTGATGGCAACATCCTCTTGCCTGACAGCATTGACACAGATGCTCAAGCTATGTACAGTCCCCATTATCCAGGCCTTGCTGGCACTGGTGGATGATGCAGGGATGGCTGAGCCTGCCAAGCAGGGTGTGTTTTATTTGTCTGGAATACCATGAGCAGACAAAGAAGGATTAAAATAACAGAAGGCTGAAAACCCGTTACCTTTGGGAACTGTGATCTTTCCTTTTTGGGTAGGCAGGTTCCATGGGACCTCATCCCCCCAGAGAGTAGAAAGGTCACCTTCCCATACCTGATTGCCCCAAAGCTTTCCCTGGCAACCTGTCCAAACAAGGCTGTTTTCCTTCCCAGCCTTTTTCCTTCCTTTCTTCCCTCCCTGGACTTGTGTCCTTGCACAGAGGTGGGTCCACCGTCGAGCTGTGCTGGGGACCCAGAGCCCAGGTGAGCTATAATCAGAGATGCTCAGTTAGTGCAACCCCAAAGCCCACTTAGCTGAGAGCTGAAAACAAGAGGTTCAGGCACTCCTGAGTTTGTCCTGATCAAAATTATTGTTGAAAGTCACCAAAGCCACACTTTTGCCAAATTTTGCGCTTTCTTTTGTGCTTCATCTCCACTGATTCTGTGGCCTTTTCCACAAAGAAAAGGATGTGATGGATCTCTGTCTGAGATAACCGCTGTCCCTTTGGCCTCAGAGGTGCTTCCTGATATTCTAGCAGGAAAGCTTTGGAAAACCTGGCCCAGAAAGAATGGCTTTAAGCAATTCCCAGTTCCTCCTTCATTTCCCCAAACCAGGGCAGCTCATGTGGGAGGACTCTGCTTATGGAACACATATGGCCAGCAAGGTGATCTCTTGTCTCCCTTGGGGAGGTTCCTTTGCTTCTTGCTGACCTCCTGCTCCCATGGGGTAGCTGCCATGTGCCATGATAGCATCTAGAGAGGCTGGATCCACAGCCAGGCTTCATGGATCTTGGCCAGAAGAAGCATCCCCAGCCAGACCTGCTAGTCCTGCCATGGACACCGGTCTCCAAAGTGGATCTGAGTGATCTGCTAAGCTGCTGCAAGGTCAGGGCTTGCAGGAGGGGGAGCTGTGGAGAGTGTTAGGAGATCACCGTCTTGACAGTGTTTGAACTGTGGTATGTGTACCATGGACGCTTGTGTTATGTGGTGTTGCATGAGCTTGTGTTTCAGAATGGCTTACGCTGGTAGGGGTGTAGAAGTCAAGGAGCTCAGCTGAATTTGGCCTCAGCCTAGTACTTGGTTCTTAACTCAGCATTCAAGATGGTGAATTTTTCAACTATTTCATGGCATGCAGTTTTATTTGTGTCAGTGAGAGCACTGTGTATGACTTTGCTACTCTTTAGGGAAGGGAAAACTAGTGCATCATCTAGTGATTCAGCACACAGGGTTTCTTTACAGCCTGCAGGAAAAAGATGTTTTAGTTCTGTGTTCGTTCCTGACTAAGCCATTAGTTTGAGTTAGCAATTGTCTTGGAGCCCAGAGGAGAGGAGTCTGTGATCAAATGCAGTGGCTCAACACTGCTCTCTCCTCCTTTCCTTGTTTAAAAAGGTCGGGCTCATCATAACAGACCTATGGCACTCCCCAGGCAGGCCTGCTAGGCCGAGGGCCTGAAGGAGAGCCAAACAAAGAACACACAGACGCAGCAGGAGAGAGAGCAGGAAGAGAGAGGGCAGAGCCCTCTGACTTTATTTATATGTTTTTACACATCACCGTGGATTGGAGGTAGAAATCACCACCTCCTATAATCCACTTGGTTAAAGTATTTGTCAATCATATTTCTCCGCCCAGTATACTGGAATTCGTAAACACAGATACAATTTAGGAAAACATAGATAATAGAGAGAAAACAAGTCATGGCCATGACAGAGAAAGTCTCACAAGAAAACACTGAACACTGCAAAGTCAGGGCAACACAGACCTCCTTTGATTTTTAGCCCTTGCGGTGATCTTCCCAGACCTTTTCAAGAGTCCTGCACAATCCAGCACTAGCAACAGCCCTGCTGATAGTAATCTCTGTGACCCCAAAAAATTGCCTGAAGACTGGCAGCTACCTCCTCTGAAGGATGCTGCCCCTCTTACCCAGCCTGCTGTCTCCTGGTCAGGGTCTGCAGCTCTTTTGCTGAGCTCAGGGGCTGCACTTCATGGCTGTGAGAGCTGGGACACTGGCCTGGGGGCCAATAGCCTTCCCCAGGGTAATGTGGGGCTGCATGGATGTGCAGGGCTGTTGCAGAACTCAGTGCCATGCTGTTTTCTAGGCAGTTCAGTGTATAAAATCACTGAAGACATTTTCAGCAGAAAAGTCTTCCCACAGAACCGTTCTGTTGCTTGTTGAAAGAGGATTAATTTTTCCCCCTTAAATAAAACAAGCCGTGTTTGAAATCTGAAAACCCTTGCTGAACGCCTTCTTGGAGCTGCAATGAAAGCAGCTTCCAGGTCCCATCGTAGCCTGCTGTCGGAGGTGGATCCAAACTGCAAACCCTTCTAACAGCTCTTTAATAACTCTGCACAGAAGGAAAAATCTGTCACCTTTCCCTCTGTGGTTTCTCCTCTGTTCTAATGCACTGGAGGAATGAGATGGAGCCGGGAAAGTTTTCAGAGAAAGACTCGTGGGAACTACAGCTGCCGATGGAGAAACTCATTTCTTTAGTGTCTGAGGGGAACCGCAATCGCTTCGGTGAAGGGTGGTGTGCGTGGGTGGGTTTGGAGGGGTGAGCTGTTATGACCCGTGCATTTCAGAAGAACCACGAACACTTTATAGTAACAAAGGGTGGAAAAAGCAAGAGGTTTCTGCAACGCATGTGACTTTTCCCTGAGGTTTGGAACCCCACAGTATGTTCCAGGCCATGGTGTTTGCGTGTCAGCCTTGGTGAGTTAAACTTTCTCCCACAAGCCTCGCTTGAAGTTGCTGTAATGACTGAGAGCCTAAAATGTTGCTTTTTTTTTTCTCTCTCTCTTTCTCTTTTCATCGTCCCACACCCCTTCTCCTCTGTGCAGATGAAGCTCTCGTTTACTTTGGACCAGGAGAGTGGGATGCCTCAGGGCTGTTATATCTATCAGTACCGGGACAGCAACAAGTAAGTCCTGTGGAAGATTGCATGCAGCAAACACGGGAAGGTGCAGTGAAAGGAGACTGCCCTGCCTTCTGGCAAAGGGATCACAACTGCTTGTACCACTTAAAAGTAGATTAAAGAAGGCCTCAGGCTTGACCTGAAACTGGGAACAGCTCCTATAAAGGCCAGATTCTTTAAAATGCATGAGGCCCTGCAGCCCCCTTTTTTTGTCTAACTTTTAAAAGCTGCATTTATTTGCCTAAAAGGCCTGCTCTTGGGGACCTCAGGCTCTGTCAGAGCTCACCTAGGCTTTACCCAGGCATGTTTGCAACTCACACCATGCACTGTTGGTGCTGGGGTGACTCTGAGAGTATGGCCTGGTGGAAAGCGCCCAAAGGCTACATAGTGCTGGAAAGGAGAGCCCTCACCTGTGCTTAGCTAGACCCACACAGCACCCCATTCTCTCTGCTAAAGCTCATGCATGGGTTCACTGAGTGGCCTTTGTGGTACCGTAGCCCCAGTGCAGCCACGTGCTCTGTTTTTGTGAGATACTATATGATACTCAAGCTTTGGATGTGTTTGGAGCACAGAGTCCTCTATTTCTAGGTATTCTGCCTATTTTTACTAGCTGCTGTAGTGAATTGGCACCCAAGATGTTTTTATTTCAAATCACATTCTCATTATCAAATTGACAGCAGCAGCAGAGTTCAGGATATTTCTGTGTTCGCCCTGAATACCAGCATGTCATAAATCCATGGCCTGTTACTCCACCCATGTACTTCTGCTTCTTGCCAGTTATTCAACTTAACCTAGAAAATGAGAGTATATGAAATTGTCAATGAACAGAACAGTCTGTAATTAGATCCGCTCAGAAACACCAACAAGAGCAGTCCCAGCAAGGAAGAGGGACATCTGCAAACACACAGACCACTGTCTTAGCTGAGAAATCTTAATATTTAAACAAGAAGGAAGATCATTTGTGGCAGACTCTTCTTGCCTGTGGGTGGGTGATTAGCGTGTGGTACATGGTCCCATCCCAAGTATCCTGGCCCTAGAGCCTTGTATGAGCAGAGTTGGTACCTCCAGCACCACCAAGCTCACAGGGCAACGTGCAGTTCAGCGCCAAAGCATAACATCAACAAGGGAGGAGCATTTGTTTTTGAGGGTTTTAAAGGCGGTGGCACACAATGGACAGTGTAGAAAAGAAACCCCCAGACCTGTTGGGCTTTGTTAAGGGTGTTTATAGAGCAGTGTTCCTAATTGTGTGGTGTATATCTCAAAAATCAGCAGCTGTGGGTTTTCTGCCACAGACCCTCGTCTCCCCAGGCTCCAGTGGGTGTTTTCTGCCATTGTTTGAGGAAACTCCAGGGACACGAGTGGAGCTATTTTTGTTTAAGTGCTAAGGCCGGTGGCAATTCCTCTTGGAAACCTTGCTTTTAGCTGTGAGACATGCAGTGTGTGACAAAGTAGCTGTGTCATGATAGCAGCTGTTGATTGAGAGATGTATGGCTGTGTCCTGCATTTCTGGCAAGCATGGGTGCTGAGCCATGCTGGGCCATGCCAGCTGGGATCATGGCTTGGAAAAATACAGTGTGGGCAGGATGAGTGTAATTGCAAGTAAACCCAGACTTCGCATGTGCCTGGCAGATCCAAACTGCAATTACACCTCCATGCAGGCCCCTGTACGTTGTATTTTATAACTTGCGTGATGCACCTGGGGAGAGCAGGATCCCATTTCCCAGGGAGAGCCTTGCCAAGTTTGCACACACGCTTATCCCCCTAAACCCTGCGTGTGCAGCCCAGCGCTTCCGACAGTCCTTGGCTGGTGAAGTGAAGCATGAAGGTCTGTGCTACAGCTGACGCGTTCTTGCAGGTAAAATACCCTTGAGCCAAACGTGTTCTTGGTTCTGGTTGTACCCTGGGTGATTTTGAAGGAGCTCATATGTGCTGTGGCTTTGTTGGCACCCAGAACTTTAAATTTGAATAGTGTTGGGAAGCAGCAGCCATGCCTCCTGCTCAGCCAAGCAGAGACTGTTCTTCTCAAGCACTGGGCCTGTCATAGGGTTAATCTGATGTCCATACAGTAACATGGCACTTATCACGATAGTTTTTCCATAAAGTAATTTTCCAGGGTAATTTGTAGGGCTTGTGTTCTCCCAAGTGTAGTCAGGCTTTGACAGTACCCATCAGGACTCAGGGGGTAACAGCTCTTCTGCCTCCTAAAGATGTAGGCAGAAGCTAAAGCAACATAACCTTGGTGTCTACACTGTATTTTGGAACCATTAATAGCCCAGAGAAGAAATACTTGTGACACTGCAAGCTCATGTATGGGAGAGACTGGAAATGTGCACCCCAGAGCCCAGTGCCCTCAGCAAAGCATCAGACCTGGGACCTGCTCCAGGGAAAGACTTAAGGCACGAGTGCAGGTGTGTGGAGCTCTTGAGCAGCAGCTTTAACAGGAGAAAGCTGAGGTGATTCTGGCCAGCAGAAACCTATTCTGACCTGGGGAGTGTTCACAGTGCCCCAGGGGTCTGTGTGAGCCAGGCTCTGTGTGTCAACGCTCGGTGTCACTCTGGTCACTGAAGGAATGTCCCTTCCCCTCCAAGTGGCAAATGCTGTTCCAAGCTGCAGCCAGACGGGGCCACCGGAGAACAGCGGATATTGGTCTCCCACTTGGAGAACAAAGGACTGCGGCATTGCTGAAAGTGTAATTACTAGAGCAATTAAAATTTCTATTGCTTAGGCTAGAAGTGCAAGTACCATGCAGGCTCTTACAAGGGCAATCAATTGGAATTTGTTCCCTTTAAAATGATAAAACACTTCCAAGGAAATGTTGCTGCTCCTGTCAGTTTCCTGTTGCCTGCCTGCCTGCCTGCCTGCCTGCAGGAACGTTCATGGGCACAGCACTCACCTGCTCCAATCTTGCACCCTGGGTGCCGAGCACTTTGGGTGGACTGGACTCAGTGGAACCTTGGAAGTCTTGGAAGGCTTGGATTGAGAGCAAAAGAGGTGCTGAGAAGCCAGCTGCTCGCCCTGCCCTTCCAACCCCTGCTATAATAGATAGGTATCCAGTGGCACTGATAGCCCCAATGGCAACTTGGAGCTGTATGGAGGAGTGGGGCTGTCACTGCCCCTGCAGTCACGGAGGTGAGACCAGAGGACATCACGTCTCTTCCTCATGCTCAGACCTAGGCATTTTCATCCCTTGGGCTTCCAGTCCTTCCCAGCCTGTCAGTCCTTCCTGGCCCCAGAGGAAGTGGCTTGGCCTGACAGAAGCAAGCAGTCTCTCATTTTTAAGCCATGTTACTCAAATTCTCCCTAATGGAGATCAGTCAGTGTAATGGACAGAGCCCCAGGCTGGTGCTCTGAGCTCTGTGGGACGCTGCCCTGCGAGGGGAGCACTGTGCTGTGACACTGAGACAGTGATGGGTGCTGGGTGACACTTGGAATGGGAGCATACTGTCAACCTTCAGATGGCCCTAGAGCAGTGACATGAAGGGGGGGACAGCTCTGCCAGATGTCTTGTCAGGTGTTGACACGACATGCGTCAGGTGTTGACAGTGGGACTGGCTTTCTTTCACTGCCTCTCGACTCAGGCTGGATTTCTCTGATTCTGCACAGGATCTAATTGCAAAACCCAGCCAGGCAGTAAAAGACCATCAAGTTCATTCACATCCACCGTGGCTCATGAATCCTGTCTTACAACATGCACTCACCAGTCCTGCTCCAGGAATGTGATATGAGCTGTGCTGAGGAAGTGCTGAAGCCAGCCTGCCCAGCATGACTGGTCCTGCTCCTGTGGGCTGCCAGGCAGCAGGAAGTATGAGATCCATAAAGGTTACGGATCAGCATGAAAGATTTCTTCCAGCCTGTGTGCAGGAAGAACCAAAGCCAGTTCGAGATCCCCCTGGAAGAAATTAATTGCGAGAAGTCCAGTGTCTTTTAGCTGTATCCAAGAAATAGAAAATGCAATCTGTTCTCTGCACTCACCATCAGTATCCAGGTGCTTCTCTGGAGACCTCCTAGGGTCTGCCCACCTACCCACAGCAAGTCTGACCCTTCAAATGCCTTTGTCTTCCCTCCCAAGACTCTCTGTTCATTGCCACCTTTCTCAGATGATGTAGTGCTCAGGGTCTCTGCCATGCCAGACCCACCGGGGAGGTGTAAATCCCTGTCAAGCATGACACTTCCTTGTCCCCAGCTGGTACTTCTCTAATATGGTTTTCCTGCACCCTCAGTGTCCAGGTTTTGGTCTGTTTTTGAGGTCCCTTCCCTACATCCCAGATTTCGCCTTTGCCGATAGACCAGCTTGCAGCTCGCCAATGAATTTCATTTTAATTCTGTGCTGCAGCTGCAGTTTGTGTCAGGATTATGAATTTGCAGTGGGGGCTTTCGTGTTCTCTTCAGAGTAATTTCGAAACCCAGAGGAGCAGCATCTCACATGGAAGCACTTAGAGACCTCTTACAAAAGCAGCGTTGGAGTATTGATCACTTTTTCTCTCTGGGGATCCGGAGTGCCGCAGATTGAGCTGCTGTGCAGTGTAGCCACTTGCGGGCAGCACCACACAACTCTTCAGAATGAGAAGAGAAAAATAGCTCCAGTTGAAAGGAAAAGTGGTGCCCCCTTTTATACAGAGATCAATGATGTCTGGTACATTGGATTATCACTTAAAACACCAGGACTTCAAATGCCAGGGTGCATGCACTCCTGATGCTGACAGGCTCATGATACATAATGCTGTTTGGGTTACCAACCAGGCTTCTCTGTGCAATCTTTTCATAAGGTGAATGTAATATCTGCAGTGATGTACCCAACGTTACATCAAGAGAGCCAACCTATAATTATGCTGGAATTGTTTGAACGGGTTATTTGTCACTAACACATTAGCTCACTCTGTTTATTACTCCCATTCAGGACTGCAGCAGGTCTGGTGTAAACAGTGTTTGGGTGGAGGTTTGGGAGGGTTTGTTTTTCTGAAAAAGAGCAAAGCAGAATTGTTTATTCTGTTTTGCTAGAAGAGCTGTTGACTGGCAGTGCTAGGAAGAAAATATGTAAAGCAGCTGACACAACTGCTGATTTGTTTTCAGAGATACTTCCTAGGTGTACAGCTCATGTGCTGGACTTTAGCATGGACCTGCTTGTTCTGCAATGAGCTGGCAGGTTTACCGTAAGGTGTTTTGTTCCTTTTGAGAAATTGAGACTTGCAGAGTGGGTTGTTTGCACAAGGAGCTGCTGCACAGCTCTCACAGTCCCTGCGTGCCTGACCTGCCTTATTACGTGGTTGTTTCATGGCACAAATCCCATCAGAGCAGCACTGCTTGTGTTGGTGTAAAGGAGCTCCCCTGATGGTATCTGATTTCCCAGTTAGTGATCCCACTAACTCTGCCCCACTCCAAGCTGCAAAGCCAGGAAGTCTCTGAAAGTGGCGTCTTCTCTTGTTTGTCTTGTCTGGTAGACTGGCATTTCCTGGGGGATATCCACGTACATGTCCCTTGACATCACAGGCTTGGACAGATGCTTTCTTGCAGCAGTTATTCACCTGAAGCTTGTGAAATGCTTTGTTTAGATTTCAGAACAAAATAAAATAAATGCAATTACTAGGAAAAAGAAATATAAGATAGCACATTGGAATTTTTTTTAATACCGTGTCTTGTTTTTTGTTTCACTGTTGACACTAAACTTTGCCCAAGTACTCCCTTCGCCTGCCAAAGGGTAAGCGTTGGAGTTGGCCAGGCAAGGCTGGTGAATTATTCTGTCACTGTACATTGGAGATAAACCAGTCCTCCTGGTTTTGGCCTTGGTTCAGTGAAGGGTAAATTGTCCAGGAGAATAAGTCTGGAGGTTGACCTTTAAAACTTCAAAAGATATGTAATCCTTCCTGCCTAAGGCATGAGCTTGGTTTTCTATCTTGCACCTCCAAAGGCTGTTGGGACATGAGCTGCAAAATAGCCTTTGTCACTTGAGACTTTGAGGAGCAGAGAGTTGTTCTTTCCTTCCAGAGTGGCCCCTGTGGCCATTCCTACGTGGGGAAGAAGGGCTCTTGCAAAAGGCTCTGCCCAGGTGCTATGTAGCTGCTTTTCTTGACACAGACCTGCCTTCTCCTGCCACCCTGCTGCTTAATAATAGGTTTCCAGTCCATCAGAGCTGTAGAAATAGTGATCGCCAAATCCTTGCAGTATCAGTGCAACGAGGGGGATGCAAATGGAAAAGGTGATCAAGGAAACCTGCCTTCTCCTTGAGCAGGTAGATGGAATTTAAACATAACCTTATCCCTTCCAAACAAATGTTTGACACTTTCTATGATGACTTACACAGTATCTCACAGTGACCAGTAGCTCTCTTTAAATCCTCAACAGAGTTCCAGAGCAGTCAGTGTGTGGTCCGACCCACAAGAGGCAGGAAGGACTGGGCTTTTAAATCCCAATGAGTTTGGGCTGCTCTTCTCTCCCTAGATTGACTCAAAGGAGTTTATCATCTTACTTGTTTCCGTGTTGCTTGGGAAGGAGCTGTAAAACCTCCTTGTGTCAGTGTTAGGTGTATGGGTATTTGGTGGCAGTCAGGTAGGTGAGAAAATCAGCTGCAGTTGTCATTGAGTCAGAGATGCTGTCTCCATGTGTCATCCCGGAGATCTGTTTACATACCCATTTGTTTAACAACATGTTTGAAAGCCCTCAGCAGCATTTCAGCACCATTTCCCTGGCCTATATGTGTCTGACTAATGCCCAAGGCAGCGAGCTATATCTGGACTAAAATTGCTAACCTGTGGATGTGGGTTTCTTAGCAGCCCTGAATTAGATGAGTCTGTGATTAGCCCTTATGAACATGGAAGAGGACAGATCTGACGTGAGAAAGGATGAATAATCGTCCCTCCACAAGAAGCACCTCTCAATTTCATCATGAACCCAAGTCACTGAATTGATTTTGCGTCAAGGAAGGCCCTTTCCTGAGCTGGGATCTGGCTAGAAACCAGACCCCCTAGCTATCCTTCTCCCAGCAGGATTTCTAGGCATACCTTTTTCTTAACAAATAGGGAAAAGGAGTCTTTGTTTTGGCTTAGTCTCTGTGTCCTTAAATGTATAGGCACAGTGCAGAGTGACTTCTCTGCCAGTAGCAGGTTTTGCTGGCCACCCTGGGATGTTACCAGGGTGGTAGGGAGTGCTGGGATGGTGGGTGAGAGGATGTGCCGCCTTCTTTTGCTTTCTCAGGAGTTGCTTTGGGTACAAACTGAGGATGGAGAGTTGCTTGCAGGGACAGACACTGGGGTAAGACCGAAGGCAATGAAGGGAATCTGGAGTCCTTGGAGCTGGCAGCGATGAGGGATGCTCTGGCTGGGGATAAAACTGCCGTTCCTGCTCGACATCCTGCTTTTGGATCTGCGCTGTCTGCCTGGAGGGAGCGAGGGTTTCGGTTTGCCACGGGCAGGACCTCTACGGTCTGTGCAGCACTAAGTACCTTGGTTCCCCAGGGCATCGGCAGTGTGAGCTGGAGTAACCGGGCAGATTGTCAGCCAGCTGGGATTGCTCTCTCATAAAGGGCTACTGGCAGAAAGCTGAAGCGTTCAGATTAGAAATAAAGCACGCATTTGAAAGGCAAGAGAGATTAACTGGGAAATTGTGCCAAGAGAAGAACAGGGAATTCTCCTTCAAGGACAAATGCACTTCTGGAATGTGTTTTACACCCTACAAGTCTTTTTTAACAGAGCAGTAGCTACCTGAAGGCCTCCAGGCACAGGGCATCAGCTTGTAGAATAATCTTCCCAGTCTTAAATTCCTGACACATTGCTCTGTGCTAATGTAAAGGACTGGCTTTGCAATGACACCACTCCTCTGCCAGTACTCTCCTGAGTTGGGCATTCCATGGACCTTACTGAAATTATGTCCTCGCAAATTAGAGGGTGAGAGTGGAACTATCTCTTCTTGACCCTCTCCTGAGCAACTAAGGTCATCATTCTGCTTTCCAGCTACTGCCATGCATTGTTCTTGGTCCTGCTGCTTTTTCAGAGTTTGTCAGTTCAGGGCAGCTAAATCAATCTGGCAATGGACTCCACTCTCTCTACACCTCCCTATTTTATCTTCATCAAAAAAAAAGGAACTCCAAGTCACACGCATATTTTGTGTGCTCAGCTCCTAACTCAAGGTCACCCCAAGTGGGGTTCCTCTTAGAGCTTAGCACTTTCACCTCTTTCAATTTGCCATGCATTAGTCAATCTGGAGCCTAATGGATTTGTAACCTGACTTTGCCTGTCTCAGATGTTCCCAGCGATGTAAGAGGATTTGGGCACAACTTCCTTTCAAGTTAATGGAAAGATCTTGCTTGGAAAGAACCTGCTTGAGGATCTGAGTGTACTTTGTGTTAATGTTTCCATTAATTTTAATGGAAGATGGTTCAAAATTCCTCAGATCAGCTTTAAACATCTTAAATTTTGTGTCCTTCACCTGTCTCATCTGAAATGCAGCACTCTTAAATGAGCAGCCTCATTATTGGCCAAGATGTTCTGCAAGCTTTTTCTGCCTCTAGGAAGGTCCTGTTCTCTGTCGATCCCACTGGACCCCTCACCAGCTCACCACACGTGGGGTAGGAGCTCCATAGTCAGCTCCCAACTCAGAGGCTATTCCTTGCATGGTCTCTGGCAAGTCACGTAATCTGTTTCTGCTCCACCGCCACCTGCAGAGCAAAAACGAGCAAGAATCCTCAGGGACTTTTTTATTAGCATTAATAAAGCACTTTGCCATCATCAAACAGAAGGCAATAGAGAAGAGTGAACTTTTATCGTTGCCACTCAACTCTCAGTTACTGCAAAGCTCTGCTGCTGTGGGCATGATTACCTGCACATGGTGTTTGGTGGGTACAGACAGGAGCAGAGCCCAGCCTGGGTTTTAGCCTGGCTCAGGTCTGGTCTGGCTTTCCTGCTTCTGCAGGGCCACACTACTCTGGGCACTGGCCTGGTGAGCTGAGCAACATGGGATTCCACACTTCCCCTCCTCCTTTCCCTGCTCTCTGCCCTCCTGCTCCTCCAGTAACTTTGACACTTGAAGACAGCAGTTGTTAACTGTTCCTGTACATATCTGGCTGATCAGGTCACTGCTCACTCCTGCCTTGTACAGCGGAACTCTTGCCTGCCTCTAGGCTGCCTGTAGATAGTTCTTTCCATCTCCACTGAGCTGAGCAGAGACCGGCATCTCGACTGCTCATCGCACCATCCCCGTGGTGAAAACGAGCTCTGGCAGAGCTCTTGTACATGTTGCATCTCTGGCATAATCTCATTTGGCTGAGCCAGGTTAAACAGTCTGATGTAGTAAAAAAGTTGATGCAAACCCTGCTCATCTCAACGTAATCAGTTTAATGATCAGCTACATGTGTAGTTGTCCTGGCTTTCAAGAAAGACCATGCTGACTTAGCCCCTCTGGAAGTACTCCTGGCAAGGACTTTGTGGTAAAATAGGACCTAAAGTGAGATGAGGAGAAGTCATCTTATCATTAATGAGTTTTTCATACTTTATTTAAGCTCATTGCACATTTGCAGTCTTGCTGACAGACAGGCACCATCTGGTGCAGTGCCACTCACCTAGCGATGTGTGGCTGGGCACAAGTGTCCAGGTAACAGGAGAGCAGACAGGGTCCACCATGCACAAAGAAGCCTGGTGTGACTTGTTTGCAGCATAAAGCAGGAGAAGCTGGGAGCAGGCTGCCTATGCTCACACGCTCACTCCCAGCCGGGCCAGCCCCAGGTCAGTTCCAGCCTCCAACAATTAGTGAGACAGATTGAATCTAGATTGATCTATCTACTTTCACGGAGTGAGCCAATTCCAGCAAGAAATTCTCCTTTCCCTTTGTTTCCGTGTTGAAAGGAAGGAGACCTTGTCAGATTTCTGGATAAATGGGAAGCACAGGGCAAGGTAGAAATAAATGTTGTGCTAATGCGTAGGAAGAATCATTAGGACAGAAACACATCATTGATGTGGCCAGGCTGGGGCTCATCCACATTGCTGTGTTGAAACTCTGCCTCTGGTAGGCTACTGCAAAAGACAGGATTCAAAAGGGCTTTGCTATTTATTGCACATTTGCAGCATTTTGCAGAGTCAGAATCTGGTTCAGAGCAAGAGTTTTCTGTGCCAGTAACAGCCTGGACCAGTGCAGTGATGTTTGCTGCAAGGAATTAATAGGAACTGCCTCTTGGTGCTGTTGTTTGACAGATGCACTCGGGTCACTCGGATATTCACAGAAATTGAGGCAAAACTGAGGTTGTGGGAAAGCAGAGGAGAAGGGACACGTTGCTTCAGTGAATGTACAGGAACAGGAATATGGTGCTGAGCTAAGCTGGAGTTTATGTAGGTCTCCTTGTGGATGAGGTTTTGGTGCAGAGCAGGGGATCAGTCCCCTAGTCGAAGCCAGTGGAGGAAGATCAAACATATGTTTAATGCTGTGTGTCACACCAGCTCCACAGCCAAACTGTGATGACACTAACAGGGACACTTAACTGAGCTGGTGATGGTCTGCCCTCTCTCTCAGCCACATCTTCTTGCTGTACTGTGATCAACAAGGACAGCAAAAAACCCGGAAAATTGGGCAGGGCATTTTCAAGGAGCATGGTTAACCCTGAAGGGTGCAGTGCTCTGATCATAGCATGGTTCCGCAAGCTGTTCTGCCCACGCAGCCAAAGCAGGACCTTTGCCACAAAGGGACCCTTCTGTTGCATCCGGTGTGCTCAGTTTTTAAGGACACCATAAAAAGCAGTCAGAGAAGTACAACAGAGCACAACAGCCAAACCAGTTTGGCTTTGCATCACTGCAGAGAGCAGCCGGCAGGCCTGGAGAAAACAGCTTGCTAGCTGACTGACCAGAGAGCAGAGCGAGACAAAGGATGCTTGTCCTGAGATCCATCATGAGAGTAGCCATTTCCAAACTCCCAAAAGTGCAAAGGATGCTCTCCTAGCTGGCAGAGCAGTGAGGCTTTGTGCGTGTTTATCCAGGGCTTTCGCCTGCGTGGTGCCAGTGCACCGAGTGCAGCAGAGCCGAGAGCTGCTGCTTGTTGTTGACAGCTCAGCAGCTTTAAGAAAGTATGATTTAATAGCAAGACTTGATTACAACATGCAAATGTAGCTGCTGGGGGACTATCTCAGAGGTTTGTGGAGATTAGCTGTTAAATTGGCCAGTGCAAAAACATTATTAAGCAGAGAACATAATTACTCATCTTGTGCTTCTGTAGTGTATAGAAGAGACAGATTTGTTTAAAAGCCAGCAAGGCCTATATGGAGAAAGGACTTGTGTAAATGCCACATCATGTACTGCTATAGGTTGCAGAATATTTTATTAGAGAAGCAACACTTAATAACAACATTTGGGAACTTGTGGAAGAAATACATTATGTTATTCTGCATCATAAAAGCAAACCTAATGCCTAGTGTGTGAAGGCTGTGCAGATATTGAAACATCTCCTTTTGGTGGTGGTTGATTGCTTTTATGGAGATTGTATCATATGGATATAAACAAATCCAGCACTTGATATGAAATCTGGGAACAAGGTTTTAGACTCGTGCATCTGTCTTCTATCTGTGCACATTCTCTCTGAAATGCATCAAGGTTCCCATTAACACCTTAAACGTAGAAAGTAGAGTCAAAACAAGACTGTCAGGACATACAAAATGAACAACTGGGCGTGTGCTTGCTGCAATGTAATTCCCTTTCAGTCCTAGAGTAGTCTGTGGGGTTTTTAGAATAAAAAGGTCATCTGTGTGTGAGGATGGAGGGAGGAGGATTGAAGTGTGGGGAGCTTGTTAGTGCTGCAGACCTGATTTGGCAGCGGGCTGTGGTTTGGGGATTTCCTCTTGCCTTGTGGCTCTCTGTAGCCCAGGCTGGGCTTTCAGGGGGGGATGCACTGGCAGCTAGAGGGCTGAAGTCAGATGTCAAAGTGCATTTGGCTAGTCAAAGCCCTACACAGTTTCAGGAAAATCTTTTAAAGGAGGAGTCAGGAGGACTGAATTAGGGGAACAGCTTGTTTCTAATGGAGTGTAGTTCCTGCAGTCACAAGTGCTGGCATGGGAATGGGGAGATGTTGTCAGGGCTGTCATTGCTGCTGTGCTGCAGTGGCTGCTGCTCACCCCTGATTCACATCACTGGACTCTTCCACTCCAGCATCCCAGATGCTCTGCTGAGGCTTCACTTGTCTAAGCAGAAGGAAGTATCCTCCCAAGCCTAAGTGAGCAAGATAAAGATTTCAAGGGGTTTTGATGAGAAGCTCCTTGCCATTCTTTTGTTGCAGCTCAAGAGCATTTGTACACCAGTAATTGCTCCTCAGGCTGGTTCCTGTGTGACTCAGAGCTGAATGTGGAACTGCTGTGTGAACCTCAGCATCCTGGCACAGTATGTCCCAATCGCTCTAAATTTGAATTCACAGTCAGTCCTCCTTTTGGATGTGTCCATGCAGACACAGGCACACTGCCTTGCTCCTCACTTGCTCCAGACTGATAAATTTGTCAACAACTGGACCCATCAGCTGTTCCAGGTGGTGCAGGCAGGGAAACAGTGCTTGTAGCTGGGCTGGTTTTCCACTCAGAGCCACAAAGCACCTGAATCCCAAGACAGCTCACCAGCATCTGCTGGACTGTGGGGTCCCTGGGAAGCAGATCTGGCTGCATCCAGCAGCAGCAGGAACATCTCCCTCCTTTCATTACTCAGTGCCAAAAATACCTGTGAGTGGTTTGCAAGCCATGAGTGTCAGAGGGAGCAGCTCTGCAAAGGTCTGGCATCCACTGGGGAAGGGAGAATGACACATCTTGTCACCAGTGAGCATGAAGGGATGATAGCTGCTGCTGGGTGCTGGGAGTGGGTGGGAGCAGGGACTGAGTCTGGGTCTCAGCAGGGGAGACCAGCTGGGTGTGGATCAGCCCTGTTGGCAGGAAGGGACATGGGGCAGCATGGGCTGCAATGCTGAGCTAGGGATCTTAGTCCCTGCACAGGCACATCTCAGTTACAGCTATTTTTAAATTATGCTTATTGATAGTTTGTAATGAAGCCAAAAAGTGGGAGAAACCACATAGCAATATTTCATAATAGTTTTGCCCCAGTTGTGTGTTTGAGCTGTCTGCATCTCCCTAAACACCACGTGCACGCTTTGAAGCAGTGATCAGTACTGATAAATGCAATAAACTTCACGTGGTAGTAGAGTTACAACAGGAGTCTCTGGTAGCCAGGGAAGAGACAGAAGTGATGTACTCCTCTGTTAATCCCTTTTTTTCTGTGTGTACAGCTTGGGTGTGCAAGAGATCTATCTGTTAAATGGCTGTTAACCTGTTCTCAGAGTCTGGAGTGCAAGAAATTGTTTGTGTGATCCTCTTCTCTGACAGAACTGGTGCTGCCTACGGGAGATGCCCTTAGCTGCAAACTGAGGTACTCTAGGAGAGTTGCAGTAGCACTTGGTTCCATGAATTACAGAGATTTACTGCACTGAGCAGTGTAGCACAGTTTGAGGCAGGACCTGCTCCTAACAGGTCCTAAGAGTTTGCCACTGCTGCTTTGAAACCCTGGGCTGGAATAAGGCTGTGATAATTAATGGAAGTTAAAGTGCTTCTTCTGCCTGTGAGCTGGTTGGAAATGGAAAAGAAAAACCTGTCACAATTGTGACTGGCTCTAAACTACTGTCAGGCTTTCCTCCTTCCCTTTCCCTGCCCCAAGTGGAAAATTGTATTGGAAAGCAGCAGTTAGAGCACTTAAATCTTTCCACAGTTCATTTCAAGCTCCCTTTCTTCTTCCCAGCCATACCCAGGCCAGTTTGGGGCGCGGATGGGAGTCTCTGGCTGAAACCTGCAGGATGTTAAATAACAATGGGAGAGTGAGTTTCAAAGAGGGTATAATGTGCCTGGATTGCACGTACCCTAAGCTGTATTTCCCATGCTTTGACGTTCAGCCCATCCATGCATCACTCCCTGTTTCCTTTCCTTATGGGATCTGTCTTGGTGTGATATGGAGCAAGCCCAGGCTGAAATGGGGTTGATGCCTCTCTTGCTGTGGAGGGACACGCTCCACAAGCACTCACAGAAGCTGCTAGTGTCTGTCATGTCCAGACAGCAGTAAGTGAGCACATGAACTGTAGGCAGTAACAGAAGCTGTTGTATCCCCTGTGGTGGGTTACCAGGTTGTTGTAATCCCTGCCCTTTTCCAGGTACTTGCATTGTCTGTTTTAACTAGTGTGTGTTCCCTTTCTCTTAGAGCCTCTCGGCACAGTCACGTTGCTGCTGCAGCCAGTGACTCTGAGTGGGTTTGTTCCCTGCTGAAACTGGTCAGTGAAGGGCATCTGGTGGAGCTTCACTGTCCTTCTCAGCTGTCCAGATTTAACAGGTTGATCAGTTGGAGGAAGCTCCCAAAGCTTTTACTTGCTGTTATTGAGTAACCCTTGGTAGAGAGTTGAAAGTCCAATACATAGATCGGACCCACTCCTTAGGGAAGTCTGCTCCTTCCCTGGGGCCAGGTTAAAAAAGTGAAAGCTTCCCACCCTGGTATGGCCCTCAGATATTATCCATTTTTGATTTTTCAGGTAGGCAGCAATGATGTTGCAACAAGAAGTCCAAGAACATTCAAGAGATACTTCAAGGCTTTGGGATGGGTGACTTAAGGGATCAGGAGAACAGGCAATGTCCTCCCTATTCCTCCAGTTACAGGAAATGATTATGGAAGGAACAGGAAGAACAAGCAGATCAATACCTGGCTCCAGGCCTCGGGTCACTGAAGAATTTGGGGGTTTTTTTGATCATAGGTTGCTTTACACAACATGTGGCCTGCTGGTGACAGACAGGGTACACCTGCCTCAAAGGGGTAAAAGGATTTTTGCCCAAGAGTTAGTAGGGCTCATTGAAAGAGCTTTAAGCTAAATTTGAAGGGGGAAAGGGATAAAACCAGGCTTCTTCTAAATGTACATTTCCCCTGTTTATTCAAGGGTTAAGCAGTCTGAGAGACACAGCACCCAGAGCCAGGTATCTGTCAGGCTTGGATTGGAGGCTCACCAAAGCATGAGGATATATGGGTTTATTTCTGTTTTGTCATTTGGAGATTACTACTCAGTGTCTGTAGGACAAGAAAGCTCTAGGGCATCTTAGGATATGCCCTGTGCTCCAATAGAGGTTGTTATTTTGGCTTTGCAACATTCAAATGCCAAGTCAAGAACTGATGCCTGAAGTGCTCCTTTTCCAAGGATTAAAAGGCACTGCCAAGGCTTTGCAAGATGACAGTGTTGCAAATCTTACCATGATCCAGTGCTGAGATCCGTTGGTTTGAGCAGCACAAATGTGCTGACAGATCTGTGTGTCTGCTTTCTAGTGATGGTAGATTTTTTCAGGAGGTTGATCTGTGCTGCTGAACTCTGGAAGAGTTGGAAGGTAACATTGCAAGAGTTCTTCTTCATCACACATGGGTCTTAATTTTAATCAAGCTTCCCTTCATCTAGCAAAGTGCTGGCCCAAAGGAGCAGTTTAAGGATATCATCACAGATTTAGCTTTGGTTTCTCTGCTCTTAGATACAGCTGAGGGATCCATAAAAGTCAGTGGAGGAACTAGCTGGAGTAACCAGGTTATGACTGTGACAATCAGGGTTGGAGATATTTGCTAAATTCGCCCAGCAGCATGTGAGATTTTGCAGACCTTGGGGTCAAGAGAGCTTGTTCTCACTTCTATACAGAGCTTGTTCTCACTTCTATACAATCTCAGTTGAGGAACTGGGATATGAAACAAAGTCTTTTCTTACTAATCCAGCTCTGGAGAGTCATCATATCCATCTCTGGACTTGAAGGATACGATTCTCCCTTGCTTACTGTGATAGGCCCCATGGCACTCATCCTCACCTGTTACGGTCTCATTGAAACTGCCTCATCTATCCTCATCTGCCATCTGGCTGGAAGCAGCTCCATCTGGAGACAAAGAGCTCTCTGTCACCCACAGCCATGCACCCTCCAAGGAGCTGTTCAGGACCCACTCCCATGCTGCCCAGCTTTCTCCATGGGGTGTCCAACTCCAGTGGGATGCTGATCCATTTTTCCTCAGTCCCGTTGCGTAAATGAGGCTAATTTCAGCCTGCCGTGATGTGTGGGCTCGCTGGAACGTGACTATAAATCCAGACCTGAACATTTTCTTGTAATGGTCGGGGTGGTGAAATTGCATTGCTGCCTTTAACCTCAGGCTGTCCTTAGACCAAACCAGACTCTTCACAGCCCCTGCCTCAGTAAATCAAACAGCTTTTGAATCGATGCACATAAAAGTCAAGGGAGAGAAGTTACAGATGGAAAAGACCCATTGTACCTTGAGCCTGTCCTGCTGCAGAGGGGGTGAGGCTCTCTTAGGAATTCAAGGCGAAGCTCCAAGCCTGCCGGCTGAGGCCGGGCAGGGTGAGAGTCCTGCCTGGAGAAATATGTGGGGTGGAGGGAGACTGCCTAAATTTCCTGCAGCTTTTCCATTCTGCTCATCTCTGCATTTTATTCCCTTGGCTTTATTTTTTGGGCAAGAAAACTGATGTTGGTTGTATATTCAACAAACCCAATATGTTCATTCTCCTGATCATTGTTTTTCACTCAGGGCTATGTTTGACTTTTCCTTAGAAGCATGTTTTTCTCACCTAATATTTAGTTTAAGATTGTAGGAGCTGGATATAAAACCTTCTGGGACATTTTAATCTGCCAAGAGGCTGCTTGAAAGCAGAAGTTATCCAGAGTATTTCAGCGGCGTATTTAGAAAACATCACCCCCAAATTCTGTGTTGCCCATTTCCCTTTCATCTCCCTGCCAGCTTTTATTGGTTGTTTTAACCCTGATCTGCTGTCGGTGTCCCCTGTACCTTGCTCCCCTCCCCCTCGGGTTTCCATGTCTTTGAAAGCCTGGTAACCAGAAGGTTCATGTGTTGTGCTCTGCAGTCACTTCAGACCAAGAATAATACAGCCAGAGCCAGCTGGATCCCTCACTCCGTATTGATACAACTGTTCCCCTTAACCTGCCCACACTCAGTGCTACAACTGCAAATCTGAGGTTGAACCGGAGCAGTGCTGGGCAGTGCTGTGAGTCCTGATCCATGGCCCTGCCTGGAAAGCAGCACCCCCAGCAGAGTATCCCAGGGTCAGGGAGCAGCTGCCTTTGGGTGTTGTCTGCTGGGGACCTTGGGAACTTGCTAAGCTGAACGTGTTTTTCTGACACAGACCTCAGAACCAGTGGTCCCAGTGGTCGTTCTAATTCCCTGATCTGCAGCCAGTTTCTCCTGAGCAGTCCTCCTCTGGCAAGGACCTTGCTGAAGACTGGCCAGTCTGGGTGATTGCTTCTCCTGGATGTCTCTTCCTATGAGCCCAAACAACACTTGTGAGCATGGCTGAGAACTGGAACAGGCACCCAGAGAGGCTGTGAGAAAGTTGAACTTGGAGATTGCTAGAACTCAACTGGAAAAGGCCAACCTGATCCAACTTTGAAGTTATCCTGCATTGCTTGGACCAGAGACTTGCAGCAAAAGAGGGCATTACTTAGCAAGTCACTGCCTGACTTTCAGTTCATGAACATGAGGGGTATATGTTGAGTTGTCATGCCACCACTGCTTTTGGCTGCCAGATTATGTAGATTACTTTCCATGTTTTTGGTATTTTAAACTTTTTTTTGGTTATCATTCGTTGTTCATCTCTTCATGAGTTTCTGCAGACTCCTTCTTGTTTGTCCCTGGGTCACATCCTGGTTGGTAGATGTATGCTCTCCCAGTCACTGACCATCTCAGAGTGTGTTTTCAGTCTGGAACGTTCATCTGGTATTCTTTAGTTCCCCCTTGTCCATCACACTGGCTCCTGCTTTAGAAGTAATCAGCTCATTAATGCCAGGTAAACTGGGAAAAAGCAAATCCAAAGGCTGAAGGGTGTAACACACACAGGGTGTGAATGTCTCCTCAGCAGGAATGTCTGGGAGAACATTAGCTGGTGAGGAATGTGGAACAGGAAGGCTGGTTCTAGCAGTGTGTGACTCCCTGTGGCACTATCAGTTCTCCAGGTGATTAACTGTTTGTTTCTCCCTTAATGAAAACTTGTCTCAGATGAAACCACCATAATAGAAAGCTGATGTTCTGGAGCATTCCCAAGTGTAGGTTAATATTTACAAGCTATCAGGTTCAGGTTTTATCTCCATCCCTTGCTGACACAGAGATAAAATCCTTTTAAGAATCTCTTTTGATCTTCCTGGTTCATGACATGGCTTTAGTAAGACACTTTCCATATGGAGCGGGCAAATGTCTTAATGGAAATGTAAGTTTTTCTCATCCTTTAAGGGACTAGTAACAGATGAGGAGCCCCCCATGTACCGGGGGCCATGGTTTATAATGGAGCATAAGTGATGGACACTATCTCTGCAGGATACTTGTGCTAGGAAATGTCAGAATATTATTTCTGCCTCAATGGCTTAAGATCATGTTTACCTAATGGACTTACATTTGCATTTTGCAGGTGTTATGTTAATATTAATGTGTTGTCTGAATTGTTAATATTTCTTCACTTCAACATTACATTAATGAAGGCTGCAGGGGATGGAGAAAAGACCTGGCTAATTAATTAAATCGGCAGAAAGCATCTTTAACTTTCCATTGTGCTGCCCTTTGCTTCCACCTAATGGGTCTCGGCATTTCTGGTCAGCAGCCACGTAACACACGCCGCTGTATGGAGCACTCAGCAATGGGCTTGCTAATTTTTCTGACCCATAAATCACTTGTATAAACTTTTAATGGCAAGGAAAAGTGCCTTTCATTCCTGCTTCCTCCTTCCAGTGGGAAAGGCAGTCTGATAACATGCGGTGCTGGCCTAATATGTGGGGCTGGAGCCTTTCCCGTCAGCAGAGGGGCTGTCTGCGTTCATTCAGGAATTCTTTCCATTCTCCTCTTAGCCAGACTTTGGATGACATTAATATTTTGTGTCTTGTCATAAGCCGCGCTGAGCCAGTGGCGTATCAGACTGCACGTCTCAGGAATGTGGACTGCCAGTCTGGCTGTGGGTGCTGGCTGTGACACATCTCCCCTCTCCTCTGCCCCATCCCAGCCCCGGCCTGGCTCTGAGCTCATTCACCCACCAAGAATTCCCATGGGCTGGAGAAAACTCAGGTCCCTGCTCTGGTGGCTGGGCAGCACCCTTGTTTGGGAGCATCCTAATGCATTCCCAGATGTGAGGCTTGCCAGCCCAAGTAGTCACTGCTCTTGTGAGACCTGTTAGTTGAGCACAGCATTGTGCATTAGTGACTCATCCTTATCCTTCCCTGTGGCTCTGTGGAGCAGGAGCAGGGCCTTTGCCATCATAGCTGCCTCTGAGAGATGAGATCTTGGTGAACTGGTGGCTCCCTGGAAAGACAAACTGGATCTGACAGGGATCTGTGGGAAGCAGGGCTACGATTTCCAACTGCACAGCTCCTGGAGATAAACTCAAGGATTGCAAACTCTTTCCCATTGTCTTCCCACAAAGGTGAAGGAGCTGTGCATTCAAGGAGGGTTTTTAACATTACTGTCACTTTGGTGCTAACACCCAGCATGAGTGGGAGGTTGGTGTGGCAGTGCCAGGCCCTGGGGGCTAGAAGGGGATGTATGTGAAGCTGTGTGTCCGCACTGAGCAAGCAGCACACCATGGGCTTCTTTGGGGACCATTAAAAAAGGGATTTCTTGAGATAGGAAGGCCATTCTTGGATGGAGATCTTCCTCTGTGTGTGATGCTGTGGGTAAAGTCCTCTGCCCTGGGACCAAAAATGTGTTAGTTTTGAGAAAATTATGGAGAACACTAGAGCTGAGGCTGAGGGAGCCTGCTGAAGTTGTGCCTCCACATCCTGTGTGGCCCAGCACATGGGTGCAGGTCTAAGATTTCATCCCTTGGCCACAGCAGCTGAAGACTGTTTTGGCACAGAGGGGCACTTCAGCACTGTGCCAGGAGTCTGAAGGTTGTCACCAATTTGCATGAAAAGGAGCAGACTGCAGTCATATTAACCTTTAATGAAGAGGCGCAGCCTGCAGTGACTGTCCTCTGCAACACTGACACTTCAGTCCAGTGATGCTTCCTTTGCCATTTCAATCAAGACAGGATGGAGGATGGTAGGACAGGCAGGTGTTGACTTTATCCCTTCCGTACGAACCAGAGATGAGGGTGAGGAGCTCCAGGCCGGGCAGAGTGCGTTTTCCAACCACACAGCTGAGAGCCAAGAGATGCCAAGGGCTCTGTGGCCGTTTGTGCTGTCCAGCACTGCGACGTCTGGCCTGACATTGTGCTGCCGGATGAAGTCAGCAATTTCATTTAACAGGGCTGCAAAGTGGTGTTGATAATTTCAAAGGAACTCAGGCAAATGGCTGAGGTTTTTCTAGCGGTCTAAATCCCTGCGTGCAAACCAGTACATCAGGCTTTAAGCAATTAATTCCTAATCATGCCAAACGCCTTCAGGAGCCCAGCGTCAGTATTGAGAGCTTAAAATGGTTTTCCACTGTACCACAGATAATTTGGATAAAGCAGAGAGCAGTCTTGTGGCATTTCCAGCCTCAAGGTGTGAGAGTGGTCCATAAGTGGCATTTGTATTCAGAGAACCCTCCCATGCATTTGTGTTGTAGGCATCTATTACTGGGAAGGCACCATAGCTAATATAAAGGGCATTCTTTATACCCCGGAAAGGGAGTTCATTAGAGGGAAAAGCCATTCTAGCTTAGTAAGAAATGAATCTAAAACTGCCTCAGAGCTGCTATTCTCATCAAGTTCCAATGTTAGCAGTTTTAACCAAGAGCTAATTGAGCAATCTCAGAAAGTGGAGTAATTCCATTATTCAGCTATGCTTTGTGCAAGGCTACTGCTAGCTGTGAAAGGAGCAGAAATGACTTTCATCAAGCCAGGAACCACCAGCATTCTTGCCTTTTACTACTTTTTCTTTCAAAAAAAAAGTAAGTCTTTTGGTCTTTTGGCAACTGTCATTGGCAACAGGAGCTCCACACCAGCATTGCAAGGCTCATATGTAACACTGCAATCCAATTTTTTTGGATAACAGGGAATTTGATTTTCATGGCTCCTTGGGCAGCAGTGCTGTTCCAGAGTGGATGGCTGAAGATGCTCCTGTTTGTTGGATAGGCAGAGTGTCACCAAGAAAACAGCACACTGTTCTTGCATAATTTTTCATGGAAAAGAGCCATTGCAAGTGCCGGCCCAGCAACTCACCAAAGAGTATGATTCTGTCGTTGGCTGCGCTCTCGGGAGATGTGGGATTAGCTAATGGTGGTTTTAGAAGAGCTTTTATAGAAAGCTCTCAAGTTCCTGTGCTTCATGGAAGAGCTGTAATCAAAAATAAATGAACACGATTTAAAGAAGAAAAAGTCATACCACATCCAGCGTCTTTGGACTTTACACCTTGGAGAGGGTTTGTTGGTTGAGCCGTGGCGCTGTTTCTGTACTGTTTTCCTTCAGCTGATGCTGCTTCTGTTGGATGTGAACAGGACTATTTGCAGCATTTTGTGGAAGGTGACTTTGTGAGTGAATGCAGCAGGATTTAGAGTCCCATTTGGAGGAGGTGGCTGTAGATCTCCTGTTTGTTATGAGATTGTGCTGTAACAGTAATCCCGTCCAAGCCAGCAGAGAGTGAGGGCTCTCAGCCGTGTACTGCCTTTAGCAAGGGGACATAAATCCATCAGTGTCTTCAGAGCCCTCTCAGACACACACAGACACATCAGGGCTACCTTTCTCAGCACCAGCCTCTCATGGCACTGTTTGGTTCAAGTGTGACACTTTCTAAGCTGTACTTTCCTAACTCTGCTTGGACCCAGCATGGAGCTGGACACACCTGAGGCAGGCACATAGATATGGGTTGAGAAACCAGAGGCCTTTGACCGCAGGTTTAAGCACAAACCCATGCTGAGCTGGGATGGTAGATCCATCCATAGATGGGAAGAAATTTGAATAGCAGAAGTCTTGTTCCTTTTGTAGGAGGGAGTAAGTGCTATGAGGGAGAGACAGATGGAGAGGAGCAGATGAGATATTGTAATGGGTTAGGAGAAAGAAGTTTGGTAACCCTTATAGAAGTGGTTGGTCACATTTGGCTCTAGTCTGAGCTGCTGGAACAATGCTGGGAATTTACTTGGTGGCAGTTCACCCAGCCAGAGGGATCATCATTGGAAGGGGGGCTGAAACTCCAGCTCAGAACAGTTCAGCTCTGTCCTTTTGGGAGCAGGTTTCCCCAATGAGCTACTTGTGAAGAAAAGACCAACTTCTCTAGCCTGTCAAAAGCAAAGGACCCGGCCATGCAAGAGCTGTGTGGTGTTTTGGGTTTCTCTCTCACACTTCAGCTGTGATAACTCTTCCAGCACCTGGATGTACCCATCAGTTACATATTGCAGGAGGGGATGAAGGTGAAGAAGGCGACGTGGGGGAAGAACTGTGCTCATCTGTCCAGCCCCACCTCACTGCCATTTACTCTGAAGCCCCTGGGTCTGTTACCCTGGTGGAACAGCAGGTGTTTTAGTGTCCTTTTGCTTTAAGGAAGCTGCCTGCCTCCTTCCTGCACTTACTGGATTGCACACAAAGTACTCCTTGTCTCTCCCTTTCAGCGAACCCTGCTTAGCTAATGTCATTTGTCAAGTTAATCAGGGAGAGTGGGCACTTTGATGGCTGCTGTACAGCCTAGCTGCATTGCCATGGAGACAAGCAGCCAAACAGGCATTTTACTTGCCCTGCCTCTCTTTGCAGAGATTTGCCATGAGAAACCATTATTTTATTTGCCGTCAACCAACCAGCTTGCTGAGGGCATCAGTAGTTTTTCAAGGTTGCTATCCGGAGATTAGGAAGGGTCTACCTAATCTTTAATGGTGCAAATAGTAATGTTGTTACTAAAGCAGGTCAAGGGTCTGAATGTGTAGCTCCTCTTCCCACATCCCATAGATGTTTAGCGCTGGAAGGAAGTGTCTGAGGGGAGTTACAGTCCAGTAGCTTGAGTTTGGAGCTGTAAGTCAAGATGTCCTCAGTCCTCTTCAGCTGAATGGTTTTATAGGTGACTGCCTACAGAAGCTGTGACTATCAAAGATACTTTGAAAAGCACCAAGACTTGTGTTTAAGAGCATCTCAGGAGCTTGAAATCTCCCCAGAAGTTGGTGAGATTTAGGCATTGGCATGCGTTGGTCACATTTGAAACTCAGAGGTGAGTGAAAGCCACACATTGCAGCTGACCTCTTACATAAAGCAGGCTGAGGATGAGTTTCATGCACATAACTCATAAGCAGAATCTTACTGAAGAAGCTGACAGGAGATGTGCATATTACAGAGCTCAAAATCTGTCCCATCACTCCCTCTCCTTCCCCTCACACGTGCACATGTTAAATGATGCGTGGAACAGGTTTGGAATGCTCCCTCCTGCAGCATGGTTAGTAGGACAGCTGGGATCTGCAGGCACCTATGGGAGGGACAGCCACCTGCTGACCCCTAGCCCTGTCTGTGGGACGGCAGAGGAAACCTCACATCAGCACAGAAAGGGCAAAAGTTCAGATCAGATTGTTTATGGGATTTTGTGGAGCCAGGAGCCAAGGATAGCTCAGCTAATCCAGAGGAAACTGTAGCGATGGCGTTAGAATGCATTTCACATGGGATTCATTCAGTGCACGTTCAGATGGACCAGTCTTTCTGTCTCCATTTTTTTAGCCATTAAATGTTTTTCTTTGTACTCCTGTCTGCCAGCTGTACCGAGCCAGACTCCAAGCTAGGCTGTTTTAAGAAAAAAACCCACAGAAACCCCAAAACGTCTTGTCATTTGACCTGCCGACAAGTTAGCAGGGCTTCAGCACAGCTCCCAGGTACATCAGCACCAGGCACTGGGCTGGGTCCATGCTCTGCCAGCCAACCTCTGCTCCCACCAGCCTCAGCATCCATTGCTTTTCTCCAAGCCGCAGTGTAGTGCTTGCTGAGGTGAAGCCCTGGTGAGAACATGAGCTAAAAGTGCAACTGCAAGGCCACATGGGGAGGGCAGGAAGGCAGCAGCTGTGCTGTGCCCTCCAGCTCCTCAGCCCCTGAGGCCTTGCCAGCTTCATGGGCAGTCCTAGCCCTGGCTCGTCCTTCTGAGTCACCAACATCCCATGCAGTCTCAGTGTGAGCTCCTCTTGGCAATAAGGTTTTCCTTTCAGGTGCAGTGAGGTCACCACATTAAGCTGTTTCATGCAGATCTTGTCTCCCTCTGTGTGTCCTGAGCCCCAGAATCTGTTGCTCTGCTGCAAGAGGTGACAGGGCTTAACTCCAGGCACGGGTGCCTGCTCCTTCACTGTCCCCAGCCTGTTCCCTCTGACCCTGGCAAGCTCTCACATGCTCTGGATTACCCCAGCTGTGACTTGTGCCTTCTGGAATCTGCTTTCCTCCCCCTGAACTCCTGACGTTTAGAACAAATCTGACCAGGAATTATGGAGCAGACCCACACTCTTCTTCCTTTTCAAGCTTGCAGGACTGCTGCAGCGGGGTGCATTTGGGGAGCAGCTCTATGATCCCCCAGTGATCCAGAGCTGAGAAGGACCCTCTGTCCCTGCAGAGGGTTTTGGCATCAGCCCACAGCGCATTGCAGCCTTCCCAGAGCACTCTGGTTTGTTAACCTGAGCTGACACAAACCAACCCATCAGATCCTGGAACTTCTTTTCCCCCCAGATACAGGACAATGTCCAATCCTATCCATGTTACCCACTCCTTGAAAGCCCGAACTGCAGATGTGTCTCCCAGAGCCTGCCTCTGTCTTTGGGTGAGAGAGCAAGAGTAGCTTTTCAATTCTGAATATCCGTGGTCGCATCCTGCACACCCTGTCACGGGTGCAAAGCTCCTGGGTGCTTCCCAGGATGGGATTTTGCAGAGCAAAGTGGGTAGTATGTGGTGTTAGTTTTACTGCAAGAATAAAAGTATCCCTGGCAGGAGGGTGCTCAGGTATGAGCTTCCATTCAGTACCTACAACATCAGAACAAGGATATCTTCAGGAAGTTGTAAAAACCCAAACCCCAGAACGGTAAAACAAAATGCAGAACTTAATAATCAGGTGGAAATTGCATCCAGCCAAAAGTGTCACTGTAGATAAGAGAAGAAGGCTTCACAGTCCAGTGCTCCACAGGAACCAGAATGGAAGGGTCTCCTGCAGCATTTGCTTACAGTGTTTGTCTCTGAGACATGCAATGAGCTCGTGTTGCCTTGACAAAGAAGAGATTTTGTTCACAGGTGTTTATTGATTTTGTCCTTAAAAATGGGTTTGCATCTCCTTCCATAGAGGCCACAGTTCGAGGCAGACGCAGGGACTCCATGGCCAACCTTTGCCCAAGCGTGCGTCTGTGTAGCTGAGGCTAATGCTGGAAATCTCTCCCTCTTTGCTTGCACCAAAGCCCATGGGAAGGAGAGGCGCTGCCTTTTGTAGCCTGTCCTCTTTTCTGTGCCTCGCTGTGACCTGGCTTGGGCAGAAAGGGCGTTCCAGGTGTGAGTGTGGGCTGGCACAGCCTCACACCTGTCCTCAGGCCACTGTTCCCCAGGTGCCGCTGGTGTGAGAGTGGTGTCACCCACTCTCAGAGATGGGGATGGCCATGGCTGCCACTGGCTGTCCCACGGCCGGGGTGCCCAGTGCCCCCGGGCCACACTGTCCCGCACCCCCTGGAGCCGGTGGCCATAGAGGGACCGAGGTTGCCATCTGCCGGTTCGGCTGCACAGGAACAGCAAGAGCCTGGCTCAGCCCTCTTGGAAGTGGCCGGCCCCTCAGGAGTGTGTCCTGATCCTGCTCGGGTCACAGGACATTGCCCACCGCCGACCCGGCCCTTGGCCTCTGGTGGCATGTCTCCATGCACAGGTGTTCCAGGGGACTGGGTGGACAGCCCAGTCCCATTTAGGCTGTGCTGCTCCCGCCCCACCCACACTGTCCCTGGGTCAGGATGTCCCTCCTGCCCTCCCTATGGGACGTGAAGTGTTGGCCTCTGGCACAAAATGCTGTGTGAGAATCCATGAGGCTGTTAATAAGGGAGCTCCTTCCCATTAAAGACTAATATTTCTACTGTTGATTATCACTGTCAGGAGCTTGTTCCTCCTCCAGGCTTGTCTTTATTTCCTTTCTCTTTCAAGTTCTTGGCAAGTACTCCTAGGCTGGGAATGTATCGCTGCTGTAAGAGTACCCAGGAGTGCAGCACCCCGCACATCTCACCTGGCCAGTCTCCCCAGCAGTGGCCACGGTCGGGACCACTGCTACAGGAACTCTGGCTCCAGCCCTGGTCCCCCAGCCAGCCCTGCAAAATCTCTGCTTTGCCTGCAGGAGCAACAAGGCTGAGCTGGGATAATCAGCGACAGCTCACTCAGGCATTGCTGGGAGGATGAGGTTACTTCTGTAAATCTGTTATCTTTTTTGGCAATTAGCACCAGTTAGGAGCCCTGGGAATACATGCAGGAAATAACAGGAAGCCCGGTTAAGCACATCTCTTGCTTATCAAGCCCAGTTAAACAAGTCCCCCGTGGCACAGCGCTGCCACTGGTAGCACAACCCTTACACGCACCAAAGATGAGCCTTAGTGCTGGGATTGCTTTCCTTAGCGCTGTGTAGCCCCAGAGGTTTCCATTCAATGCATGTACATTCAGAGATGGAAAGCGAGGGTCTGACTCCTGCCTGGAATACCCCAGCAGTCTGCAGGTTGTATGGAGGATCCTGTGGAGTCCCTGCATCTCCTGGATGCCAAAGGCAGCCCCGCTGGAGTATCGCTGGTGGCTTGTCCTGCCTGGGGACAGTGCTGTGTTGTGCTGTGGGTGGGAGCCTGGTGTGGGGCAGGGCTCGGTGGCTGGGTCTGACCACACATGTCAAGCTCGGGATGGGGGAGCGAGACGCTGTTTTCTCTGGCCCAGGAAGACAGAGATGTGTGTTTGTTTTCCGTGCTATCTTTCTCATGGCGTTTGTTTTGCTTGTCAAGCGTTTCAGGAGATAAAATGACCTAAAGGGAGATTATTTTATCCTAATTTAAGCTGTCAATTTATCACTGACTTCTACTTGTCTGCACCAGCAGGACAGCTTACTCTGAGTCCCTGGGGAAACCTCCACCAGAAAGTGAGAATTTGGGGGGGATTTGCTGCAGTCTCACAGCTAATCTGTGCTTATGACAGCAACTACAAGCTGCTCCCCTGTCCCCCTGTGTCGTATTAGTTCCCATCACTGTGGAGTGGCTTGGCTTCCCAAGGGCCTCCCCTGTCTAACTGGGGCCTGGGGTTGTTTTTCTCATGCCGCAGGCTGGTGGAGGAGTTCATGCTGCTAGCGAACATGGCCGTGGCCCATCAGATCTACCGCTCCTTCCCCGAGCAGGCCTTCCTCCGCCGCCACCCCCCACCCCAAACCAAGCTGCTGAAAGACCTCATGGACTTCTGCAACCAAGTTGGCCTCGACATCGACTTCAGCAGTGCAGGGACCCTGCATGTGAGTGCACTGGCCTGGCAGGGCCATGGGGGCTGAGGGTGGGTAGCTATGTGATGACGTTTGTGGCAGCGTGTGCTTTAGTCCGTGTCCCTCTCTGCCCAAGCAAAGCTAACAACTATGCCATGCCGAAACAAAACACCTCCCTCACTCACTGTTGATCCCACTAGTGCTGGGCAAAGGTGACCCAGCCTGTCCTGGTCAGCCATGTTGTGCACAGGGGTTAGAGCAGGGTGGGAAGGACCTTGCAAGTGACCCCTGCGCTGCCCTCCCTGCAATGGGAAGGATGTTTCAGTGCAGGAGCACTCACTGAGACACCGAGATTTCCTTCTCTGGGCAGGTCCTGGGCAGGGAATTTGCTCCATGCCACAAGCAAAGTACCTCTGCAAGGGGCTGTTTCTGTCTGAGCTGCTTCAGGTCTCAGGGAGGGCAGGGTGAGGAGCAGGGTGACTGGGAAGGACTGGAGAGCAGTGCTGGGAAAGGTCAGATGCAGCCAGCGCAAGAAGTATCCAACCACTCCTCTGCTGAGCATGTCCTGAGGCTGAACTCCAGCTGAACAGCACAGCGCAGGTTCCAGGATTTTCTTTAGTCACCGCAACTGGACTGTGGATAATCCTCTGTTAATCACATCCCCACTGGCCTCCCGCACACCCCTCCATCAGCTGGGACTGCTTTCCCCGCTTGCTGGCTGTGCCCAGCCTATGTCAGCAGTTGCAGGGCTGCTCACTCAGCTCCTCTCCTGCACTTTGAACCCTCCAGCCCTTCCTCACTGCTAGCCTCAGGCAGTGACCTCCCATATCCATGTCTCCCCAGAGTCCCATTAGTCCGTGTGCTGAAGCTCTCAGGAGCTGGATGGGAGCCAGGCACAGGTCAGGAGAGGGTTTATGGCCTCTCTCTTACACTGCACAACAGGGGACAGAGCCAGCAGTCCCAATGCCCTGGGTGCTGCCTGCCATCGACCCCAGGAGGAGAGCCAGCGCTCAGGACCATGTATGCAGTCCTACTGGGGCTGCTGGGACCACACAAAAGCCCAATTTCATGTGCACTCTTTGGCTTACAAGGGGATTTGCAGGAAAAAGGGGAATTTGGCTTTGACAAGCTGCTGTTAGCACCAGTAAGGTCTGCCTGGGTCCCTTTACCACCATAACATGCCAACGCTGAATGCTCTCTCTTTTCTCCTCCAGAAAAGCTTAAGTGAAACATTTGGTGCTGACAAATATTCCAGAGCAAGGAAAGAAGTGCTGACCTACATGTTCTCCAGGCCCATGCAGGTGAGAACAGCACTGTGGTGTCGGGCATGTCTGCTTGTAGCTTTCTTCTGTGGCTCCATCTTCAATCCTCGCCCCTTCTGCATTACCAAGCTGGTTGATGCACACAGAGGGAGTGAATGAACACTGAATGTGGTATTCCAGGGCTGCCAGCATTTTCCTCCAGTGCCTCCAGTGCTGTGCAGCTGGCAGTGAGAGTATCCCTTGAGCAACAAAGCTTCAGTAGATGG
Source organism: Pomatostomus ruficeps (assembly GCA_013400735.1). NCBI lineage: Eukaryota > Metazoa > Chordata > Aves > Passeriformes > Timaliidae > Pomatostomus > Pomatostomus ruficeps. Next base: position 416,787 of record VYZT01012486.1, read on the forward strand.
CAAGGTCAGGCTCAGTCTTTACTTGCTGCCCACAGTGTCCCTGTTATTACTGGTTGGGATATTTTACCCTTGAAGTTGCATGAGGGCTGTTAGCAGCCTCACAAGGACCCAGCCCTGTGAAGAACTGGTGTTGGGCTCCCTGGTTCATGCTTGTGCCATTTCTTCACATCATGGTATCCCAACTAGTCCAAAGAAGGAATTAAGAGTAGGGATGTGCAGCTGGCCATAAACACAGTCTGGTACCTGCTCTCGGAAGCAGGAAAGTTCTGGAAACCTTTTGGTCTCCCTCCAGCCCAGCTGGCTTTTTTTGACAGACTGCAATGGAAGCTTGTGCTGCTCATAACCAGTTGTCATGTTTGGTGCATCTGTAGCTCAGGACACTTTATCACCATAAAAAAGAAGTTTTGTGAGGCATCAACTGCATTTGCAGCTGGGCATGGCACAACCTCTTCTGAGGAAAGTCCTACCCCATGGGGAGAGGGGGCACGTTCCTGAAATGGTCTCTCTGCTGTGGCCTGCTTATCACTGCAGGAATGAATCATCTTCCCAACATCACTCATTTGACTGTTGCTCTTCTAATTAGCTTATTTGCTTCATTTACTCGTGAAAGAGCTAAGGTTTTGGGGATGAAGTCTTCTGCAGAGTAGATACCAGACAGAGAAAGAGGCACTTTTAAAGGAGATATTCCACAAGACATGATTTTGGCAGGAACTAGCCTCACACCATCATCAGAAGACCAAGGTGCCTGTGTGTTTGGGTCTGCTGTGCAGTCCACTTATACATGGCAAACCTGCCTGGCACACACCCAGAATAGGCAAAACCCTGTTTCCAGCTGGGCCTGTTGGCCTTGCAGGGCACCTGTGTTTGGATGGTGAGCAGCATTCCCACCTGGTGGCACTCCCCAGCGGGGTGGTACTGCTGGGGCTGATGGGCTGCTCTCGTTATTGGAAGTGGTGCATGAGCCAGAAGAAGCACAAATCAGGCTCGATCCTGGGATGAGCTTATGCAGTTTAGTTTGTAAATGGAGTTTCAGCCTTGCCCAAAACCATTGGCCAGTTGAGCAGATGCTTCTCTCCCACCTTCAGGGCAGCTTTCCAGTCTGACCCAGCCTGTGCTCCAGCAGTGGATCCATATGACCTCCAGTCCATATGGAAGCACTGTGGCACTGCAATGGTCTCTGCTCTCTCACCATGAACATTGTGGGGTGGACTCAGGGCTCCCCAAAATCCTGAGCAGTTCAGATTCCCACCATTGTTCCTACTCCTAAACAGAGAGCAAGGGTAGCTGAAAACCCTGTCAGTGCCCCTCAGAAAGGACAAACAGCTTCCAGGAGGAAGGAGCTTTCCCTGGGAGGAGTATTTTTTTTGCTGTCTGCCACCAATGTTAGAGCAGATGGAAGAATCAGCCCCATCCTTCTGGTTGTCGTGGTCCCTCATGGGGGAGAGGACAGATTTGAGTGTTGGCAGCTGCGGAGCACAGCTACGGAGGGGCCCAGGCTGGTGGCGAGGGCTGGGCCATTGCTCTGACAGATGGTGCAGCGAGACCGTCTGGTCGGGGCACTGAGAAGTCACCTGTATCCCTGCACACGTCGCAGCTCCCAGTGATAAAGCTGATGTTCCAGGGACAAGGCTGCAGCTAAATCAACCTAAACAACCTGTCCACAGGTTTAACCCCTGGTCATCTGTGTCTTCCCTCTTCACTGAATGCTGGTGGTCAAGACATCAGCCTCTTGGAGGAGGAGGGAGATAGGAAGCAACTGGTAATGCGTGTGCCTGAGGGAATGCCTGGATTGGCATGCCAGGAGCCTTGTAACAGATGAAGGAGCAGCGACACACCATTTTTCAGGGGCTCAGTCACTCGGGGATTCAATCTGTCCGTGAGAGCAAAGCTGCCCCTGGTTGGCTGGGGCTGATTTATTTCCAGGCTCCTCGCAGGCTCCTGGGGATTGCAGCAAACCCTGGGGATTTGAGACCACTTGTGAGTCAAATCTGTTAATGAAAAAGCATCTGCTTTATGCCAGGCTGATGTCACCAGGTTGTGCTGTCACGGTGGTGAGGAAGGGTGTCAGATACGTGTCAGACTGGGCTCCCTGCAGGGTGTAACCCTACCGTGGCCTGGAGTATTTTTACTGTGATACTCAAGCTGCTGCAAATGGCATGTGCTGCCAAAAGGGTGTCCAGAATGGTGCTGGACCCCACAGTGGCCAGCACGTCCATCACAACAAAGTGCCCCAGAAAACAGCAAGCAACGCAGGACTTCAGCATCTTTTCTAACTTTAAACAAGGTGGGACATAACTTGAAGCACTGCTGGGCATAGGGCAGGAATGGGCCCTCCCCAGTGTCTTTTGTCAGAGCAGGGATTTTGACTGGTGCTCTGCTTTCTGCCTGCCTGGCATGGTAGGGACCTTCCTGCCTTCTGCCCAGAAGCCTGGCACAAGTGCCTGGTAGCTCCCTGTGATTTCCTGCTGTCTGTCAGCACAAGGGCACTCGTCCTCTCCCGCAGCAGCCTCCGGAGCTCAGTGTGTCTCCCTGCCCAGCCTCATTCAGTGGGAGCCGAGCTAATTGAGTGGAGACCGTACTTCGTGGAGTCCATCAGAAATAATTTAATTCTGGGTTGTGGAAATTGGCAGCCACCACAGCTCCTATCCCAGCTCTTGGGTCTCATAATAAGGTTGGGACTGATGCTGCTTTTTTTAACCTGCTCTATTTACTTGCCCGGATCAGTGCGTTGCTGCTCAGCAGGAGCTGGCTGCGCCACTGGCCTGGAGAGCGGAGGATACAGCTGCCCAAACCAAGGATCCCAGGACAGCTCTGTAATCAGAGCTGGCTACTCCTGTTTTTTTTAAATCACTTGCTCTTATTTTTAAATGGGTTCATTCAATCGCCACTGTGCCGTGACCCCACCGCCACCCCCCTGACCTGCACAGCCTCCCCTCCCCGCCTGGGCTCGGCCCCCAGTGTTTTCCCAGCCCTGAGAGCTGGTGTTTCACAGATGTACAAATAAAAGCTGTAACCTGTGGGATAACAGGGGTGACACAGGAGAGGTTCCTGCTGAAGAGGCTGCTGAGCAGTGGTGCCGCTGTTGCCCTGGTGTTGGTTTAGATGGACAGTTCAGCTGCTCGGCTCCCCAGCTGTCATGGTGGGATGGAGCAGCAGGGATCACAGCAGGGCTCTCTCTTCCTCCTTGGAAGCCACTCATCCCAGCCCCCAGTGCTCTCCAAGCATGCACAATGGGTGTGTAAAGCCTGCAGCCAGACCCAGAACCAAAGAGCCAGCATGTGAGGCCCCATGGTGGGAGAGCATCTGAGGTGGGCACAGAACAAGCTGGGCTCTCCCCTGGAAGATGAAAGGATGGCAGATGAGCCCCAGAGCCTGAGCAGAAGCAGGAAGCTGCCTAGACACGTGTGATGTGAAAGTTGATGCAGTCCTTGGGGCCAGGAAGGGCAGCTGGTAGCCTGCAGCTACCTGCAGTGGCTTTGCCCCTTCTATTGTGTGCTCGGTTTCTGCAGTGCCCGCTTTGCCCCTGTGCAGCCCAAACTGAGCAGCAGATGAAGGACCATCAGCAAACAGGGCATCATCAGAAGGGCTATTGGCTGCTGGCACTGTGTCTCACAGAGCCAGACCCCTCCAGCCTCATGGCACCACCCTTGCTCACACCCTTCCCTCATTTCTCCCCCCTTTCAGATGGCTCTCTACTTCTGCACCGGTGTCCTGGAGGATGAGACCCTCTTTCACCACTACGCCCTGAACGTGCCGTTCTACACTCACTTCACCTCTCCCATCCGCCGCTACGCCGACATCGTCGTGCACCGCCTGCTCTCCGCCTCGCTCGGTGGGTGCTGCTCGCTCCCCTGCATGGCCTGGCCACTGGAGCACAGGGGCCATGGCATGGCTCTGCAGCAGGAGGGAGCATGGGCATGTCATTGTCACTTGTCCCCTTTGCAGGTGCCAGGTCTCCCCTCAGGATGGAAAAAGAGGCCATCCAGAAACAGGCAGATCACTGCAATGACCGGAAGATGGCTTCCAAGAGGGTGCAGGAGCTCAGTGCTGACCTCTTCTTCTCCGTCTTTGTCAGGGTAAGGCCCAAGGCTATCTTCTCCCAAGGCGTCTCTGGATTTCCCTGTGAAGGCCCAGCCTAGGTGCCACTGGGCAGGGGCCTGTGTCTGTCCACTTGGCTTTAGGAAAGGCAAAAGTGAGAGGACACACTCAGCAACCACCACTGCTCGGTTCCAGGACCTGGAGACACTGTTTCCCCTTGGGGATTGCTGAATGAGAGCTGCCGTGTAGTGACAGCCGTGTCTCTTGACAGGAATGTGGTCCTCTGGAGTCAGAAGCCATGGTGATGGGTGTCCTGAGCAAGGCCTTTGATGTCCTGGTGCTGAAGTTTGGAGTCCAGAAGCGCATCTACTGTAATGTAAGTACCTCACCAGTGTGAGACAGTGCCAGCACTGCCCCTCCAGACAGGGCTGCAGCAGCCTGGCATCACTGCAGGCAGTGGGCGTCCTGGTGCCCTTTTGTTCCAGCCCTGCAACTGGTGGAGCTGTGCCCAAGCTGGGCCAGCCAGAGAGGGGGAACCTTCCTGGAGTTTGCCTTCCATCCCTCAGCCTAGGCAGGCACAAGGGACTGGGGGGTCTGGATCAGCCCAGTCTCTGAGGACCAGCTTCTCCCTGTGACATGCTGGGGTTGATCTAGCCTAGGTAAAAGGGAATAAAGCCAGATGCAGGGGAACAGAGATGAGCATGGATCTGAAGGGAGGAAAGGGAGCGAGGCTGGTTTTCATTTTGTTTAATCAGATAGTTTATCTGGGGCTGTGACAGCAGCACTGTGGGCCAGCACCTGCAGCTGGTGACAGCATCCTCTCTTAATAACCTGGTTATATGGCTGGCAATGACATCTTTAAACAGGACATAGAGTGTGATATATGGGCTCGTGGTGTATCACAGCAGCCTCTGATTTACGTGTGAGGCTCAGGCTCACGGGCTGCTGCATCCCAGTTGTTAAAGAGCTGCAGAGGCAGCGTGCTGGGCAAAAGCAGCGCCAGCCCCATCCACCGGCGAGGTGGAGGAGGAGAGCTGGAGGGGAATGTTCCCAACACTCTCCCTGCCTGCAGGCGCTGCCCTTGGTGGACTTCCGCTTCCAGAAGGTGGGGAAGAAGCCGGAGCTGACACTCCTGTGGGAACCAGAAGAGCTGGAGGAGGAATCTGTGCCCCAGGTAAGACCCCTACAGCGTGGGACAGGCTCACAACACCATGGGGCTGGCATGGAGGCTGTGTGTAACATGTGGATCCTGTGATGTCTGCAGGGACAGGTTCAGGAGGCAGGACTTGCCTCGCAGGGTGTCAGGTCCTGCTGTCCCTCTGTGTCCCTTTCCCAGTGAGCCCAACTTCAGCCTCAACCTCCTCTGCCATTTATCCCAGTCCCACCTCGCAGTCTGACCCCTCTACACCCTTTGCTCTCTGCCCTGCCTGCTGTGTGCCCTACCTCCCAATTCAGTTTCCGCCAGGAATTGAATTAACACACTGTTTACTTCCTCCTTCCAGATCGTCAATTAAGATGTTAAGCAAGATCAGGCCTAAGGCAGCTCCTGTCTAGACCCTTCCCCCCATCCTGGCATTCTTTGCCCCTGACATGGCCTTTTCTTGGGGTTTCCATCCCTGTGATGGGGTTGAGCCTCAATTAGGAGAATTTTTTTAAATCAGACTTGCTGAGATGCAGTGTCAAATGGTTTAACAGCATCTAGAAATCTCTCTCTTGTGTCCCTGTCATCTGTTAACTTGGTAACTCAATCAAAGGGAGCAATCGCATTTGTCTGGCTTGATTAAGTGGTGCTTCTTTGCCAGCTTTTGTCTGGCATGGCTGTAAAACCCCAGCTGTGTTGACTGCTTTGATCCCTGCCTGAAGGGCTGAATCCCAGCCTCTCCCTGCACCACTCTGGGGGCTCTGCACTTGACCCCTCATTCCATCCAAGCCCAGCACATCCCATCCTTGCCCACCTAGGGGTCCTGATAAAGAGTGGGCTGACCCAGGCAGCTGCTGTGATGCGTGTCCTGGAGAGTCCTTCCCTTCCCAGGGTGGATGTTGCGATCAGAGCTGGATCCGGCTCTGCAAACATTTCTGCAGGCCTCCCTCCCTTTGAAGCTGAGCTTTCCACTCTCAGCTTGGCCCAGAGAAGGCCTGTGGATGCAGCCTGGAGTGGCTTCAGTTCCTCCTTTCCTAGAGGAGCAGGGATCACTTACACCCTAGCAGGGAGCTGATGAAAAATGATGCCCCAGCATGAGCAGGGCCCATTTTGGTTAAACAAACAGTTGGTAGAGGAGACTCCTCCATGAACCCTCCACACCTCCTAAGAAAACACTGGAGCTCTCCCATGGGATCAGGCTCTGAGCTATCCTCCTAGCCAGCAGATCCCTGAGTTTATAAATCTCCAGCCCTGGGATGAGCCAGATCCCTGTGAGCCATGCTGAATTCTGGTAGATGTCACCTGGACACCCCACAGGACCAAACACCCCAGCTCCCCACCTGACCCCAGCGCGTGGCCTCTGCTTCCTGGTTTAGCTGGCCAGGCAGTGGGAACATCAGGGAAGGCTGTTAGTGAGAAGCTGTGCGGGGCTCTGGGCTGTTTGGCCCTGCCACAGTGGGGAGGTGTTGCCCCCATTTCTCTCTGATCTCCAGGAGATGTCCAGGGCCTCAGTGGGTATCACGCAGGGGTGGCGTAAGAATTGGATCTAAGACTCAGGGGATCTGATGGGAAATTGTGCTGTTTCATGGCAGTTCAGCAAAGGGATGAAGCAGGATTGCAAGGGAGAATCCTGATACTCCCCCTTTGACTCCCGCAGACTGGGGGGCTGCCTCATGACCACCACCCCCTGCATTGCAGCCGGCTGGGGCAGGCAGGGGCCCACAGCTGTCTGCGCAGCCAGTTGTGATAGAACTTTCCTGCAGGTTGCTCCTCACTGGCCGCTTTGCCACATTTAAGTCTCAATGAGATTTTCCTGTTCTGAATGATTCATCTGGCGCAGCTGGCACTGGATGAGCTGGGAAGGGTTGGACAAGATTATGCCGGTAGCTCTGTGCCTGCTTCTCGTGGGGCCAGCCCTGAGCAGATGGCCCCAGCAAACCCTGCTGCAGCACAGGGCTTGGGGACAGGCTCCAGCAAGCAAAGTCCCCAAATTCCTGGGCATGACCTCAGGACAGCCTTTACCAATGTCCCAGTCAGCCCCTTAACTGTGCCTCAAGGACAGACCAGATCAATACTTTCCACTTCTAATCCACACAATCACAGGAAGAGCTGGAGTCAGAGGAGAGGGGAGGTGGCAGCAGCAGCGCCGTTCCTGAACAGGAGGGATTGATTTTCTGGGGTCTTCATTCCCTTGCATCTCTCTCATCTGTTGTGCTCTCTTCCTGGGTCTCCTCTCACTGTGGGAGCACAGGCAGATTGTTCCCTCCTTGTGGGATGCTGATGAAATGCCCAACGTCATGTGGAAAAGCCTTCTCGCTGCAGCTCAGCATTGGCTCTTGGCCAAGCTACATTAAGGGATGATGTGGTTCTGCGGCTGGAGAGGGAAGGCACAGGTGGCATTGAGGGGAGGTGGGGACCCAAAGCCAAGGGCACAAATTCCCACAATCCTTCCCAGGCTGTGGAGTGCAAGAGTAGGGCCTGATCAGGCTGGGATAAGTGAGAATGTTTTAGGAGGCTCATTTAGGTTGGTTTGGGTTCCCTGGCTGGTGTCAGAGCCTATGGTGTTGCCCTTGAGGATGCTGCCTCCAGCCCCAGGAGCACCCTGGACTACAGCAGAGCTATCTGAATTCATCCTGCCCCACTCCCTGGTTCCTCATTGGTGCACTGATGGAGGCAGCAAAAGCCAGCACACCTCTAAGCAGATCTTGGTGTGATGCCAAGCTGACTGAAAACCCTCTTTTCTCTCTTTCTCTCCCTTGCTGAAGGTGATCAGCATTTTCACGCTGGTGGAGGTGGTGCTGACGGCGGATGGTGGCCCCCTCAAGTACAGTGCCCAGCTCAAGAGGCCAAGCTCAAACAAGTGAGAGCCCTGGCTCCGTGGGCTCCCCACTACTGATGCTCCCTCACCTCCCAGGCCCTGCACTGGCATCCACTGGAGACAGAAGGGACCCACAAAGACTTTGGGGTTTTGAACTTTAAAACCATTGTGGTTTTATTTCTGGTTTGGATTTTAACTCCAGCTGGGAGCAGGGCTCAGAGCTTGAGCCTGCCCCAGGCAGAACATTTCTACTCTCGGGTATTTTTAGCTTGATGCTTTCTTACTGTTTTTTTTTAAGGCAGTGGTGTCCATCCCCAGCTTCAGTGCCCGTGGTGAGGTCTGAGAGGGGATATATGTCCCCTGGAGCGGAGAGGGGCTGGCTCCACCATCCCAGGGGGGATGTGGATGCAGTGGGGTACAGCCATGGGGCCATGCAAGAGGGTTTCTTGCAGGGTTGTGTGTCATGTAATAAAAGCCAGGTCAGCAGCTGCATGTGGAGCTTGTGCAGGTTTTGTGTCCTCCATGTTCCCCCAGCTGGGGGATCCCAGCAGTAACTCATCTCCCTGCCTTCCCTTGCCTGCCGCTTCCCAGGCATTATGAAATCCAAGTGGCCTCACTGCCTGTTGCAGCCTCAGGTATGCTTGGCCAGTTGTGAGATCAGGACGGCTGTTCCCAGCTCCTGATCCAGCAGGTATTCCCTCAGTCCCTCTGGCTTCACCGGGAGTCCCTGTGTGTATGCTCCAGTCCCTCACACCTTGGCCTCCAGCCTAGCCCTGCTCAGGGACCCTATGGCACCATGTCCTTGAATCCAGCGCCTCACTGACCAACTGACCTCTGCCATCTCCAGCCACCTCTGCCTGCTCTCTGTCCCCGTGTCCGCTGCCCACACTGTGCAGGATGTGTCGGGGGCATGGGCTGCTCTGCCAGCCTCCACGTCATCACAAGCAGTGTCTGGTGAAGGAATTGACATCTGGCAAGAAGGAGTGAATCCATTGAGCCAGGCAGGAAGGGAGTCCCGCATCACTCTGCCTCATCAGGAGTGACAGCTGTGGCCCTGGTACCAGCACATCTGCCCTTTGCAGGAGCCAGGAGCTGCCCAAACCTCAATGGCCTGGACCAGGATGCGGGATCAGGGCTGGGTACAACACACTTCCCGGGAGCTGGTGAAACCATCAAGGACACCTCTAGTCCCCAGGGGTTGTGCTCCTGCAGCATCCTTCCAGGTGGCCTGGTGCAATCACGGACAGATGTCACCTGATGCTGGTGACATGGGGCTGTTCCCTGCCCACAGCAGGGACCCCGCTGTGCAGGGGTGTTGGCATGGGCTGCCCCAGGGTGACATGGGGCTGTTCCCTGTCCACAGCAGGTACCCTGCTGTGCAGGGGTGCTGGTATGGGCTACCCCAGGGCACCCAGCATGTCAGGCACCAGCTGTCCCAGGAGTAGACACGCAGTGTGTGACTCTCTGTGCTGGGAGAGGGGACCAGAGGACACTGACACCAAAGCCACGATGTCCACCCCCTACCCCTCAGCCCAGTGTCCCCCTCCTCGGGTTTGTCTCAGGGGAAACCAGGCAAATCCAGCCTGACCCAGCTCAGCCTGTCTGCAAAAACAGCCCTTTGCCCTGCGCCCTCCCTGCCACGCCCCGGGGTCCTGCAGGCAACCGCCCCATGGGAGCTGGGGCCCAGAGGTGCCCTGGTCCTGAGGGACAGGCTGGAGGTCCTGCCGTACTGGTGGGGGCTGGGATGGCCCCAGGGGATGCCGGGGACATTGGGAGGGCCCGCGAGTGCTGGGAGATAGTGCATGAATGTTATCAGCCCATCGTCTCACGGGACGGGGAAGAGCCATAAAGGGCTGTCCCTTCACCCGGGACACAGGCAGCATTCCAGGAGGGAGGCTGGGGTGGGCAGCATGGGGTCGCCGCTTTCCCCTGGAACCTGCCTTCTCCTCTGCTTCCTCGCCCAGCTCGCCGCTGCAGCCTCTGGTGACAGGGAACGTGTGGGACAGTGGGGTAAGAGCCTCTGGTGGGGGATGCTGGGGCTGGTGTCACTTCCCTCGGAAGCTCCAGGGACCACGTCACCTCCCCATGGGATACCAGCAAAGGGGAACCCTCACAGCCACCTCAGGGTGGTCTGAGATCACAACCTTTGAATGGGTTGGTCTCAGCCCCACACCAAAGCAGGCCCTGCACCCCCATCCCTGCTGCTCCCAACCCCCATCCCTGAGTTTGGATAAAGTGGCCCAATAGCCACAGCCAGCTCGGTTACCCAGCCATTGCACACTCGCTATGGCTGATCCTCAGGCTCCTCATCCACTCTGCCAAGAGGCACAAGGAACTTCCTTGCCAAACTGTGCCTCAGTTTCCCCTCTGCCAGTGGTTTCTGAGCAATGTGGGCTGCAAAAGACCATGCTGATCTCCAGGGGATTCCTGGTCCCCCATGGAGGAGGCTTATAGCAGCTAAATTCACCAGGGGTAGAGATGCCCACACTGGACCTCTGGGGGTGTCCCTGGGGGCCCTCAGCTCTGCTCTCACTACCAGATGCTGAGAAGTCCCCAGGCTACTGGAATAAAGGGGCCAGGAGGAGGCTGGAGTTGGCCCTGGCATTGCAACCAGCAGCACAGCGGGCCAAAAACATCATCCTCTTCATGGGTGACGGTGAGTGCCCGAGTCCCTGCCGGGCCCAGCAGCTCCCCAGCAGCTGGGGGACATGGCTGATGAGAAGGTGGGGCTGGGGCAAGTTCCCAGACAGTGCCTGGGGAGGGCAGGGCTGTCCCTGGTCCCAGCCCCTGCCACCTCGTGACTCGGACATGCTCACAGGCATGGGGCTGTCCACCATGTCAGCGGCTCGGATCTACAAGGGGCAGCTGTCCGGTGGCTCGGGCGAGGAGAGCGTCTTGGCCATGGAGACCTTTCCCCACATGGCCCTGGCCAAGGTGAGTGGGGCAGTGCTGGGGGGACAATTCCGCTGCCCCTGCTTGAAACCACACTGGACCCCTCTTGCTTCCAGACCTACACCATCGACCGGCAGGTGCCCGACAGCGCTGGCACGGGCACCGCCTACCTCTGTGGGGTGAAGGCCAACGCCAAGACTCTGGGACTGAGCGGGGCGGCCGTCTATGGAAAATGCCGCACCACTTTTGGCAATGAGGTGGACTCCATCCTGCACCGGGCCAGGCTGGCGGGTATGGAGCAGCCAGAAACCCTGTCGGAGAGCCTGGCATGGCCATCCAGTGCCGTGCAGGGCTGGATGGACTCCCTGTAAACCCTTGCCCATGCTGCAGGCAAGTCTGTGGGCATCGTGACGACCACGCGGGTGCAGCATGCATCCCCCGGGGCAGCCTATGCGCACTCGGCCAGCCGCAGCTGGTACGCCGACGCCAACATGCCCAAGGACGCCCTGCGGGACGGCTGCAAGGACATCGCCTACCAGCTGGTGCACAACACCGACATCAACGTGAGCTGGGGAGCGGGAGCGGGAGCGGGAGGGAGGGGCACCAGGAACACTGGAAGGATCTGCTGAGCTCCCCGGCAGGTGATCCTGGGCGGTGGGAGGATGTACATGACTCCCAAGCGGACTCCAGACCCCGAGTACCCAGAGGACCCGGATCAAAATGGCACCAGGAAGGACGGCCGGGACTTGATTGCTGAGTGGCTGAGTGCCAAGCAGGTAGTGTGCCAGAGAAGAGGGAATGTGACTCCAGGCACATCAAGGCACAGGGCGTGTGCCATTGGCACTGGCTCTGCTCTCGCTGGCAGGGTGCCCGCTACGTCTGGGACAAGAAGGGCCTGGATGCAGTCGAAGATGACTCTGTGAGCCACCTTATGGGTAGGAGCATCGCTGCCCTGCCCCAACAGCAATGTTTCCTCCTCCTTCCCTCTCTGTACCTGTCGGCAGGGGCACAAAGCAGCCCCGGCATGGACCCCCTCACGCTCCTCCCCCAGGCCTCTTCGAGCCCAAGGACATGAGGTACGAGCTGAACCGCAACACATCTACGGACCCCTCCATCGTGGAGATGACAGAAAAGGCCATCCGCATCCTGCGCAGGAACCCCAATGGCTTCTTCCTCTTTGTGGAAGATGAGTAGCTCCAGGCAGGCAGTGTGGCTGCAGCTGGGGTGGGATGTGGGTCCTGAGAGCAGGTGGCCATCCAAGGGGACCAGGGAGAGGGTGACGGCCACGTTCCCCTTGCAGGTGGCAGAATTGACCACGGCCACCACAGTGGCCGGGCCAAGCAAGCGCTGATGGAGGCCGTGATGCTGGACCGGGCGGTGGCACGGGCGGGCGAGTTCACCTCCCCCGCTGACACCCTGACTGTGGTGACGGCCGATCACTCCCATGTCTTCACTTTTGGGGGCAGCACACCACGTGGCAACTCCATCTTCGGTGGGTCTTGGGGAGGGGCAGCGAGCATCCCTCTTCACACCTCACCCTGTTGCTTCCATGGGAGGCTGAGCTGGCCTAGGCTGGGAGCTGGGGAGAGGTACCCAGCTGGGACGGGGTGTGACGATGTCTTTTCCTGTGCCAGGGCTGGCCCCCAAGAAAGCCAAAGACAAGCGAGCCTACACCAGCATCCTCTATGGCAATGGTCCTGGCTACAGCATCCGTGATGGGGCCCGTCCAGCCGCCAGCCTCCCTGCTGCAGGTAGGAGTCTGCTGGGGATGTGGCAGAGCCACAGGGTGGCTGGGGCAGACTCCCAATGAGTCTGCTGGGGATTGGGTGGAGGCACAGGGGGTGGCTGGGGACAGCATCCTGCTGGCATGGCCATGGGGGCCACACAAGGTTCTGGTACCACTGTGAGGCTCAGGAGTCACCTGGGCAGAAATCGCACTGACTCAGGAGTGATGGGAGCTGTCCCCCCACCCCTATGACGTGTCAGGGAGCCAGACCCCCACCCCCATTTCTCCTCTCCCCCCTGCAGAGGACAAGGACTACAGGCAGCAGGCAGCTGTGCCCCTGGAGACAGAGACTCACAGTGGGGAGGACGTGGTGGTGCTGGCCCAGGGCCCCATGGCCCACCTCTTCCATGGCGTGCAGGAGCAGCACTACATCGCCCATGCCATGGCCTACGCTGCCTGCCTCGAGCCCTATGCCACAGAGCGTGGGTGCAGGGCAGCCCGCAGGGCCTCACATGGCTCCCAGTGCTCCCCACAGCCCCTGCTCACTCTCCTGGCCCTCTGCATGGCTGCCCTCATAGTGAGGGCCTGAGAAGCTCTGGCTGAGTCCCACAGTGGACAGGATCAAGGGATGCAATAAAATGCAGGTTGTTTGTCTCCATCTGCCATGCAAAGGTTCACAGTGGTGGTCACCTCCTGAGGTGCTGCCCCATGCCTGCTTCCTCAGCTGGTTGTGGCTCCTGGTTCTCCCCTGGGACCACCTCTGGAAGCGCTGGGATGAAGGAGGTGATGAAATGTAGGAGAGGGGAGGCCATGTCCTCCCCAGCTTTGCCTGGTTGGGGCACAGTACACAAGGGTTGGTACATTCCTGGCAAGGGCTGAGCAGGAAACAGAGTTTTAGTCTACATCTGTATTTATTGCTCAAGAAAGCCTGGGCAGAGAGCAGGGTACTTGGTGCGTGAGGGACCCCAGGTGCTCCCCATACCCACCATTGTCCCAGGCCCAATGCTCAGCACTGCCCATGGCACCCTGGGACAGGGCATTGCCCTGCCTGGCATCACAGCACCATAGCCAGGGCAGGATTTCCTGCCAGCACCACACATCCTCTTGTCCCTGCATCTGCCTGTGCCCCAAGCCCATCTGTGCCCAGCAGGCACAGGGTGTTGTGCCAAGGAAGTGCCATCAGCCCAGCCCCACGGCCTTTGTGCGAACTGCTCAGCAGAGACGTGCTGAACCCCTCCACACACCCTGCCAGGGCTGAGCCCTGTCCAAAGTCCCTCCCCAGATCTGCTGGATTTACAGACGCTGCCAGCAGCGTTGGGCTGTCAGATCTCACCATGCGGCTCCTGGCATCCCTCACCCTCTGCCTCTGGGCAGGGCTCAGCACCGCTGTCATCCCAGGTGGGGACAAGGATGGGGACGGGTGCCCGGCTGGCTACTGTGGGTGTCCAGGGAAGTAGGGCTTGGGGCAGGGAGCTGGGGCTGCCTAGCTGTGCAAGGATTAATGGGAGTTAGTTACCTCTGCTATTCTGGGGGTTTTGAACCAGTTTTCCCACAGGTTTTTGCTTGCTTCTGTGCTGGGGGCTGGTCTGGGGGAAGTGCCTGTACCCTCTATCACCACCCCCTACCATGGATTTGGCCCCATCCCACTCGCCAGACAACTCTCCATCATGTCTGGTTTTGCTGCCCTCCTTGTTCCCTGCCCCAGGACCCTGGGGCCAGGCAGTGGGTGCAAGCCTGCATGGTCTCCCCCCACCCCAAATAGCCTCCTGAACCACTTGGTCTACTTGAGAGGAGGTCCCAGCTTGGAATGAGTATCCCTGGGATGTGGGTACCCTGCAGGGGTGCCCCAGGGATGCAGGTGCTGGTGAGCTGGGACCGATGGGAGCTTGCACTGTCCCAGCGGAGGAGGAGAACCCATCCTTCTGGAACAAGCAGGCAGCTGCAGCCATCGAAGCCTCCTTCAAAATCCAGCCCAGGATACGCCAAGCCAAAAACCTCATCCTTTTCCTTGGGGATGGTGAGTCCCCCTGGCACCCCTGGCAGGCAAGCTGACATGGCCACTGCTCTGCTGAGTAGGATGTGTGGAGGGCACGTGGTCCAGAGGGTGACCAGGACCCTCTCTCTGCCCAGGATTCGGGATCCCCACCATCACAGCCACCCGCATCCTAAAGGGACAGCAACAGGGGAAGCTGGGCCCTGAGACCCCTCTTGCCCTGGATGCTTTCCCCTACGTGGCTCTCTCCAAGGTAAATTCCAGCATGCTGGACAGGGGACATGGTGATCCCAGGCATGGGGCTATGGTTATCCCAGGCATAAGGCTGCTGGCACCCCAGGGTTGCACATATGCTGTGCATGGGGTCCCTCCCCATCCCACACATGTCCAGGGGCGAGTGAAAGGGTGTGGCAGGGAGTGCTGGGGGGACACTCCACTGGGGACCCCTGCCCTGAGCCCCTCTGTCCTCGGCAGACCTACAATGTGGACAGGCAGGTCCCTGACAGCGCAGGGACAGCCACAGCCTATCTCTGCGGGGTGAAGGGCAACTACCAGACCGTGGGGTTGAGTGCGGCCGCCCGCCACTCGCAGTGCAGCACCACAGCCGGCAACGAGGTGATCTCAGTGCTGGAGCGAGCCCGCAAAGCTGGTAACAGGGGATACGGGGTGGGCTGGGGGGACCCCGTGGGGACAAGGGGTGTCACACTGGGGGCTTTCCCCCCATGAGCATCCCATAGCTTGATGGTGGGGACCCTGTGTTGCCCTTGGTGGGGCCTGACGAGCGGGGTTTGGCAGGGAAGGCGGTGGGCATCGTGACCTCGACGCGGGTGCAGCACGCGTCGCCCTCGGGGACCTACGCACACGTGGTGAACCGGGACTGGTACGCGGATGCCAGCATGCCCCAGGACGCACGGCAGCAGGGCTGCAAGGACATCGCCTGGCAGCTGGTCCACAATGTCGACATCAACGTAAGCACCCGCACACAGGAGGAGGGAAGTGGGGACAGATCCTCTCAGGGCACCCCCAGTAACCCTTCATGCACCTCATCCTCTCCAGGTGATCCTGGGTGGTGGTCGGAAATACATGACCCCCGTGGGGACGCCGGACCCTGAGTACCCCACCAACAGCAGGCAGAATGGGATACGCGAAGATGGGAAAAACCTCATCGACATGTGGCTGGAGGCACGGCCGGTGGGTGACGCAGCAGGGACAGTCCTCTGCTCACTGCCCCTGGCACAGGGCCAGGCACCCACTAACCCCCTGAGGGATATTCCCACAGGGTGCCCGCTACGTGTGGAACAAGACAGAGATGCTGGCGGCTGCTGCCAACCCCAGCGTGAATTATTTGATGGGTAACAAATGCCCCCTGTGCCAGAACCCAACAGGCACTGGGACACTCAGGCACTGATGCTGTCCCCAACACGTGCCCTCACAGGTCTCTTTGAACCCGGGGACATGAAATACAGCCTGGTGCGTAACACCACCCTGGACCCGTCACTCACAGAGATGATGGAGGCAGCCATCACCATCCTGAGCAGGAACCCCAAAGGCTTCTACCTCTTTGTGGAAGATAAGTTGGGGCTTGTGCCCCTGGGGCCAGTGAGAGGGGGTGTAGGGTGGCGGTAGGAGCTGGGGGTGCTGCCGTCGGTCCCCAGCCCACTGTGGGTGCCCATCTGCAGGTGGCAGAATCGACCACGGCCACCACGATGGTGCAGCCCATAAGGCACTGACGGAGGCGGTGGAGTTCGACCGGGCCATCGAGCGGGCAGGCGTCCTGACAGACGAGGCTGAGACCCTCACCGTCGTCACCGCTGACCACTCACACGTCTTCTCCTTTGGTGGCTACACCCTGCGTGGGTCCTCCATCTTCGGTGGGGCTCTGCCCTGTGCTGGGTACTGCCAGCCATGTGGCACCCTGACTGCAGCCAGAGGGGTGATATGGGTGTTCCTTGGCTGATCTTCCTCCTCCATCGCTCCCTCCCCAGGTCTAGCCCCCAAGACAGCCATTGATGGGAAGAACTACACATCCATCCTCTACGGGAATGGGCCGGGATACCCAGGCTCTGATCGGCCCAGCGTGGACCCAGACACAGCCAGTGAGGCCACAGAGACCATGGCTGGGTGGTGGGGTGGAGCTGGGGGCTGCCATTGTCCCCCCTCACCCTCTTTTCTCCCCTCCCCAGATCAGTTCGAGTACCGGCCGCAGGCGGCCGTGCCCCTCGACTCGGAGACCCATGGTGGTGAGGACGTGGCCATCCTGGCAAAGGGCCCCATGGCTCACCTCTTCCATGGGGTGCAGGAGCAGACCTACGTGGCCCATGTCATGGCCTACGCCGCCTGCATCGAGCCCTACACCAACTGCCGCCAGCGGGACTCTGCCCCAGGCATCCGCGCCACCCCCCTGGCCCTGCTCCTGCCTGCCCTCCTGCTGCCCCTCTTCCACTGACCCCATGTCCCTAGGGCACTCCACAGGACAGACTCACATTTCCCTTCCTCCGCAGTGTGTGGCACCTGCAGGCAGATGGCAGCTCACTGAAGCATCCCTGGTCTGGATGCAGCAGTCGTGGGGACACCGAATTCCGGGCAGTGGGGTGTTAAATAAACACGGGGTGTGACACCGGTGGGACAGGCGTGTTCGTGGAGTGGGGGTGCCTGTGCCATGTGGGCAGGGCTGGGGGTGCTGCCCACTGCTCCCATCCCCTGGCCACGGCCCCTGGCAACCGCCCGGCATATCCAGTGCTTTATTGACCAGAAACAGCAGCGAAAAATACAGCGGTGTCCGTGTGCCCGCGCTCCCAGGCGGGCTGGCATCGCCCGGCCCGGCTCTGCCGCTGTGCCCCACCCCGGCAGGGCTGGTGCCTGGACAGGAAGGGGCTGGCGTGGGGAATGCCGGGGGAGGAGGCGTTTGGCATGGGGCAGCCCCGTGGTGAGTCTGGATTCCTCCCCCTGCCTTGACTGACGCTGGGATGGATGAGGTAGGGCTGGGTAAAGGGTTTGGGGTGAGTGGACAGCAAAGGGGGCACAGTGGTGCCTGGGCGTGCCCTCGTTCCTCGTGGGGAGTGAGGGCCCCCCAGTGCGCAGGGCAGTGCGGAGGAGCGGGGTGGGCAGGAGGCAGCTGCCCAACCCAAGTGTCTCTCTGCTGCCTCCACCCCTACGACAGGTGCCTGCCTTTGGGGTGACCCCCGGTGACAACCGAGGGTGCCCCCTTTACCTCGAGAATAGGAAGGGGAGATGGGAAGTTGCAGAGTGGGCACAAGGTGTCACTCAGGCAGGGGTGGGGATGGAGGGTCCCAGCCTGCCGGAGGGGGATCGGCCTCACCAGACCGAGCACTTGTGCACCGGGTTCATGGGCGAGTTCTTGGGGCAGTGGAAAACCCGTCCAAACTCCTCAAACTGCGAGACACTGCCCAGGACCCTGCCGGGAGAGGAGGCACCTCAGAGCTGGGCACCCCCTGACCCCCCACTGCACCCTGCACCCTGCTCAGGGCACATACTCACCCCAGCAGCACCCCAACCCCTGCCCCAGGGATATCTCCCAGAATCTGCTGGCACCCGCAATCCAAAGGGTGCTCATCCCACTTTGCACAGCATTGACACCTGTAAGGAAGGCTGGCACCCACCATGCCCCCAGCCCACCCCATCCTGCGAGCACCCAGTACCTGTAGTGCTCCGGGGCATGCTTGTCTGTCAGCACCTGCAGGTAGATGGACTGGGATCGCCGCTTGATGCACCAGTTCTGCAGGGGACAAAGGTTCCATGGGCAAGCCACACGGGCACCTTGGGTCCTGGCAACCACCAGGGCACGGTGACCCTTCTGGCTGCTAGGGGTTGAGGGCAGTGATGCCCCTGGTTGTATTTGTTGTTGTAGGGTCTCCCAGGGGCATGGTACATGGTATAAGTGGGTTGGGAGAGTGTGGAGGCATGTTTGTTATTGTATGGTCTCCTGGGTTGCAAGCTGCCCGGCTGCAGGGTTTCCCAGAAGTTTGGGATCATGTGTATTTGTTACTGTGGAGCCTCTGGAGGTCATGGGGGACACACACGTTTATTATTGTAAGGTCTACAGGAGCAGCAGGACAATGTGGGGTGCTTATTCAGGGCTGAGCTCTGTACCCTGAGCCCAGGACCTGCTGAGGCAGCCAAGCCCAGCTCCTGGCCATGGGTCCTGGGTCCCAGGGCTCTCTCCCCATCCCTTTGGGCCACTGGCCCCACACAATGTGATCCTCCTGCCCCAATACCTGTTACATGTGAGGAGGACAGGGGCTCACCTGGGCAAAGGCGATGAAGAAGAGCTGGTCGTGTGTGTATTTCATGTGGTGCAGGGGGTGCTCAGGGCCATGCTCCCGCACCCACTTCTGGTAGGCCTGGAGAACAAGGGGTGCCCTCAGCATGGGCTGGGCACTCCCCCAAACCCACCCTGAACCCATCCCCAAGCCCCCAGCAACCAGCAACCAGGATCATGCCCACCCCTTGCTTCAGGGAGCAAGGAGGGGCTGGGGGTCTCCTGCCCACTCAGTGGGGATGGCATAAGCAGCTGCCCCATGGCTGTGACACCTGGGGGAGGGACACTTACGTAGTAGGCGAGTTTGAGCCCCCCCATGTCAGCGATGTTCTCCCCCAGTGTGTGTTTGCCATTCACCTGCCGAGAGACAAGAAACGACAGCTTGAATAGAGGTGTCCCCCCAAGCCAGGCATCCCCTCATTCCCACCCTGGCACCGAGGCTGCATCCAGTGCCCCGAGGAGTTTCCAAGCTAAGGTGTGATGAATTGTTGGGTGTCCAGGCTGAGCAGGGCAGAGGGTGTTCTCCTGCAGGCACCCAGCCCTAGCAATGGAGCAGCAGGGACCCCACCATGGGACAGCTGTGCCCTGCTGGGCATTGCCCAGCAGGTGAGGGGGTCTCACCCTCTGGTTGTAGACAGTGAAGTTGTCATAGAGGTTGACGATGCACTGTGCCTTCTTCAGGAACTTGCTGTACGACCGCTCTGTCCACCAGTGCACCAGGTTCCCATGCCGGTCATACTGTCCCCCTGCCAAGGCAAGCGCCACCTCCGATAGCCCCAAGGAACCCAGGCATCCTGCCTCGCTGCCCCACCCCACCCACCTGACATCCCAGCAGGATATGGGGGGACACTCACCCCAGTCATCATAGCCGTGGGTCAGCTCGTGCCCAATGATGGTGCCAATCCCACCATAGTTCAGCGACCTGTTGGGTGGGGAGCAGAGGTGAGAGGGTGGAGAGCAAGGTGCTGGCAGGAATGGGGGTGACCCCATGACATGGCAACCCCCCCCGGCCATCCCCCAGCCCCACACTCACTGCGGGAACTCGGGGTCGTAGAGGGTGGGCTGCAGGATGCCAGCAGGGAACACTGGGGACACAGGAGAACATTGCAGCTGGGGGTCAGCCTGCCCTGTACCCACCCACAGCACCACCCAGCACCAGGGGATGCTGGGCCATGTCCTCATCCCAGATCCACCCCACTTCTCCCCAGGGACAGATCGAGGGTGGGCAGTGCTCACCCATCTGGTTCTTGTTGGGCAGGTAGTAGGCGTTCAGTGCCTGGGGAGGCAGCAGCCACCTGCAGGGAGACACAGCAGTGCTGGGCTGCAGAACACTGAGGGACAGGGACATGCCATCCCTTTGCACAGCTGGGGAACAGGGAGGCACTCCTGGCACCCCTGTGCCCTTCTGCCTACACCCTGTGAGGTGCATCTGGGCATGGGGACAGGGGACACTGGTGGTGCCATGCCAGGGATGCCCCCCCAGGGCAAGGGAATACCCACGCAGACTTGTCCACCTCCTGCCGGATCTTCTTCACCGAGAGCCTGATGCTGAAGGCGATGCTGTTGAGGATATTCTTGAAGTAGGTCTTCTCATCCACCTCAAACTGGGGGGGCACAGCCACATCAGGGGAGATGCCAGCCCCAGGAGTGTGGAGGGCAGGCCTGTGGTGTCCTCCCACACCTGTGAGCCTTGGTGACTGTGTGAATGTGTCACATGTGTGTTCTCATGTCCCATGCTGTGTGCCCACAGGGGCAGCTGCTACTCTGTCAGCTCTGTGAGGTCCCTGGGCCACGCTGGCACCCCCAGCCCTTGCTGAGGATGGGGCTGAGCTCTGGGGGCTGCAATGTGTGGAAGGAGACACCATCCCAGACCCCAGGGGCTGTATGGCACTGCCTGTGTGGGGCACCCTGCCAGCGGTGAGCACAGTGAGCACCAGGAGGGGGCTTGTTTTGGGGTGGCATCTCCACAGACCCTGATGCAGATATGGGAAATATTTTCCCCCACCATGTGCCCACGCCCTCACACACTCCCAGGCTATCCCTTGCCTCATATTCCTTGTCGATGGCCTCTGGCTTCAGGAGGAAATCAGGGTACCCAATCATCACCATCATATACCGGAGCTGTGGATGAGTGGTGGGTTCAGGCCCCTATCCCATGGTCCCCTGGGCTGGTGATGGGGCCAAGGACAGGAGTGCATGCTAGGGGCCACTACCTTGGCCCTGGCTGCTCTCCGTGTCTCCTCGTCCATCCAGTCCAGCTCATCCAGCCGCTGGTCAAGGATGTATTTGATGTCCTCCACCAGCTGCTGCACCTATGGGGGGTCGCCATGGTGCTGGCACAGCATCCCCACCATCCATCACTGGCCAGACAGCCCTTGGTGGGGGCAGTAGGCACTTTGGCAAGGTGGTGGAAGATAGTGGTGGCTCCATGCCCATAGGCAGCATCACCTACCTTGGCTTTGCTGGCAGAGGAGAAGTGTTCCTCAACGAAGAGAGCTCCCAGGGCCATGCCGAAGTGCTTGTTGGCCTGGCTCAGACAGATCTTACCCGGCTCGAGCTGCTTCTCGTTGCCCTCCATCTCCTTGGAGAGCTCGTGGATGGCATCACGGAAGGGGGTGGAGAGGTGCTCGCTCAGCACCACCACGATGCGCCACAGCATGTAGTTGTGGAGGATCCTGTGACAGGGACAGGATCAGCCCCCAGCATGTCCCCAGGCACAAGGGAGGGTGGGAGCATGCACCAGGATGGGGACACCCCTGCTCGGGGACACAGGGGAGCCATGGCTGGTGGGGGCACAGGGACAGTCTGGCACCATGTCCCTCCTTGATGTGTGATGAGTCTGGTGACCTCTAGCATGGGTGGCTCACCAGGTGTCGGGGCATGACCAGGATGCTGTGGGGCTCACAAGAGTGCCTTCTCCCACAAGCTTTCCTAGATTTTCTATGCCCAGCCCAGCCTTTCCAGGAGGAGGGTGATGGTGGGAGGTTCCAGGCACAGCTGTCCTGTGCCCCCTGCCAGGCTGGAGAACATGTCTGGGGCACAGGGAGTGCCAGCCCCCCTCACCTGCTCGGTGTCACACGGATGAGGTCGGACACCTTGTGCATGTAGTCGGTGGCCAGCAGCACCACCTCCTCCTCCTCCGAGAAGTTGTCATTGAAGATACGGTCCAGCAAGCGCTTCCACTTGAGCTGCCAGGGCAGGGACTGTCAGGGGGGCATGGGGAGCCCCACTCTGTGCCACCCTGGTAGGGACCCTGTCCAGGCTTTCCAGCCTCCCACCAGAGGAGTGCATTATCCTCAAGTGGACTTAACTGGGACAGGCGGTGAGCATTGAGGGCATGGAGCAGGGGGACAGGGACAAGTGTGGGGCACAGGCAGATGGGGGACAGGGTGGCAGGCTGGCACCGGGGTACTCACTGTGGGAGTGATGCGCTGCAGCTCGGCCAGGGTCAGTTTGTGGTACATGCTGCCAACATCCCTCCGCACATCGTCATACTCAGACACCGTGATCTGCACAGGGTGGGCATGGCTGTCACCATCCCACTGCCCACCTTGAGGGTAACACAGGGATAGGGCACAGGGATGGGGCACAGCTCTGGGGCAAGAGAGTGTTTCTATGTGGGTACTGATCCACATCCTTCCCACTCCCTGCCTCAGGAACCCTCTGCTGCCAGTGGGACCCTGAGGGTTGGTCATAAGGTCCCCACAGGACTGGGGTATCTGAGGGATGGACACAGGGGTTCCCCAAGGTTCAGACTGGAGTCCCCAAGACCTGGGTATGAAGTCCACAAGGGTCTGGAGTGGGTTCACAGGGAGTAGATGTGGAGCTGGAGTGGTTCTCCCAAGGACGGAGACTGGGGGTTCTCAGGATGTGGGACTGGGCCCCTGAGGCTCTGCCATCAGGTCCTCAGGAGGCTGGGATCCCCAGGTTCCAGGTATGAAGGTCCCCAGGGGCTGGGAGCGAAGGTCCCCAAGAAGGGATTGAAATGGGATTGCTTAGGAGCAGACATGGAAGTCCCCAAAAATCTGTGACTGGGGTGTCCAAGGGCTGGACAGGGGCATCCCAAAGTTAATGGCCTGCATCCCCCTCACATTGGCGAGGTGCTGCTCCAGCTGCAGGATCTCCTGGGCTTTCTGCTCCACGTGCTCAGCCCCCAGGAGGGTGAGCAGTCGCTCCATGAACACTCGGTATGCGGCCAGGATCTGTTCAGAGGGAAGGGATGCTCAGTGCCACCCCTCACTGTCCTGTGGCTCCCCGGCACTGCTGGCAGTGGAGTGCCCTTTGTCTGCCAAGCATGCTAGGTGCTGGTCCCTCTCCTGGTGTCCCCAAGGCATCGTTGTGCCCCCCTCACCTTCTCACTCTCCTCATCCTGCCCCAGGTAGAGGGTCCGTTCGGGCAGGGTCAGCCCATCCTGGTCGATCTGGGGGCAAGAGATGGGGGCAGTGGGTGAGTAGAGGGAGAGGGGCTGTGCTGAGCCAGGCACCCCTCGCCTTCCCCATACTGCAGAGTGTCCCTGGTGCCCCTGCAGCCGAAGGGTGGCAGTGTGATGGAACAGCCCCAGGCATGGGCACGTCCGTGCCTCAGTTTCCCTCCTGCTAGAGGCTGCTGGAGCTGCAATAGGCAGCATGCAACAGGCTATGAGTGCTGGGCAGACGGCAGGCCCCTGCTCCATGGCCTGACTGGCACATAGGCTGCCTCATAGCCTGCCCTATGCCTCCACCACACTCTGCCCCATCCCTGCTCCCTGGTGTCCCCACACCTGCCACATAGCCGACCCCACATCTATGCTGCAGCCTGCATGGGGAGCTGCATGGACACCCTCACTCTTCGCACACACCCTGGCTGTCCTGTAGCCACAGGCACAGCCTCTGACCCCTACACACACCTGAGCACACCTGCACGTATGTGTGCACTCACACACACACACACACAAGCACACAGGTAACTCGCCCCTCTGGACACACACCTACGGACGCTCACATCCCGACACACGCACCATCCATCTTACCCCCGCCCCTTGCACACACACACACACACACACACACAGAAAAACCTGCACCCTCTCCTTCTGTCTCTCTGTCTCAGCTCCCCACGTCCCCCTTCACCAGCCCCGCTCCACTCACAGCCACAGCGCAGCCCGCACATCCACGGGCACCCTCAGCCTTCCTCTCCCATCTCCCTCGTCACTCGTGCCCCCTTTGCTTTCCCAGACGAGTGCTGAAACCCTGCAACCCTCACTCACACCCCCAGTCCCCTCACACACCCTGTTCACTCACACTCATCGCACACCCACGCCCAATCACACCCCCCCGACACCCCAAGCCCTGATTCCCAGCAGCGGCTGTCACACCCATCTCCTCCCAAGCCCTCCATGTCCCACCCCGCGCACTCCCGGTCCCCGCTCAGCCCTCCCACCCTTTCCCTGTGACAGACGCTCCCTCTAGTGTTACACACGCGCGGCCCGGAGCCGGCACCGCGCCGCCCCGGCCCCGCACACCCACTCACACTCACACCCCGCAGCCACACCATCTCACAGGGAACGGGGCGGCTCGTCCCCACCACTGTGTCTCCCCAATGACCTCGCCATCACCACCGCCTCGTCCATATCAGGCGCACCCGTGCCCACCCTGTCCCTGCTGTGCCCACCTCTGTGCCCACCAGCGAGTCCACCGTGCCATCCCCGCTGTGCCATTGCTGTGCTCCCACAGTGCCCACCACTGCATGCCCACACCCACCAAGAGGCTTGGCCACCCAGATAAAGCCCACCTGTACCCTGGTGGCACCACAGGGCTAGGGACATGGTCTGGCAGGGACGGGAATGCCCCAGCACAGTGCTAGGGGGTTGGTGGGCATCTCCCTGCCTCTGCCTGGAAGTTGCCCCCTGTGTACAGATGGCAGCCACAATGCCAAGGCGAGGGGCTTGGCTTCCAGCACTCTGGAGACCCTGGTGACCTGCTGGGCTGTCCTCAGCACCCAGGCAGGCAGCACTGCCTCACTCCGTACATCCCCCTGCCCATGTCCCCAGCCCTGTCCTGGAGGTGCCACCCTCACCCCATGGCAGCCTGACACAGGGGTCCCATGATGGGAAGACAGGCGGGTCCCCAGGACAGGATGGGTCCCCACCCCAGCCAAGCCCACACACTGGACAGGCACCCAGTGCCACTGCAATGAGGACAGTGACATCAGGCAGGCGTCAGCAGCACTGGCGGGTGGCTGGGGCAGGGGGCAGCCACAGGGGCATGGTGCCCTCACCCGGATGACATAGCGGGAGGTGTTCCTCTCGTCCAGGCTGACAGTGAGGGAGAAGAGCACGGCAGCACTGTAGACCCCCTGTGTCTTGTAGAGCAGCTCGTTGATGTCCCTGCGGTCCGGAGGGGCATCCCAGCCACCACACTCCCCGATGACCTCCAGCATGGGCCGGGGGCCAAGCCGATCGATCTCAGCCCGGTCCAGGCACGAGCGGAAAAACTCCTTGACCTTCCTCTCTGCCGAGGCGCGGGCTCGGCGCCGCA
The DNA here is from genome assembly GCA_013400735.1 of Pomatostomus ruficeps. NCBI lineage: Eukaryota > Metazoa > Chordata > Aves > Passeriformes > Timaliidae > Pomatostomus > Pomatostomus ruficeps. The sequence goes on from VYZT01012486.1 coordinate 442,186, forward strand.
CGGGGCGGCTCAGCAGCGCCTGCAGCTTGGCCTCATTCTGCTCTGCGATGGCCCCGATGGTGCCGTACACCAGCTTGTCCTCAGGGATGCCGTGCCGCCGGAGCCAGCCGCCACAGGCGAAGGAGTAGAAGTCCTGGCAAGGGTCGATGGTAGCATCCATGTTGGCGCTTAGGAAGCGGGATGCCCGCAGGAAGGCCTTCTTCTCCTGGCACCCCTCCAGGCAGTAGCTGTCCCCTTCGGCTGCCAGGTACTTGAGGACCAACATACACGTCAAGATGACACAGAGCCCCGCAGCAAAGACCAGCCCTGAGAGCAGACAGACCTCCCGGCGGCTCCAGCGTGGCAGCCCCCCACGGCGCTTCTTGGCCCCCGCACCCAGCTGGAGGGCAAAGCCATTGGGCAGGGTCCCGCTCTGGTACTTGCTCACGTACTTCACCTCCTGAAACTCATCATAGTGTGCTGTCAACGAGTAGGTCTTCTCCATGGCCGGGGATGGGGCTCCCCACCAGCAGCACGGGTGCAGGGGTCTCAGGGTAGGTGGAGAGCAGGCTCAGGCACCCCACAGTTCATGCTGGAGCCGTGCCTGCCACGGAGAGGTGGTGATGTCCGGGTGAGTCAGGAAGCTCCTGGAAAAGGCAGAGGAGATGGATGAGGGGGATTTGGGAGGAGCAAGGGCAGGGGGGTTGCTTCTTGTCGTCATTGCTCCCGGTATATCCATCCCCATGTATGACACTCTGCTGGCACTGGAACTGCCCATAGTGCCAGGAGCTTGGTGGCACCTCTACCCCATGTCTGTCCCCTCTGCCAGTTCCTTTGGTGACAGAGCAGGGTCCTGCCTGCATGATGCCAGGCAGGTTTCAGTCCCTGGCACAGCTAATCTCACACACCCCCCACACCCACACAGCACTCCAGCCAGAGCACCCATGATGGATGGATGTCCGGGGTGTTCCAATGAACCCATCCTCAGCACCATGAGAACCCTTCCCAACCAGGGGTAGCACAGGGCTGCCAGTCCTTCTGGGTGGGGTACAAACGGGGTGAGCAGCTTGGGGAAGAGGAGTTTTGGGGAGATTTGTGACGGGAGGCATTGGGTTGGGGTGCTGAGGGCTGGGTCAGGTTGTATAGCCCTGCGTTGGGTTGCGTGGTGCTGCCCCGTGGCGGGTGGCGTTACATTGTGCTGTGTGGGGTGGTGGTGCGCCGTGTTACATTGCGTTGTGTCAAATTGTGGCATGGTGCGTGATGTGTGAGCAAAGTTAATTCCAGTCTGGGGGGAGCCCTGGACCCTGTAGACACCTCACAGCGTTGCCCCACAACCACCACCACCATCCACCCAACCCCTCTCCACTGGCTGGTGGCCGATGGGCAGGGTGTCTGTCAGGGGTGACATGCTGGGGAGGAGGGGGTCTGCCCATGGGGAAAGAAGGGTGGAGACATAGATGGGTTGGGAGGGGGGCTTCAAAAGGAGACCCCGCTTCTTGCTTGGTGCAGAATGGTATCCGGATTTGCAGGTGGGGGAGGATGGGCTGGGGACAAAGAGCTGCTCGGGAGGTGGCCAGTATCCCCACAGCAGGGCTCCCCTGCCCCCCGCGCCCCCGTTCCTTCTGCAACTTGGGCAAAGTTGTGCCCCAGCGCAGCAGCCCGGCAATGCCCGTGCCAGGGAGCTTCTGCCGTCGGAAAGTTAGCGGGGACGACAGCAGGCTCGGCAGGGCG
>VYZT01012486.1:444354-458628 GCA_013400735.1 Pomatostomus ruficeps
CCGCTCCGCGCCCCGCGCCGCGGCTGGCGGAGCGGCGGGGCCGGAGGGAGGCGGCGGGGCGGGGAGGGGGTGGTGTCTCCAGCCCGGCTCTCCCGCAGGCCAGGCTCCATTAACGAGATTATTATGCAAATAGAGCAGCCCTGTGCCACCCGCCAGCCTTACCTCATCCCTGCCGGCGGGGAGGTAGGGCAGGGGGGTCCCTGGGCCCCTCCAGCCGGGGGAGCTGGCACAGGGCTGGCAGTGCCAGTTCTCCAGGCGTTCCCCGTCCGGGGACCCTGCCGCCACCTCTCGGTAGCCGGACACCCAGGAGGGACACGGGTGGGCGCGACCGACGGCCGGTGCCAGGAGCATCCCGGCGGCGCGGCACCCCCTCCCTGCCCGGGCACCCTGAGGGGCCCGTCCCATCCCTGTCCCGTTCTGCCAGGGTGGGTGCAAGGGGACAGGACGGTGGGTGGGCAGGAGACAGAGTCCTGAAGGCTCCGGGTGAGAGAGTGGGCACAGGGTGGCACGGGGAGGCACGGGGAGGGAGCCGTGCGTTCAAACACACAAGCGAAAGTCCGGGAATATTAAACTGCATTGCAGATAAATCCCCAACATAAATATCGTGAGCTGCTCTGCCACGGGGGGGCCCAGCAAGGAGATTTATAGCCCAGCAATTCCCACGGTGGCCCCCTGCAGTGGCAGTGTACCCTGGCCCCCCGCGGCCGTCCTGCCTGTTGTGCGCAGGGGTGCCCTGCTACCCTCACTCTCCTGTGCCAGCACATCCCAGGGTGCTCAGAGGGGGCTCTGGGTCTCCTGCATGCTGGGGAGGGACAGCACATACTGGGTGCTGTGCTGTGGCACGGGGCCCTGCTTGTCATGGCACAGGTGGCTCAGTGATGCGGGACCTACTGTCTTGTCTTGTGAGCACTGTGGGCTGGTCCCAGGCACAGCCCGCGAAGCCTGGCACTGCTGAGGCTGCGCTTTCCTGTGCTGGGGTGCTGGGCATGGCCCGAGCATGGTGCCTTCTGCAGCAGCGAGACACAGCATCACCTGCACATGCAGTGGCACACATGTACATCACATGTACACCCCCACACACTGACATGCCTCAGTACAGACACACATGCTGTGCCTCCGCACATGTTCTCACACTCACTGCCATCCACACGTACCCTGGCACAATAAACACAATCTCAGGTGTTGCAGCACAGCTTTCATGGGGCACAGGCCAAAGCAGAGAGCATCATGAATCCCACCAGAGAGATGCCCCAGGCTTGGGCATCCCAACCAGCCGGGCATCGCCAACCCCAGTGGGATGCAAGGGCAGCCAGTCAGGCTGCTTCGTGGGTGGGCACAGGGAATCCAACCCTGCTGGTCACGAGGGGGCTGGCTGGAGGATGCACCAGCCTCCCCATGCCTGCACTTACCCAGCCCTGAGACACACTTGGCACCTTGGTTGGAGCATGATGGATGCACATGGGGAGTGGGGGAGGGCCTGGCGTTATTAACAGCCCTGGGTATTGCTCCAACAGGGCTGTAAAAATTAAAGGCGTGTGGATATAAAATAATGGATAAATCTGAGCCGGCCGCAGAGCGCTGCGGCGTCCCGCAGGTGTTGGTATCTCAAAAAGCCAGGGTACAGCAGGTGTGTGATGGGCGCCTGTGTGTAAATGTGGGGCATCAGGCAGTGCCTGCACCCACTTCCAAGTGCTGACTTCCCTGAAAAGGTCCACTGAGTGCCCTGAGAGGATGTGCAGGTGGTACTAACCTGTGGAACTGGTACTGTGAGGCAAGCAGCAGCTGCTGGAGCTGGGATGGAAGAAATGAGTTTACCCCTTTGCAGACTGGGCTGAGGGACAGAGCAGCTGCTTCTGGATGCCCAAGTGCTGCCCAGCCCATGCACACCCAATAGCAGGAACTGCGCCATGGAGCCAACACACCCAGGGATCACCAGGCAGGTGTGACCATCCTGTGGCCCAGCGCTCTGATCCCAAGCAGGCCCCGGATAGCACCCAGCTTGCCAGCCACACTCCGCCCTGCCCATCCCGCGGGCCATCCCGCCGGCATCCTCATTTTCCCCAAGATTAGCCGCGGCGCAGGAGCCTCCGCGCATCGCCAGCAGGTGACAAATAAGATTTTTCCACTCTCCCGAGCACCCGGCATGGGTCTGTCATTGAAAATGCAAAGCAGCACAGTGCCAACCTCCGCCACCCGCCCTCACCTCTGTAAACCCTTCGATGCTGAGCACCCAGCCAGATGAACCCCCGTGACCATCACCACTGACCCCCACTCCACCCGCTGCTCTCCCTCGGCAGTGCTGGGGAGCTGGGCATCGTGCCTTCACAGCCAATAAACAGGGCAGGTTCCCAGGGGGTTTCTTAGAGGGGTGCTAGTTTGGGAGTGTCAGCCTGGGTGGGCAACACGGCCTCATGGTGTGCTTTGGGTGCACCCATGTGCCTGGTGGAGGTTGGCAGCAGTGAGGGGTTGTCCCTTACAGGAAACGCTTGGCCCAAGGCTTGCCAGTTTGGGGTGGGCATCATCCCGTAAGTCCCACACCATGAGTCCCATCCCCAGCACCCAAGGGGGGAGTACGAGAGTCCTTCACCCCACAGCTGAGCACATCCACCCATTACCCACAACCCTCACCCATGGACTCAACTCTCCCAAATCCCTCAGTTCCCCCCCCACCAAAACCCCTCGGTTTCCCGCAGCTCCGAACCTGGCATCCCATAACTGCTGTGCCCCCAGCCCAGAGCAAGGCACTCTCCCAGCAGCCCCCAGCCCCACTCCCACTGCCGCCGCCGCGTCTCCCCTCCACTATTGTCAGAGGGTTGCCTCTGCCTCTGTCTGCGAAATTAATTCGGAGGTGGAGAGGGAGAATTATGTAAAGTGTGGTTATTCTGGAGCGGCGGGGGAAGCGCGGCTGATGGCAAAGTGCCTTTTTGTGTGTTTAATATGCATTTTTTTCCAGCGGTGCATTTTCAGGCGGGTAATTTGCTGTCTTTTCAGACCCCGATCAGTATCATTTCTCCGGCAATGACAGCTTTTATTTGCACTGAAATGAATGCTGCAAAATTTCCAAGAAATAGCCGAGGCCCTGTTGGCTGCCCACCCCCGCAGGGCCGGGGCATGGGCACCCACCCCCACATCCCCCGGCCCACGGCCCCGCTTGGCAGTGGTGCCCTGGGGTCTGGGGCAGGTGCGTGTGCCAGTTTGCACACCCTGAGTTCCCAGGGGTGTGTACTCCCCTGGCTCCCCCTTACTGGAGCCCTGGATGGACATCAGCGTGTCACACCTGGGGTGGGTATATACACCCACACCGTGTGTGCACAGACATCCCTTGTGCACGTGCACATCCCCCAGCACAGCACCTTTCCCATGTGCACACGCACACACACACTCTCTTCTAGTTTATGCATATCCCTGTCTGAACATGTACACACACACACACATACGTGTCCCTCTTTGTGTGCTGGTGGGGGGCCCCCCCACTTTTTATCGCCCCCCAGACCTTGGCATAGCACCCCTGACCCAGAGCACCCAGCTGCCAGGAGGGTTTGGGGGTCCCCTATTCACCCCGCTCTGCCCCAGCACAGCCCAGCCCTTGGGGAAATCAAGGCACACAGAGCACAGGCACAAATGAGTGCTCTCCGCACAGCCCATCCCCTCAGGGCAGGGACAGCAATGGGTGGGAGTCTGGAGGAGATGCAGGGGTGTGAGTACGTCTGTTTGTCTGCACCTCTGGCTGTCGGGAAAGAGGAAAAATGCTGTTTGTGTAGGTGTGTGCCGCGTGGGCGTTGCGTGCCAGAGCTGGTTTGCCGGAGCCGCGGTGCCGGCGTGCGGTGCTGCCTTTGCAGCGGCTCTGATGCTGCATGTACACACCTGGCTGTGCATGTGCGTGCCCGTGTCAGCCCCCTGCCCGTGCCACGGCGTGTGTGACAGTGTGTCTGCAGGGGCGCCGTGGGCACACGTGTCCATGTCCGTGTGTGGGCATCTCTGACTGGGACAGCAGCCCTGGATGTGTCCAGGCACATGCGGTGTGACAGAGTGCCCTGCATATGCAATGCTGCACCCCCCTACAGCCCCTGCCCCGGGTCCCAGCTGCAGAGGTGCTGGTGCCTGGCATGGCCAAGGTTAACTCTGTTGAAGCCCATGGGCACAGTGAGGGGAAGCTTTAATTTAATGAAGTGTGAGGCTTTTTATGGGCTTTTAATTACGTGGTGATAATTAACATTATAGGCCTCCGGGTCCCGCTGGTGCCCGGCTGCCCTGTGCCAGCTTCCGACTGTTTGCAAATAAATCCCACGGGATGTGTGGTGCCCACTCCTGGGCACTCAGCTCCTGTGGCAGGGAGCAAAGTCAGCCCCCTCCTCCCCCACCAGGGCACAATGCACTGTAAAATGTGGGTCTCCACCATCTTTTTCCCCCAGCTGCACCCAACCACCTGGGATATTCCAGCCCTCTGCCTGAACAGAGCTGGCAGCCAGCAGTGCCAAGCTTGGTGAGAGCAGGCACAGGCTTGTCACTCCCACTGGAGCCCAGCCTGGCCAGGAGCAGCCCCCCGTGCCGGGGCTAATAGGAAGCAATCCATCAGGCAGTGCTGGGCACACTGCCCACCCACCAGGAACCCGACAGATTTATTGCCCAGCACCCAGGCAATTTCCTGCCCTCCTCTAATCAATAAGGGAGAGCAGGGGGCAAGGCCAGCTACCCCCTGCAGGTCATGATGGGTGTGGGGAAATAAAAATGCCCCAAGAAACAGGTCAGAAGACCCAGGTGTGTGGGTAAGGACCCCACCACAAATCATTTCCCCATTTCCTTCCAGGACCCATGGGGGTGGGGGTGGCCTACAAATTAAAGCATCTGGATGCCCCCCATCCAGCTGCACAGGGGGTGCTGAGCAACATCCAGGGTGCCATACCCTGCAGGCATTAGGGCCAGCACCCGGCTGCTTCCACCACCCACCCAGCCTCACACAGGGAGCCCAGACCTCCGGGCTCCCCTCCCCCACCCCTTCCCATTTAATTTTTCCTAATGAAAGGCAGGAGGATGGCGGGGAGCCGGGGCACCAAGGTCGAGGCTGCCTTTAATCAATCCCCGCTCCTGGCTGGGTGCCCGGAGGAGCTGGCGGAGGAGAGGATGGGGGCTGCGGCAGGGAAGGAAGTACAGAGGGGGTTGCAGGGTGCAACTAAAGGGCTCCCAACAGACAACTGGGGCACCCAGTGCTTGCCCACCCCCCCAGGACCCTGCTATGCCCCACCTCAAAGAAAAGGCACTGTGAATGCACCGTGCTGCCTGTCTGGCACCAGAGCTGTGCCCGGATCCCGCCAGGGCAGCTTTAATCCTCTGCAGGAGACATCCCCAAAAATCAAACCTCCTCCCTGCACGCACCTCCCCCTGTGGGGTACCGTCTTTGCCCACCAGGGTAGGGACACCAGGGCCATCCTCAGACTGCTAAAGGCACTGGGCAAAGGCGTGTGCAGGGAGCCAGGGGGACCAGGAGTGACCTAGAGCTGGGTGCTGGTGACGGCACTCACCCCGTGCACCAGCACGGTGGGGCCCAGCCCGCGGGTGAGCAGCTCCAGCTGGTGCAGGTAGAGCGGGTATAGGCTGGTGTCGGCCGGCGGCCGCGGCAGGTACAGGAAGCGCACGGCTGGCGCGGGGCTCTGCTCCAGTACCAGTTTGTTGGCGGCACACACGTATTCATCTGACACTTGGGTGGTGTTGGTTGGGAAGTTCACAATGCCTTCCTCCTCTTCCTCCTCCTCCGCTGGCCCTCCTGGGGGTCCCTGGCAGGTTTGCCAGTGCAGGCGGGTGATGGCATCCCAGGGCACCAGTTGGATCTGGGCCTGGATGCGCAAGTCCTTGAGGAGCTGGCGCAGCTTCTCCTCCTGGGCATGGGGCATGGTGCCCGCCTCCACGCAGAGGAAGAGGCGCAGGCGGGCCCGGCGCCAGGCCCGTGCCATGTTGAGGACACAGGCCATCTGCAGCAGGAACAGGCTGCAGGTGTCGGCGTAGCGGGCGCTGTCGGGCCGCAGCAGGTTGACAGGCCAGACATGGATGGTGGGCGGGGGGCTCGCGGCCCGCCGCAGCTCCCAGGCCTTGTCCAGGCTCTCCAGCTGCCGGGCCAGCAGGACGTTGCGAAGCATCTTCAGGGCGTCAGCCACAATGCCCACATATTCCCAGGGTGATAGCAGCTTGGGGCTGGTGGGTGCCCGCAGCGGGGGGAAGCCCACGGGGACCTCCTCACGGGCACTGGTGAAGGCAGGGTGCCGGGCCAGACCATCCTGTGGTGCCTCGTCATCGTAGAAGCCCAGCACCAGGGTGTTGGGGCGCATCCCGCCTGCCAGAGAGATGGCACCAGCCCAGTTGAGCAGGGGCAGAGGGCTCCACCAGCCCTCCTGGCACTTCAGCTGCCAACAAGCCCCACATTGAATCTGGCATTGCTCAATCTGCCAATTCCAGACCCCTCAGAATCACACCCAGATACCTCCAAGACCTGACTCGATTTTGGGATTGCTCACCCAATACCTCTCCAACTTGGCTTTGGGACTGCCCACACCGGGTGCTTCCAAACTCCTTGGCATCTTTCATCCAGGTATCCTCAAGCCCCTCAACACTGCCAACAGTGATGTTTCCAAACCCCAACTTGCCTACAGCACTGCTCACCACTCCAGATGCCTCCAGGAGCCAACTTGGCTCTGGCATTGTCCATCCAAGTGCCTCCAAATCCCTTGGCACTTCTTAGTCCACAGAGACAGTAGGATGGACCCTCACCCATGTCTGGAGCAGGCACCACTTACCAAGGCCAGAGGTGAAGAGGAGCTGCCGGACGCCATGCCGCACTGAGGGCGCAAGGGTGAGGCTGACAAAGGCCTTGACATTCAGTTTGTCCACCAAGCTCAGCCATGAGTCCTGCTGGGGCTGCAGCGGGTCTGAGGGCAGCATGTCTAGGTGGGGGGCAAAACCAGCATCAGTGGGACAGATATCCCATACTAGGGCTAACCCTGTGCCCTCCCCCAGCACCCATGAGATGGAGAGGGGGATGCAGGTGCTTACAGAGAGAGATACAAAATAATACATAAATGTATAAAAAAATACCCAGGCAGCCCCATCCCCACTCCCCAATTTCAGGCCATTAGTCACCACAGCAACAGCGGGAAAGGGCGGAACAGAACCTGTGCATCAGCCATGACGTGGGCCACGGAGAGCACACACGTGCAAACCAACACACACCAGGGTGCAAACACACCCAAGGCACCTGGACACATAGCAGCAGGCATGAGGTGAGGATGGACACAGGCACATGCATGTGCAAGGCTGTGCTGGGTGTGTGCCCATGTGTGTGCTGGGTGTGCACAGGCGCTAACCTGGGTGGCACATGCCACACGTGCACACCAACACAGACACATGCAGGAGCCCCATGTGTACGTGCAAGGATGGACATTTGTGCACACGCATGTGTAAGTGTGTGTGCACAGGAGGCATGGGACAGACACAACCCACTGATGTCTCCCATGCCAGCCAAGCCCAATATGCCACACATGTGCCCAAAATGCTGACATTCCCCAGCCATCAGCTGGGCAGCAGCGTCAACCCAAGAACTCTGGGAGCTCCCTGGCACCACAGCAAAGTGCAGAGGCCATTAGTGCAGGAGACAGTGCAGATCCTCACCCAAGTCCTGCAGCTCCACATGGCCCAGGACGTAGAGACCGCTCTTCTTGAGGTCATTGACAAAGTCAATGAGGCGGGCGCTGCCTCGCGGGTTCTGCACCATCAGCAGCATCTGCGGGCGCCAGAACTTGACATGGTCCTTCCGCACATCCAGCATCAGCAGGTACTTCCGCACCTGGAGGACAGAGAGAGGGAAACAGGTGAGGAAACCTTTTTGTTTCACCAAATCACCCCCTGGGGATGCTAGTCCCAAGGACATGCTGCCCAGGACAGAAGTGAGCTGCCATGGGGACAACAGGAGGACAGGGCTCACCTGATGAAAGATGAGGGCCTGGCTGATGTAGCCCCAGGTGCTGCTGGGTGAGAGGTAGTGAAGGGCAAGGAGGAGGAGGAGGAGGAAGCCCAGGCTCGCCGAGGCTGACACGGGGCTGATGAGGAACATCATGACGCAGCAGCCTGCAATGCCCAGCAGGCACGTGTGCCAGGTGAAGTACCGGAAAGTGGGCCTGGAGCAGGGAGGAGGGGACACCTGCTATCATGTGGTGCCCATGCTGCCTGTAGGGAAGGCACAGCAAGGGGAGCTGTGCCAAAGGGCCACACTAGCCACCCCCAGTGATTCTGCTGTGCCAGCCCAGGGCAAACAGGGCAATGATGGCCATGAGGCTGGCACTGTCCTGGCACACCCAGTTAGTATTGGGCAGTGTATGGCAGCGCCAGCAGCCATGGTGCCTGCTCATTCTGGTGCAGGGAGGCGGAGGCAGGGAGGCGAGAAGCTGTTATTTTCTCTAATTGCTGTTTTTCCTGAAAGGTAATTAAAATCCTTTTCCGCTGTGCTTGATGGAGACCTCAGTGAGGGGAGGAGGGAGACACCAGATGTGGGGTGGGCGAGGGGCCTGTTTCTACCCACCGCAGCAGGCTCCCCCACCGATCCTGCCCCATCCGTGCCCAGGAATGCAGGCTGGGCAGGGCGGATGGGGGCCAAGCCTCAGCCTGGCACAGGTATCAGCTCTCCCTTGGGAATGGGGCATTTGGGGGACTCCCAGGCAGTGCCACCCAGCTCTACTTGGGTGGCACCTCTGCCCACCTGGGGGACTCTCCCTGCTGCGGAGTCACAGCATCCTACACCGAGGGCAGTGGGCATCACCCAGGAGAGAGATCAGGCTTCCCCGGCCATTCTGCCATGGCCCCTGTACCCCAGATTTGGGCAGCCCTACCAGCCCAGCCTCACATCAGAGTACCCCACACCCTGCGCCCTAGGCTGGGGCTGTCTGCCACACATACTCCTTCTTCCTGGAAGATTTTTCTCTTCCTCCCACCCAGAATCCCCCTTCCTCCCTCCCCCTTCCCTGTTAGTTTAATTAGCACTAATGGAAAGTGGGCTCCATCACTGCTTGGCAAACTGCCCGGGGGATGCCGGCCGGGCACAGGCTATAAATTACCTCTGGAAAGCCTAAGGGGAGGGGGTGGGTGGTACCCAGTGGTGCTGGATTTATCTGTACTCACTCAGCAAAGCAGTGCCAGTGCACGAGAACTGTGCCAAGCCAGTGCCATTCCAGGACCTGTCCCCCTGCTCCCTCCCCAGGGATGGGGGTGTCTCTGCCCTCCTAATGCCCAGGAGAGGAGTGTTCAGCATCTCTGCTTACCACCTCCTCATAAATCTCAGGCAGAGGGATGGCAGGGGAATCACAGATAGAAGAATGGAGGGATGGGTGCCTGCCAAGCATCTCAGCACAGCCTCTCTCCCCTGTGCCAGTGGGTACCTGAAGTTGGGGGCTGAGGCCCACTCCAGTGCCAGGCAGGCCAGGTTGACAGTGGCATAAACCAGGAGGAAGAAGGTGGTCACAACACTTGCGATGGTGTTGAGCTTCCCAGAAAAGAGCACAACCTGCAGAGAGCACAGGGTGAATGCATACCCTGGGATGGCACCTCAGGCATGTGCCCAAGCCATCCCTGTCCACTTGGGGTGTATCCCAGGAGTATGATGGGTAAGCATACCAGAGAGGAATCCCTGTCCCTTTTTGTGATTTATGGGATACCTGCCACCTCAGGGAGGGAATGGCACAACTGCAGCAGGATACCCAGGGCAGGGGGCCTGGGGGAGGAATCCCCAGGGGCAGGGGGACCTGTCAGGCTCCACAACATTCAGCCCAGGTGATAACCCAGCTTCACCCAGCTAGGCCAGGAAAGGAGCATTGCTGACAAGCTCACCTGCACCACCAGCCAGGAGAGGATCACTGCCATCACTGGGTTCCCACTGGCAGATGTCTTCTTGGCCAGTGCCAGTGCCCGGCCTGCAAGGCAGAGCAGGGAGGTTGGGCTACGACACCCCAGCAGGCACCCACAGGTCTGGCCACCAGCCAGGAGCCCCATCCCCACCCTGGGTGCTGGGGCGGGAGCAAATTCCAAGGGCATGCAGGTGACCCAAATGGGAAGATGCCAACCCTCAAGCCATCACCTCCACACCAAGAAGGGAGTTCCCTGGTGTCAGGGCTGGTCCCCAGCAGAGGGACAACCTAATGAGTGGGCTACAGCAAGTGCCAGTGCACTCTGGGCACTCACCGAAGAGATCATCCCGGGCCAGAGCGTACAGGATGCGGGATGCCCCAATGAGGTTGCTCATGGCTGCGGAGAGGGTGGCAGCATAGATGCCCACAGTGACCAGCGGTGGGAAGATACTGATGTCACGCAAGAAGCCATAGTCTTTCTGCAGGAGAATCCTGGAGAGGGACACACACACCAGCATCTGTCTCAGCCCAGGCCAGCATGCCCTGGCATCAGGCACACCCTGGCATGGGGACAGGTGGCTGTACCTGTTGCAGGTGGCACACATGAGGAAAGCCAGCAGGTTGTAGACGAGGTAGGTGAAGAGCACAGCAGAGATGGTGCCCCGCGGGATGGAGTAGCTCGGGCGCTTCAGGTCCCCTGTGGGCAGGAACAGGCAGCATTAGTGACCACAGACACAGCACACCCCTGTGCTCCCAGCCTCAGGTCCTGTTCCCAGTGCCATCCTGCCAGGGACCTCCTGTCCATACCTGACATGTTGGAGCCTGCCATGATGCCAGTGCAGCCATTGAACATCACCGCGAAGACGGAGCTGAAGCTCATCATCTGCCCGGTGGTGTAGTCCACCCCATACCCACCTGCAGGACACATGGGCAGGGGCTGTGACAGGCTGTCCCGGGTGGCACAGCCCCACCACAGGCCCTCTCCTCAACATCCCCACACACCATCTACAGGAGAAACCACCCCACAGCACCTGCTTTGTGCCCACAAGCTGCTCCCAGCCTCCAGCAAGCCCCATCTGATGTGGCAGTGCCAGTGGGCACAGCGGGAGGGTAAGGGAAGCCTCTCCTCACCACGCAGGTTGTGTCGCAGGGTGTCGAGGGAGAAGCCAGTGAAGACGCCGTTATCGGTCTCAGTGCCATTGAAGTGGGGCAGGTGAATGGGCACTCTCAGGGGCCGTGTGGCAAAGAAGCTGACAAGGATGGTGCCCAAAACGACTGCGACAATGAGGAAGATGAGGAAGGTGGCCTTGGCATAGATGGAGGCACCCACGAGGCACACGAGGAGGCAGAACGCCAGCAGCACCGTGCCGTAGAGCAGCTCGTACCAGTAGCTCTGGGGCAGGACATGGACACCTGTGCCCACTTTCTCCCCTGGGTGGAGACAAGTCAGGATCAGCAAGGCTCAGAGGGGGCATCACTAGGAGCTGAGAGCTACCAGCATTGTGTCAGGCATGATGGGCACCCAACTCACTGGCCAGAGGGCTGAGTGAGCCCTGCTGGCTATGCCGGGCATGGTGCTTGGCATGCCTGGTACGGCACTAGGGCTGCTTGGGTAAGGGACACCTGCTGTCCCCTGGCACCACGCATGGGAGTACTCACCAGGTGGGATCCCAAAGCTGTCCACCACTGCCTCCACCAGCCCCAGCACGTAGAGGGCACTGCCACACACATTGGCCAGAAAAAACATGATCCCGATGCTGCCCCCAAACTCCGGGCCCAAGGCACGGCTGATCATATCTTGCTCGAGTCAAGGGAAGATGTCAGCAGCACAAATACCATCAGATGCTCCCACCCCTCTCTCCCAGGCCAAGGGGGTCCCAGCCTCAGCATGGCACCCCAAGGCCACTGGGTAGTCACCCAGCTTTGTCCACATGCCCTGTCCCAGCAGCACCCACAGCAAAGGATACAGTAGGCTCCTCCAGCATCCAGGGCCCCGTTGGTGGCAATGGCACACACGGACAACACCGTCATCCCAATGATGAAATACGCCACTGCGAACATGGCCAGGGCCTGGTACAACCCAGCATGACCCACCACGAACCCTGCCAAGAATGGGAGAGGCCAGTATGTCCATTAGCTGAGCATGGACAACCTGCAGGATGGAGTCCCTGGGCACTGCCACCACACAGACCTCACACCACTGAGGCACATGGCCACTCCCATCCCTGTGTCCACAGCTTCCCCCAGGACCTGACAGGACCTGACAGTCCCTTCCAGAGTGAGGATGCTTCCTCCTCCCACCCACAGCACCACCCACCAGTGTCCCCCACCCTCAGGGTATCTCCATCTTCCACCCATGCCGGGCCCAGGTGCCCAAAAACCAAACAAACAGGGAAGGGGTTTTGCTGCCGGGACCCCCGTGCCCTGCTGCCACCCTTGTTCCTCAGTGTGGGGAGTCAGGAGCTCCCTACAGGGATCTGGTTGCTGCTCCGCTTGCCTACAACACAGCAGGAAGCAGAAGCAGTCCGAGTGTCTCTGCCAGCTCCCCGGGTAGTGGGTGGGTGTTCCCGAGGAGAGGGTGCCCAGAGCCCCCCGGCCCTGCCCGGGGTGACAGAAGCAATCCCGGCCGGCGACACTGCGGGCAGGAAGAGGATGCCCGCGGCTGCCTGTGGGCGATGCCCTATCTCAGCCACAAGCCAGGCCGCGGATGTGCCCACGGGGGAGGCAAGGGGGGGTGACCGGGACAGCGGCATTGCAAGGAGCCCTTGGGGCGAGAGGCTTAGGAGCACACGCTGTGGTCCTCAGAGAACCGGAGGGTACGCCAGTGCCAAATGCAAGGGTGGGCAGGGGTGTTGGTGGAAATAAAGGGTGCCCCAAAAGCACTGTGGGCATAAGTAGAAAGGGCTGCTCACCCTGGAGATCTGAAGAGAGTGGGAGGTGTGGAGGAAGCAGGGAGCTGACGGGGAGAGCCTTGGCCCCACACAGGAAGGAAAAGTTCCTCTTCTTGGCAGCTTTCCTTCCCCTCCAGCCCACACCTCCCCTATAGCCCCGCGGGGTAACACAGCCCTGGGCGGGGGGGGAGCCAGGTTAGGCAGGGGGACCCCGGTGCCCGCTGTGGGGTTAGGGGGTCAAAGCCTCTATGAGGACCCCAAGCAGTGGAGTGGGAAGGGGGTGATTGATGACAGCGGAGCGCCGTGTCCCCAGCTTGGGGGTTCTCCCAGGCAGGGGAAGGGTCTCAAGGCCCCTCCCATGGCCCAGCAGGGCCCCCCAGGCACGCAGCCAACACCCGCCCTGCGCTTTCCGTGGGCGGAAAGTGAAAGAGGAAAAGCTTTTCCCGTTCCCGGACCAGGGCAAACATTGCCCGCCCCTGCCTGCCCCGGGCCATGATGGGGCACCCTCCCCCTTCAGGGCCCCCAAAAGGCTGCCAGCTGCCCCAGTCCATGCCCATCCTGCCCCCTACTTCTCCCAGGGGTCACAGTAACAGACTCATAACCCAAACTGGGGGCAGACTGGGAAACAATGTGTGCCCTTTGCACACACAGAGAGGGGCAGCTGAGTGTCTGCTGGGGGACACCAGGGTTCTGCCCTTGGGACACCACAGGGGATGCGGGAGAGAACTGGGGTGCTGGAGCCCGGCACTGGAGGATGCTTGGGAAGCAGCAGAGTCCCAGCACTGCGGGATAGGTGGACATGAGGATACTGGAATCCCGTTCAGGAAAGGCACTGGGAAGACACAGGAATCCTACCCCAGGGACACCAGGGTTTTGAACTAGGGTCCCTTATGGGGGTCCCTAAAGTCCTAACTGGGTTCCTGTCCTGCAGGTTCCTGTCCCTGGGTCCTGAGGCCCGAGCCCCCAGCTTAGTGGGGTCAGGTGGGGACACACAGCAGTGGGACCCCAGGACAGGCAGGAGAAGGGCACGGGGGCCCCAGACTGTGGGCACTGGGGGAAGCACTGGAGGGAAGCACTGGGACTGCAGCAGAGACAGAGACTCAGGAGAGGGCACTGGGAGGCCATTGGCGACCCAGACTGGGGGGCTCGGGGCTCCAGAGGCGGGGACCCCCGGATTAGACGGGGGCCGGGCTGGGGGTACCAGGCAGGGCTGGTGACTCTTGGGGGCCCGAGAGCGGGGCACGCCCCGGGGACGGCGGCACTCACCGAGGCGCAGGAAGAGGACGACGCTGAACATGGAGAGCAGCGTGGGCACCACAACACCCAGGAATGTGGGCAGCTTGCGGGGGGCGGCGGCGGCTCGGCCGCGCTCCCGGCCCCGCTCCTCCTCGGCCGAGCCGCCGCACAGGCGGTACGTGAGCAGCGCGCTCCGCTCCGAGCTCGCCATGGCCCGGCCCGGCTCGGGCCCCGGCGGCCCCGAAAAGCGCCCGGTCCTGGTCCCG
>VYZT01012486.1:460569-556767 GCA_013400735.1 Pomatostomus ruficeps
CGCGCCCCCCGCCCCGAGCTGGCATCTTGGCGCGACATTAATGAACTCGCCTGTTTGTGCTCCCCCGGCCCCTCTCTCCTCCCACCGCCCGGGGGGCACCGTATATATCCATCCCTCCTTGCCTGCCTCGGGCATTTCGGGGGCTCCCCCCGCCTGCCCCCCTTTGCCCGCCCGGGGATGGAGCGAGGAGGGAAGAGGACACGGGGCGCTCTTCTCGGGGTCCGCCTGGTCCCCCCCGTGCTTTTGCTGCCGCTGTTGCAGCTGGTGGGGGGAGCTCCCCTGGGCCAGGGGCTGTACCCCATGCCGGCCAGCATCCTGCAAGGTCAGTGGGGCACAGGGACGGGGCAGCCTTTGCGGGAGAGTTTGGCTGCAGATGGGGTGGCTGTAGGAGACGGGAGGGACCCTTGGGTTCACTCTCAGGTAGGGAGGCAGCACAAGCAGGACGGCCAGGTCCCTGTCAAAGCCCCCCAGTACCCGGGGCATGCCTGAGCTGCCTGGACTGAGTGTCAGGTGCTGCCAGTGGCACTTGGGGACACAGGGGTTGCAGGGAGTGCTGTGGTTCATGCCCTGCAGCCACCAGCACTTCCTCTTGTCCTAGTACCTGTGCCAG
This sequence comes from Pomatostomus ruficeps, assembly GCA_013400735.1. NCBI lineage: Eukaryota > Metazoa > Chordata > Aves > Passeriformes > Timaliidae > Pomatostomus > Pomatostomus ruficeps. The sequence goes on from VYZT01012486.1 coordinate 461,180, forward strand.
TCCCAGGGGACACTCTTCCAGGGCACAGCCAGCAGGAAGGTGCCTGTGCGTGGGTACAGGTGGTCACAGGTGGGGGCAGACAGGGCGATGCACACATAAGGCAGGCACAGGACTGCACACGCATGAGCACATGCAGGGACATGCAGACACGGGCACATGGACCCTGGTACACACAAGTGTGCACTCACAGGTGTGCGCAGAGGAACACATGTGGCACACCTGCCCGGGCTCACACCCTGTCTCCATGTACAATGGACACAGAGACCTGGGCAAACACCCAGGTGTCCATGTGCCAGCCGGAGCAGGGAGGCGACACTGATGGCTGTCACTCTAGGCAATACCAATGGGTGACAGGCCATGCCCAGCCTGACACCCACCATGGAGGTATCAGGGCACAGGAGGGCTGGGGGCACCCCATGGCTGTGGTGGGGGGCAGCGGTGGGGGCTCTGGGGTTCTGAGCACCCTGTGTGTATCCATCAGCACTGTCAAACCGGGGGACGCTGGTTCTGGAGGCGGCACTGAGGAGCGCATTGCTGGCACTGGAGCGGGCGCTGTCCGAGCAGCAGCGGCAGCAGGGCGCCTGCGGGCTCTGTGCCCCCTGCCTCTTCCCACCCTGCGCCAACATCACCGGCCACTGCCCACGTGAGTCATGACCACATTACCCCCACTGCCCTGTCCCCAGGAGACCCTACCCAAACAGAGCCCAGGATCCCCAGCCAAATACAGCCCAGGCGTCCTATCCAAACACCATCTCATGCTCAGAAGACCCTACCAAGACCCGCAACCATGCCTGGAGACTCTACCCAAATATTTATTTGGATGCCTACAAAAGCACCACCTCATCCCCTAGAAATCCTATCAAAATTACACCCCAAGATCATACCCAAACCATACTCATCCCCTACAGGCTTAACCTACAGGCTTTTACCAAAACAGTGCTCAGACTCCTGAAACATATCCCTAACTGCTAGAGACCTTGCCCAAGCAGTTCCATCTTATCTAGATCTTATCCAATCACCTGGAGCCCTATCCAAATCATCACCTGATCCCTTGTGAACTTTTCAGATATTCACCCCAAGAGCACACCCCAGTACCCAGAAGACCCTACCAAAACATGCTAACTCCACACCTTATCATGCCTCTTTCCCACCCATTCCAAAGCAGAGTCCAGGGTGGCCTGGGCAGAGGCGCACAGGGAGGACACGGTGATACCCACAGCCCTGCTGTCCTTGCAGCGCCAGCCGTGCCCCCTGCCATGCCCCCCAGCTGCCAGGTTCTGCTGGATGCCCAGGCACTGCCCGAGCTGCCCCAGCGCAACTGGGCACTGAGCCAGGCCTGTGCCCCCTACCAGCGCCTATGCCCGCCTGAGGGGACCCGGCACACCTGCACCCTGCTCAGTGCCCAACTCTGCCGCCACCGCCTCCAGGAGTGCCGTGAGTGGGCACCCACACCCCCCCGGCTCCTCCCAGAGATGGGAGACCCTCTAAAAACAAATGGGGTATCCCCAGGGGATGCTTGGAAGGGATGTGGTGTGTTGGGGTGACAGAGGGTGCTGGGATGGATGGGGGAGATGGTGAAGGTGGGGGAGTGATAGAGTGATGGGGCACCTCTGGTGGGATGGAAGATTGGGAGAGTTGGAGGGATCTGGGAAGAGAATTGGATATTTGGGGGATGGAGGCATTTGGAGTGATGAGCAAACTGGCTGGGATGGGACATTGAGGGGCAAATTACAATCTGGGGTGGGAGAAGTGGCTAAGGGGAGATCAGGGACACAGTCACTGTGGGTGACGAGCACGCCCTGGGGTGGTACAAGGGTGTTTGTTCGGGATGGGGGTCTGGGGACACTGAAAGGAACTGGGGCGATTTGAGGACAGCAGGGCTGTGCTGGTGACATCGGGAGGAGTGTCCCCACATGCCATGACAGCCTGTCTTTACAGAGACGGTGGCCACAGCCCCGGATCCTGAAGCAGCAGCGGAGGCGGCAATGCCAGGTGAGCCGGGTCGGCCTCGCCGTGCCCACACCACCCCCCCACCACGCCGGCGGGCGCCCCCGGCCCCCGGCTGCCTGCTGCGCCGGGGGGCAGAGGTTAGCGTCGGCAGCTGCCGGGCTGCGGGGTGCCCCCGGCCCTCCGCCCGCTCGCCTCCGTGAGCACGATGAGGCTTGACAGCGCGCCCGACACGCCTCATCTCCCGCCACCCCCTCCACCTGCCACGGCCATCCCCGGCCACCCGTGCCCACCTGGCAGACGGGGTGTCCCATCAGCCGGCCTGCAGAACGCCCCCCTCACCCCGACTTTGTCCCCCAGGGAGCTGTGGGCGCCGCGGGGGCCCACAAGCCAACGCCACGGTCCCCCAAGGACGGATCATGGGCGGCAGCGTGGCCCCGCGGGGCTCCTGGCCCTGGCTGGTGTCGGTGCGGCTGCACGGGGAGCTGATGTGCGGAGGGGTGCTGGTGGGGCGCTCCTGGGTCCTCACTGCGGCACACTGCTTTGGCGGGTACGCTGGGGGCACAGCAGTGCGGGGATGATGTCCCTGCAGAGGGAGGCACGGGGTGGTACCGTCACCCCTGTAACTGGATGGCCCCCACCCCGCCAGGAACCGGAACGAGCTGGCGTGGACAGTGGTGGTGGGCGACCACGAGCTGGGCAAGCCGGGAGCGGGCAAGCGGGCAGTGCCCGTCCGGCGCATCCTGCCTCACCCTAAGGTCGGTGGAGGTGGGCACCACCCTCACCTCCCAGCGCATGCTCCAGGGGCCCTCATTGACACCCCCACATCTCCTTCCAGTTTAACCCCAAGACGTTTCACGGGGACCTGGCGCTGCTGGAGCTGGCAGTGCCGCTGGCCCCGTCACCCACCGTCAGCCCCGTGTGCCTTCCCAGCGGCCCCGCAGAGCCCAGCCCCGGCACCCCCTGCTACATCGCGGGCTGGGGCTCCCTCTACGAAGGTAAGAGACACCGTGGGGTGTTCCCCTCTGTGCCCTTTCTGGTGCCCAGTCCCAGCGCACCGAGGCAGGGCAGGGGCGTGCGAAAGAGAGGGATATGTCCGGGCAAAGGGGACCCTGTAACGGGTGCCTTGCCTGGCAGAGGGACCAGCAGCCGATGTGGTGATGGAGGCACAAGTGCCCCTGCTCAGCCAGGAAACGTGCCGGGGGGCCCTGGGCAAGGACCTACTCACCAGTGCCATGTTCTGTGCTGGGTATTTGTCTGGAGGCATCGACTCCTGCCAGGTAACACCGTGCCCAAGGGACTGTCAGCACCCCACTCCAAAAACCCCTCGTGGCACTCGGCGCTGGGCATGTACCACAGCCCATCAGCATGGCTGGGGTCCCAGCCCAGCCCAGTGCACAGGTATTTCCCCTCCAGGGTGACTCAGGGGGCCCGCTGGCATGCCAGGACCCCACTTCGCACCACTTTGTCCTCTACGGTATCACCTCGTGGGGCGATGGCTGCGGAGAGCGGGGCAAGCCAGGAGTCTACACCCGTGTCACTGCCTTCACGGACTGGCTGAGCCTCCAGATGCAACGTGAGTGCCACCGGCTACACCGCGGGGTGGACGGAGATGCCCAGGGGGTTTCCAGCACTCATGGCAGCCCTGGTTCCCTCACAGCTGCCCCTGGCAGCCGAGAACCAAGCTGCTTCGACCTGCTGGCCTTGGCACAGCTGCCCCCCGAGAAGCAGTCCCCAGAGCGCGCCCGTCTCTGCGCCTTCTATGCTGGGTCCTGCCGGGCACCTCAGGGCCGGGCCACCTGTGCCCGCCTGGCTGAGGAGACCTGCCATGCCAGGATGAGACGATGTGGTGAGCTGGGGGTCATGCCAGGGCTAGGGTGTGGGGAGGGATCCCATTTCTGGCGTGGGGCCAAGGCCACATCTCTCCTTCTATGCCCATAGAACTGCACTCCTACGCCCAGACCTTGCTGGATCTCCTGCGCCAGGCTGGGGACTTCATCCGAAACCAGTTTGATTTCTCCTTCCTCACTCGCACTCTGCCCCAGCTCCTGGGCAAGATCTACGGGCACTTCTTCCCTCCCCGTGTCCGCAGGGATGCCCCAGGTACTCCCCCAGGCTGGACCGCCCCATGCCCACTTGGGGTCCCATCAGTCTCCCCAACACTGGTGGTTGGAGCACCAGCAGCCTGCCCTGACTTCCCAATGGGGCTCCTCTATCCCTTGTGTCTCCTGTCCTTTTCTTGTCCCCACAGGCCTGGCTGTGGCAGGGAGCCACTCCAGCCCCACAGCAGAGGGACCCCAGAGACCCCCGAGCAGGTGAGGCATGGTGGGCCATGGGATGAGGGGCTAAAGGGGTTGGGGAGGTGGTCGAGATATGGGTGGTCACTGACATGCCTTTTTGGGGACAGCCTGAGGCTTTGGGGTCCTATTCCAGCTGCAACCAGGGCACTGCTCAGCATGCCCAGGTGGGGTGCAGAGGGTGGCACTGCCCACTCAGTCTGAACTCACTCCATTGCGCTTGCAGGTGGGGGGGCAGGTGGCTGCCCTCCTTTGCAGAGCTCTTTGGGGCAGTGGGACCCCAGCTGCAGGACTGGGTGGAGGCTCTGAGGACCATGGCAAGGGGCAGCCACCTGGTGCCAACACGGGACAGGGAGCAGCTCCCTGGGGAGATGCAGCTCTTCCTGCAGGTATGTGGGGAGGGACAGGCTGGGGGACCCCCTTGTCCTCTTGTGACTGTGCCACTAGGGACCAAACCCCTTCAGTTCCCCTGTGTCCCCTCCTGACATCCCTTGGGTCCATTGTCCTCTGTGCAGCCACAGAAGTGGCATCTCTCACTTTGCCGCCACAGAGGGGGCATCTCACCCTCTCCAGCTGAAACCAGCGCTCCCAAGTCCAGCCAGTGCAGAGCCAGCCATGGGTCTGACCCTGCAGCTTAGGATGCATGGTGGCAGAGTGCAGGGCATGGGGGTGCTGGAGTCAGACAGGGCATTGGTGACATGCAACTGCTTTGTGGCTGTGTCCACAGGTGCCCCATGGGTGTCCCATCAACCATACTGTCCCCCTCTTCCCTTTGGCAGGGTGAGGATGTGGTGGAGGAGATGGTGGGACAGGGACGAGCCTTCCTCACTCAGCTGCAGGCAGAGTTGGACCTTGGCACCACCCTGGAAGCCATGGAGTCACAATGGGCATCTGGAGAGCTGGCAGAGACCCCCATGCCAAGCCGTGAACCCCGTGAGGCTGGAGGGACTGGGGGCAGTGGGGCCGCAGGGTGTCCGTCCACCGGCCGGCTCCATGCCCGGGCAGTGCCCACCAGGGGTTTTACACCTCTCTTGGTGGCAGGGTTTGCACCGAGGGAGAAACGTGAACTGGTGCCCACGGAGCTGCCCAGGGTGGAGAAGGAAGAGGAGGAGGCAGGTGCGGGCAGAGGTAAGCTCCCACAGACCCTATGAGGTGCCACATATCACCATGGGCACAGTGACAAGCCCAGCCTTGCACCCTTGTCCCAGGGCGGTCCCATTTCAGTGGGACAGTCTTTTGCCGTATTCCGCCCTCTGCCCATGCTCCCCTGGTGTCCCCAGAGCAAAGGTGCTTCTTCCTGTGGTGGGCAGCAGCGTGGTGCCTCCACGACTGATCCCTGATGTCCCCTCCATGTCTCTCCTGCCCGTGCTGGGGTTTCAGCCTGCCCTGGCCTCAACGAGTCGGCAGTGCGGGTGAGCGCAGTGCGGGAGCTGTACGCCTGGGTGCTGCGGGTGCCCGAGACAGACCTGGCCATGACCTTCCAGGAGGTGAGTGCCCCATCCAGCCACTCCAAGCCACACACCCTGGCAGCCAGGCAGTGCCATCCCCCCGCCTGCCACTGTCCCATTCTGCCCATGGCTCCCCTGGTACTTATGGTGCTGTCATCTCCCTGCAGATCCTGGTGGACTTGGGCTCCAAAAATACCAAGGGACTGTACCGGGCGCAGGTTCGGGCCACTGTAGGGGGCCGCCCCACAGCCTTCACTGGCCTCGTGGGGCTGGAGAGTGACTCACTGGCCCGCAGCATGCCTGGCCTTGTCGCTCTGGCACTGGAAGCACTGAAAACCTAATGGTGCCCCTGGGGCAGCGTGTCAGCACGGGGAGAGGGCACTGGGGCAGGTGTCTTTAATGTCCTTCAAACACACTCCACTCCCTCTCTCAGGCTCTTCCACCCTTTTTTCCCCAATTGTACCTCACTTTCTCTTCCCACCAGCACTTCCTTACTTCCCCAGGGCAATGGGGCCTGACCTGAAGCACCTCAGCCAGGAATCACAGTTCTCTTCCCTGGGACCCCCACCTTGACAAGCCCACCCTCACCCCATCTTCCACAGAGGCACCTGAGCTGTTATTTATTTGTACAGAGAAGGTTTTATTTTTCAATAAAGAAGGGCTCTATTTTCCAGTAGATGGCGAATGTGGAAGTGAGTGCTGTGCCATGCAGTGCTGGTGAAGTGGGTGACAGTGGAGGGCCTTTCCAGGGGAGATATGATGTCCCATTGCATCCCCCTTCCCATCCCCCCTGTACTCTGAAGTGATGGCTCCAGCCTTGGTTCCTGCTCTGCCCACCCTGGCACAGACTCCCCAGCCGCCTCCTCAGGGGTCAGATACCCCTCCTGCCCATGCAGCACCCACAGCACAGCACTGGTGCTCACCCTGGTGACACCCCATCAGGGATCCACATGAAACCTCCCGAGGCAGGGGCCAAGCGTGCCCTGGGTCTGTGGTCAATGGTGGGTGCCACCTCTGTGCTTGGGCATCAGTGGGTGCCCTGGGGACCCTGCCATGGGGACCCTGCCACTCTGAGCAGCATCACTGGGACTGCTGAGCGGCAGGGAAGGGTCGGCTCCTCCCCATGCCCAGCAGTGCCTGTGCTGGGGTGCCCAGGCTCAGGGTGATGGGCTGACACCGGTAGTGCTGGCAAGGCCAGCTGTGCCTGCCCATCTCCCCTTCCCTGCACGTGGGGGTGCCGGAAGAGAGGGGTGGGAACAGCTCTCTGGTGCCGGTACCCTTCCCCCTCAACACCTGGCACCATCCATCTCCACTCCCTCCGGCAGCCGGACATCCGCTTAGCCAGGCCAGGCGGGGAAGCAGCCAGGGCCTGGCACGGCGTGAGGGCACGGCGGGCACCGCATGGGGAACCTGCTGCAGCAGCTGGCCCTGCTCGGGGCACTGATGTTGTCGGGTGAGCAGGGTTTGGGTCATGGGATGCCCTGCTGCTCTGCTGCATGAGGTGCCCATGGGGTTATGGGCCCCCTCGATGGGATTGGTGGGGGATGATGGTGGCAGGGTCCAAACTGGGCACCAGGGTCCCCAGGGCTGCATTTTGGGTATTACCTGGCAGAGTCTGCTCACTGTGTGTCCCTTGTGCTTCTTTCCTGGCTGTGCCACTCAGAGCCGTGTCCCTGCCCAGGCTATGTGCTGTCAGTGACAGTGTCATTGTGCCCGTGTGTCCCTGTAAGTGCCTGTCTGTGCTGAGTCTATGACCGCGTGTCCCTGTACACACTGGGTCCATGTCCATGAGTCCATGTGTGTTCTGTGTGTACAGCCAGTTATGTGCACCGTTCCAGCATGCCTGTACCCAAGTGTCTCATGGCTGTGTCCTTGTCTTTGCTGGGTTTGTATCTGTGTGTCCCTCTGTGTCTGTGCCCACGTCCTTGTCCCGTGACCATGTTTGACCATGTGTTCCTGCATGTCTGTCATTCCTGCATGTCCATGTCTGTTCTTCTGTGCAGTACAGACATGCAGTGTCCTGGCCTCTTCCTCTCCCCTCTATTCTTATACCACCCTGCCCTTGCCGAGCATCCCTAGGGGGTGGCACTGGGCCCAGTAACCCCTGAGCCCTCTGGTTTGCCTGACCCTACCCCCCCAGGTGGGGTCTGCGTGAACCATGAGGAACGGCTCATCCACTACCTGTTCAACGAGAAGGGCTATGACAAAGAGGTGCGCCCTGTGGTTTCCACAGACGAGGTTGTGGATGTCTACCTGGCCCTCACCCTCTCCAACCTCATCTCGCTGGTGAGCCCCAGTGGGCAGGGCGCACTGTGGGGTGCCCCCCAGCCATGCCTCACCCCCAGGGCTGGTTGTGTGCAGGGAGCCCTGAGGCTGCTGTCCCAACCCTGGCTGGTGAGGGTTGGGGGTCCTGGGCTGGGGGGACACTCTGGCATCTCATTACCCCATGTTGCTGTTGCAGAAAGAGGTGGACGAGACACTCACCACCAACGTATGGCTTGAGCACGTGAGTAGGGACAGGTGCCACAGCATCAGTTGTGCCACCATGGGGTGGCCCAGCATGGTGAGTGGGTGATCTGAGAATCCTCCCTTCCAGGGCTGGACCGATTACCGCCTGCAGTGGAACAAGTCTGAGTTTGGGGACATCGAGGTACTCCGCCTGCCACCAGACATGCTGTGGCTGCCTGAGATAGTCCTGGAGAACAAGTGAGCTGTGCCTCATTTTCCCCTCCCAAACCTTCTGAACTGCTCCCAGTGCATGTCCAGGACTCCCCTGGCCCCTTCCCAGCCCTGTCATCACCTTGTCTCCCTCCTGGCACAGCAATGACGGGCTCTTCGAGGTCGCCTACTACTGCAATGTCCTCATCTACAACACAGGCTACGTCTACTGGCTGCCACCCGCCATCTTCCGCAGCACCTGCCTCATCAACGTTGACTTCTTCCCCTTCGACTGGCAGAACTGCTCCCTCAGATTCAGGTGCCAGGTGGCTGGGTCAGGGCAGCAGGGTGGGCATGTCATCCCTCTGAGTGCCTGCTGCTGCCAGTGCCTCCCCTTGCTGTTCAAGTGCAGCAAGGTGGGGGTCTCTAGGTGACTTAGTGGCCCAAGTCCATTATGCTGGAGGTCAGGATGGGGTGGGTGGTGGGTGCCCAGCAGCCCCTCACTGCCTGTCCCCCCCGGCTGTGGTCCAGGTCACTGGCATACAGTGCCCTGGAGATCAACATGCACTTGAAGACGGACACTGACCCAGACACAGAGAAGGATTACCCAGTGGAATGGATCATCATTGACCCTGAAGGCTTCACAGGTAACACTGGTGCTCTCTGCCATGTCCTGTGGCAGTGGGACACCCTGTAAAGGGCAGGGGGGCACTCTGGATTTGAGGCACCCTGTCATGGAGAAACCCCACTACCAGGGCTTTGGCATCCTGGCACTCATTCCACCTTGGAATGCTATCCACACCTTGGCGGGGAGACTGGTGCTAGTGGGCCTGGTGAGGATGGTCATGGCAGCTCTCCCCCATGCTGTATGCTGTCTCCTGTGCCCTGGCAGAGAATGGGGAATGGGAAATCATCCACCGCCCAGCCCGCAAGAACGTCTACCCTGACATTCCCCTGGACACCAGCGAGCACCAGGACATCACCTTCTACCTCATCATCAAGCGCAAGCCGCTCTTCTATGTCATCAACATCGTCACACCCTGCATCCTCATCGCCTTCATGGTCATCCTGGTCTTCTACCTGCCCGCCGACAGTGAGTGAGCCCTGTGGCATGTGTGCCAGGAATGGGAGTCACATCCATGGGGCACCTCTGTGTCCTGCACCTGCACCAGGTCCTGGGGCACAGCAACATCCCAATGCCCAGCATGAGGACATCCTGGAACTGGAATAGCCCCATGTAGGACACCATCACCCCAGCCAGGCATCCTGGCAGAGGTGCACTTGGGCACAGGATACCCCATGAGGGACCCCAGGGTACTCCCGTAACAGAAAACCCCTATATGGGGCATTGTATCATGGGACACTGGAAGGGTAACCCTGGTACTGGTAAAGGCATCTGGGGCAAGGTTTGTCCTGAGCTCACCTGTTCTCCAGGTGGTGAGAAGATGACCCTGGTAATCTCAGTGCTCCTGGCCCAGTCTGTCTTCCTCCTGCTGATCTCCCAGCGCCTGCCTGCCACTTCCCACGCCATCCCCCTCATTGGCAAGTGAGTCCTGGGCACTGCTGGGTGCAGTGGGGACATTGTGGAGTCCCTTGGTGCCAAAGGGCAGCTCTGCCTGTGCCCAGCCCTGCTGTGCACAGCTCTGCTGTGCTCCCCACCAGGTATCTGCTTTTTATCATGCTTCTGGTGACGGCCGTGGTGATCATCTCCGTTGTGGTCCTCAACTTCCACTTCCGCACCCCCAGCACCCACGTCATGTCTGACTGGGTCAAAGAGGTGAGTGGGGTGTGGGCTGGGGTGGGTGTGCTGGTGGGTACAAGGGTCACACTGTGCCCCACAGAGGGCATGGGACAGCACAGCCCTGGCATTGCCTCGGTGCCACATGGAGTTTGTGGGCAGAAAGTGGGGACGAGGTAGCAATGTACTGGGGAGGTGGCCAAGGAACATGACACACCCTCTTGTGCCCCAGGTCTTCCTGGAGAGCCTACCCCGGCTCCTGGGCATGACACAGCCATCCGAGAGCCCGGCGGGTGCCCCATGCATCCGGCGCTGCAGCTCGGCTGGCTACATCGCCAAGGCGGAGGAATACTTCAGCGTCAAGTCCCGCAGCGAGCTCATGTTCGAGAAGCAGTCGGAGCGGCATGGGCTGACCAGCCGCATCACCCCTGCCCGTGAGCCACAGCCCCTCTGTGGGGACATGGGGAAGGGTGGTGAGGTTGGGGTCTCCAGGGTTTGCAGCCCTTCAGAGCCTATCTCACCGCACCTCCTCACCGTCAGGTTTGGCGCCGCTGGGCATGGACTCAGGCGAGGAGCAGCCCTACGAGCACATCAAACCCATCATTGACAATGCCAACTACATTGTCAAGCACATGAGGGATGAAAACAGCTACAATGAGGTGGGGCCATGGGCACTGGGAGGGCAGGGGGGGCTCCCTGTGCCCACTGTGCCCCCACACTGCCTGGGTCCCGGCTCTCTCCACAGGAGATTGACAACTGGAACCAAGTGGCCCGGACCCTGGACCGCCTGTGCCTCTTCCTCATCACCCCCACGCTGGTGGTGGGCACCCTCTGGATCTTCCTCATGGGCATCTACAACCACCCGCCACCGCTGCCCTTTGCCGGAGACCCCTACGACTACCGGGAAGAGAACAAGCGCTTTGTCTAGGGTTGTGTGGGGATCCCATGTGCCAGCCTCTCCACACATGTCTTGGTTTGGGAAAATAAAGCTGGGTGCTTCTTGCCATGGGGCACTGAACTGGTGGCTGCCCTCGGTGTGCCCCACTGGGCATGATGCTCAACCTGAGCACTGTGTGTATGCTGGGGACGGTGATGCCCACCCAGGGAATGGGTGTTGTTGGGTGTCCTGGGTGTGGTGGACCCCAGCTGTGGCTGGAAGGGGTGATTCTCAGAGGAGATGGGGTGGTAGCAGCCCTGCTACCCCTGTGGGCTGGGCACATGGGGCAGGATGGGCTGGGGAAGGACTTGCCCCCCTCGCCCGCATGGCACCATCCCCTGCAGACCCACTGCAGTTGGCAGAGATATCATCAGCACCCACACTTCCCCCTTGCCCCCGTGATCCCCCAGCCTGACCGACAGTGTCCCCCCCAGCACACTGCATCCCACAATGCAAGGTTGGGGGCCCAGGGAGGTGCCTCCTTCCCCAGTTTAGCAGTGGGATGCCAGGGGTCTGGTTTCAGGGGACACAGCTGACGTCCCCCCACAGGCAGTGGCTCAGGACAGCTGTCACATCCTCTCCACTGAGCCAGGAATCTCACCACACCCCCACACCCCCATCTGCTCCTCCCCGTGACCCTCTTACACAGGGGCAGGAAGGNCCCGATATGGTGGGACTTGCCCACCCCTTCCACACCCTATATTCTGGGGACAGCCACTACCACGACAAGGACAGGATGTGCTGGCAGGGGGGCGTCCCTTTTCCACAAACTGTGGGCGCCTGCACACTGCAAGGAGATTCATCCCTTTTGGGAGACATGGGGAACCCAAAGCACGGAGCTCACTTTGCCCCTTGCCCCAGTTTCAAACTCTCCGGCACAAAATGCCAGAGGAGCTTCCCAGCAAACCGGGCATCGCCCCACCAGCGGGGAAAGTGGGTGGTCACCCGTCCCTTCCGGCCCCCCGTGGCTGTTGGGAACAGCTGACGGTGGCAGGGGACAGCTGTCCCGTCCCAGCGGGCGCCAAGCCCAGAACACGTCGGCGCAGGCGGCCGAGCGGAGCCCCAGCCCCTGCGCCCCACGGCACCGCCATGCGTGGCCACGGCCTCCTCCTCGTCCTCTGCGCCCTGGCAGGTAAGATCTGCCCGCCCAGGGACAGGCCTGGAGGGCACCTGGACACCTCCCACCTTTGCACGGGGGGATTTTCACCCCTGGGAGTACAGCGCCAGGCACCGCCCCACCGGGCTGTCGCTGTGCTGGCAGCCCACTGTCTCCATGCCCTGCTCTGGAGAGGTCCCGGGGTGAGCTGGGTGAGGGCATGGTGGGGACACATCCCCTGCTTGTCCGCGGGCACTGACGGGACTGTCAGGATCATGGAGCAGAGCGCACACCCGCAGCAACACACGCCTGGGCATCCCCTCCCCATGCACACACCCCTGTGCCTCCCCCCGCAACGTATCAGGTCTCGGGAGGATCAGGGACCCCACTGGCTTCCCCCCGGGGTGTCCCCATGGCATGTGCTCTCCCAGGCGTGGGCTGCAGGAACCAGGAGGAGAAGCTGTTCCAGGATCTCATGTCCAACTACAATCGGCAACTGCGCCCGGCCGTGCGGGATGAGATCATCGATGTCTCCCTCAAGCTCACCCTCACCAACCTCATCTCCCTGGTGAGAGACCCCCCCAGGTACCCCCAATGGGACAGAATTTACCCCCACGTGTGGGACAGAAGGCAGGGCACTAAAACCATCTCCCTCCTTCCTTCCCTCAAGAATGAACGGGAGGAGACCCTCACCACCAACGTCTGGATCGAGATGGTGAGACCTCTCCCCACTAGGCAGGATAACTCCCGGCTATGTTTGCATATCAGGGTGGCACCCCGTGGGGGGCTGGCACTGTAACTGCACCCTCTTTTGTGGGCAGCCCCAAATAAGCCCATTTTGTGGGCAGCTGAGCACAGGCCGCTCACAATCTCTTTCATTTGGGGAGCTCCATGACCCCTCCTTCTTTTCTCTCCTTCTCCCAGCAATGGTCTGATTATCGCCTGCGCTGGGACCCTGAGGAATACGACAACATCCAGCTGCTTCGGGTGCCCTCCACCATGGTCTGGCTGCCTGACATCGTCCTGGAGAACAAGTAGGTGACAGGGCAATGGGGCCGTGTCCCCACATAGGGCTGGCAGCTGCCCCCCCAGGCATAGCTTGGGGCTGAGCCCATCCTTTTCCCCCCAGCATTGATGGAACGTTCGAAATCACCCTCTACACCAACGTGCTGGTGTCCCCTGATGGCAGCATCTACTGGCTGCCGCCTGCCATCTACCGCAGCGTCTGCGTCATCCATGTCACCTACTTCCCCTTCGACTGGCAGAACTGCACCATGGTCTTCCAGTGAGCATGGGCACCACGGCAGCTCCTCCTGGGACACAGGGATTAGCATGGGATGCCCACCTTTGCCCCTGGGCAGATAAGTGCCACCTACCTGTCCACTGCTGCTAGGCAGGAGGCACCATGGACAAGCCAAACACCCCAATGCAAAGCTAGAGGTGGCCAGCATGACCTGGTGCCACACTGGCACCCTTTGCCCATCCAGCCTGCTGCATGCCAGCCTGTGCCACCACCTCGTCCCTCCCCAGGTCCCAGACGTACAGTGCCAATGAAATCAACCTGCTGCTGACAGTGGAAGAAGGCCAGACTGTGGAGTGGATCTTCATCGACCCCGAGGCTTTCACAGGTAACGCTGCAGCCACACCCATGGCACAAGAGTGTCCCACTACAGGGGACATCCAACAGGTCTGCTGCTACACTGGTGGCTGCCAAAAAGCAGGGCTGCAGGGACTATTAGCAGCTCCCACCATTACATGGGCACTTAAGTTATTAGTGGAAGCGGGAGTGTGGGAGAGATTTGTTTTTCTAACCCCCCCGGCTCAGGGCTCTCGCAGCCTGGCAGCCGCTCCCGGAGAGCACCGCTCCTGCAAGCTTGATTGATGCTGGGAACGTAGCTGTCATGGCCAAACAATGACGTTTTCCATCACATTTTAATTGCATATTGAAGGAACAAAATGCTTTTCGGGCAGCGAGATTTATTTTTTCATTACCGGCCTGAGTTGCGATCTTGACTGGGAAAAAATCTATCGCTCCCGCAGAGAGCAGAGGAGAGCAGTGCGCTGTCACCCAGTGTCATGCTCGGCTTCCCTCTGTGGCACTGTGGAAATGGGAAGATGGGGGGACCCCAGCCCCACAGCTGTAGCCCTGGGAGCCCCCAATGGGTTCAAGGTGCCCCATATGTGCCCAACTGCCCCATCCAACTGCTTTTTGGGGTATTTTCCCCAGGCACTGTAGCACATTCCACAGTGTTCATCTCCCTCACGAGTGGCTCTAGCATTGTGCACAGCCTGGGTGCCCTGTGGGGTCCATACCAATCACCAGTCCTCCCCTTCCTCCCTGGAATGGGGAGTGGGAGCCCCAGTGCCCCTCCATGGGGACAGTGGGAGTCACCTGGCACCATCACGATGCAGAGAACGGCGAATGGGCCATCAAGCACCGGCCCGCTCGGAAGATCATCAACTCGGAGCGCTTCACCCCAGATGACCTCCAGTACCAGCAGATCATCTTCTACCTCATCATCCAGCGCAAGCCGCTCTTCTACGTCATCAACATCATCGTGCCCTGTGTCCTCATCTCTGCCATGGCCGTGCTTGTTTACTTCCTGCCCGCCAAAGGTACACTGGGACTGTGCCCACTGCAGGCATGGGGATGTGCAAGGGGACAGCAACACTCCAGGAAGGGCTCCTTTTTCCCTCTGTGCTTGGGGACCATCAGTATCGTCTCTCTCCCACTCCTGCGGTATTTGGATGGAGGGAGTGTGTAAATTTCCAGGTATCCCATAGTTAAAGCCTCAAGGCAGGACTTGTCTGATTCAGCTTTCAGGTGGGGGTTTTTGGCTTAGGAGGGCAATGCCCGCAGCTCTGCCCTGTGCCTAACTCTGCCTTTCCCCCTCCTTGGCAGCGGGTGGGCAGAAATGCACCGTCTCCATCAATGTTCTGCTGGCCCAGACTGTCTTCCTCTTCCTCATTGCCCAGAAGGTGCCTGAGACCTCCCAGGCTGTGCCTCTCATCGGGAAGTAAGTGACACATCGGGACCAGGGTGCCAGCCCTTTTGTCACACTGTGCCAGCAGGGTCTCAGGTGCTGTGGAGCAGGGGCAGGACCCTGGTACAGAAATAACCCTCAGCCCACATGGGGCCGACACAGGGCTACCACTTGCCCATGTTTCACTGCCAGTCACCAGCTTCCAGCCCAGGAGGGCAGTGAGAAGGACCTTGCATGACCGTAGCTTGTGACCCAGCAGCCCCACTGAGGCTCTGTGCCCCTTCCCCAGATACCTGACCTTCCTCATGGTGGTGACAGTGGTGATTGTGGTGAATGCTGTCATTGTCCTCAACGTCTCCCTGAGAACGCCTAACACTCACTCCATGTCCCAGAGAGTGCGCCAGGTACCTGCCATCATCCCCCTACCCTTTATACAGGGGGAATGGGATGGGTTTTTGGGGACCAAGGCCATGTCCCTTGCAGAGCAAGGTGGCAGGCATGCGTTCATCTGAGTGCAGGTCCTGCCACAAAGAGAAGGCCCCAGCTGTCCCCAGTGGACCACACTGTGCCACCAAACTATTCCCAATACTGCAGAGCAGCAGGTGCCAACATCTCAATAGCACCATGCTCCAGGCAATGCCAGGGAAACCAGTTGCACCCACTGGGTGCTCTGGGTGGTGTGAGGGGGACAGATCCCCACACAAGTGCACTGTGCCCAGGTGTTCCTGCACGTCCTGCCCCGCTACCTGGGCATGGCCATGCCAGAGGAGACCCCAGGGCCACCACAAGCCATCCGCAGACGCAGCTCCCTGGGGCTCATGGTGAAAGCTGATGAGTACATGCTCTGGAAAGCCCGGACTGAGCTGCTCTTTGAGAAGCAGAAGGAAAGGGATGGGCTGATGAAAACGGTGCTGGAGAAGATTGGTGAGTGCCCCCAGGGGGGTTGGCACCTCCCTGTGAAGTTGGGCTTTGTGCCAGGTGGTTGAGCGCCTACTGGTGCCCGCTGTACTGGCTCTGCTGCTCGTAGGACGTGGTCTGGAGAGTGGCAGTAGCCAGGACTTCTGCCAGAGCCTGGAGGAGGCAGGTCCCGAGATCCGCGCCTGTGTGGATGCCTGCAACTACATCGCCAATGCCACACGGGAGCAGAACGACTTCAGCAGCGTGAGTCGGGGCTGGGCGGAAGAGGGACCTGCATGGGGGACAGTGGGAGCAGCCCTCACCCTTCTTGTGCCCCTGGCAGGAGAGTGATGAGTGGATGATGGTGGGAGAGGTGATCGACCGTGTCTGCTTCTTCATCATGGCCTCTCTCTTTGTGTGCGGCACCGTTGGAATCTTCCTCATGGCTCACTTCAACCAGGCACCCGCCCTGCCCTTCCCTGGGGATCCCAAGCAGTACCAGCCACAGTAAATGCCCACAGGTGCCCACCAGCCCAGTGGTGGACATGGGGAAGGAGGAACATGGGGTGCTCATGCTGTGCTGAACGTGGAAATAAACCCTCCAAGTCTTGCAAGCCTCCATGGCATCTCTGCTCCATGCCCACCTGCCTCAGAGAGGCTGGATGTGCACCCTGTGCAGACCGGCCACACACCTCTAAGCTGCACAGTCCTGTGAGATGGGACACGGGGGGACTGGAGCAGAGTCAGACATCTAATGGGTCATGCAGCAATGCTGGCAGCAAGAGCCACATCACCCCACTGCAAATTCACAAATTCAAGCCCAGGACAAATGGGAACACTGTCATCCCTGTCATGGCAGTGGGGCAGGAATCACAGCTACAGCTGCCCATTCTGGGGCAACAATGGAGCCGTGGATGGGATTAGTGGCAGCTAATTCTTCCCTCCATTTATGCCCTGACTGTGGCTCTTGGGGACAGCTAAATTGCTGTCCTTGATCCTTAGAAAGCAGCTTGAGGTGGAAAGACTCTGGGCCACCAAGCACCCAAACACCCTCAGGGATAAATGCCCCGTGGCATCCATCCTGCTGGGAGCATCAGCATGACTCCTTCCCCCACCAGCCTTCCTTGCCCTATGGGATCATCTCTGTCAAGCACAGCCCCTTCCCCCATCCCAGCAATGCTGCATCCCCGTGTGCCCCTCAGTGACCTTTGGGGCCCCCTGGCTTTGTCCCTCCTGGCAGGGGAGATGAGAGAGGTCAGCCTGGGAATGGTGGCAAGCAGCATCTGCTCCTCTGTGATCCAGCTCATGCCACCTGCACCTGGTTCCAGGATGTGCATCAGCCTCCCAGTCCCAGCACTGTCTGCCTCTGCTGCTGGGAGAAAATCAGTTGGTTACTGCCCACAGCTGCCCCTGGCACTGCCTGCCAGAGGTGAGGGCACTGTGGGCATGGATGGAGGAGGGAGGAAAACACACAGCAGCTGAGACATCACTTCTTGGACGTCTGCAGCCTGGGCACGGCCCAGAACCACTCAGGGCTATGCCAGTCTGCCCCTGCTCTCTTCATACGAGATGTGTAGTGCCCACAGCACCAACACCAGGTGAATATGGAGCTCCCAGCTGGCACCTTGAAGGAGGTGGGGATGGTGCTCACCGGTGCAGGCAGGGGTGCTCAGCACCTAGGCTGGGTCCTGCCCCCTGCCTGGGTCATCTCCCATGGCCATGACTCAGGTGAGGTGACCAGGTCCTGGGGCACTGTACTCCTGGCCACAGTCTTGCTGGTAAGTGACAGCGCTGCACAATACTTCTGTCCTGCCACAGCAATGCCCTCTCAGTGGCTGAAGGGACAAACCCTCCTGGCCCAGCGTCCCCAGCCCTGTGAGAGCCAGGAGCTGCCATAAGCTGCCCAAACCAGAGCATGAGGCATGTCCACAGCTCCCAGGCTCTCTGTCCCCAAGAAGATGCATAATTAATGAGCTCTGGTCTGTCTTTGCCTGGCCATTTCCCATTGATTACTGGCTCCATATTGCCTTGCTGCCAGTCTCCAGGGCCTGGTACTGTCACCTACTTCTTACTCCAGGGATGCTGCTTCTTCCAGTAAGCTCAGGCTCCAGCATGTCCACACAGCACAGGCAGAAATGGATAAGCTCTTCCAACCTGCCAGGAGCACGTGATCAAGACCACACTCTCCACTATCTCCAAGCAGTGGTTTTATGAGCCCTCAGGAGATTGCTGTGGTTTATCATTCCAGAGACAAGAACAAAAGCAAGAGCTGGGATGCCACAGATCTTGGGCAGCAGATATGCCTTGCAGGATCTGGTGGGGGAACACTTGCAGGTCACCCTCTGGGGTTATGGGAGGAGTGCAGTGAGCAAGGAAAAGCCTCCCCAGCCCAGTATCAGCCTCACGTGCCCACACTCCACCATGAAGCACTAAGACAAGCTGACATCATCCTCCAACTGCTCTCCTCCACAGGGAGAACTTTCTCTTTGTGGGCTGGGAAGAGCAATCAGCCCTGACTTGACCAGCTGTAGCCAGAGACACCCAGGGCCCACAAGCCCACCACAGCTCAGCATCCCTTTGGGAAAGAAGAACCCAAAGGAATGCTCTTCTTTGGGCTCCAGGGCTCAAAGGCCTTCCAGTTTCCCCAAAGGCCACTTTGCAGGGATTTAAAGTTCAAGGGTGTTCAAAGCATTTAGGATAAGGAAAGCAGGAAAGGTCTTGACTCACCGCAGATTTGGGGCTCCCATGGCTACAGACTTCCTTCCTGAATGAAGAGGATCTGAAACCTTTTTCTAGAGCATGACAGAAGCTCCTTCCCTTCCCAAACAACCTCATGCCTGTGTTTTCACCATGCTCATTAGCAGGACAAGCAGACCACAAACCAAAAGTCCAGCTCAAAAACCAGTCTGGCTCCATCCCTCTCCAGGCCATAGAAGGCACCTGGTGCTTGGCAGTGATTAAACACTGCTCTTCTCCTGACCTCAGGAAAAGTAGCCTGAAAGAGGTCAAACTCCAAACCCAGTCAGCTCACTCTCCTCAAGGCTGAGCAAGAGGAACTTCTGCTGAGTTCCTCCAAATCTCAATCACAGGGGTAGTGGGAGGAGAGGAACAGCCTCCCTGGGAAGGGCTCTTCCACAGCTCACTCACAAAGCATATTTGAGGGCGAGCACAGCAGGACCACAGCATTTTCAGATTTAATAGCAGGCCTGCACTCATCAGCACCAGCTTAGACAAGGGGCATCAGAGGCGAGAAGTGGGCGAGTACATGAAATAACAGAGGTGGACATGACGCGCAGCTGGGCACAACAACAGGACTGAAGCCCTAAGTGATGTCATCTGCAAAAAGCTAAATGTGCTGTGAATAAAAGAAACCTGCAGCTAATATTTCAGCCCTGCCTTGCAAGGCTATTTTTGCTTAGATTGCCAAAATGTAATTACAACTAAATCCCCCCTAACAAATACCAGAGAGCAGCAGGGGAGAGTTGTATTTAAAAGGAATCTTAAGTAGCAGCTGTAGTAGTACCTGCTTGCAGCAGGGAAAACAAACCATGCCTGGAAAAGAGCATTTGGTTAAGAGCTGGTGACAAACAAGTGCCAAAAGCAGGAATAGGACCATGGGTCTCAAGAAACACTGAGAGGGATGCCACTACAGTTTGGGGAACAGCCCTGCTCCCTGCCCAGCCAGGTGCTAACTGCCTGACCACGGGGAGCACTTAGTCACTGCTGTCAGTGCAAGGAATGTCTCTAGAGACAGACTAGAACTGACACCCTCAACGAAGAAAACAAACCTTTC
Source organism: Pomatostomus ruficeps (assembly GCA_013400735.1). Classification (NCBI taxonomy): domain Eukaryota; kingdom Metazoa; phylum Chordata; class Aves; order Passeriformes; family Timaliidae; genus Pomatostomus; species Pomatostomus ruficeps. Next base: position 480,975 of record VYZT01012486.1, read on the forward strand.
AGAAGACTGAATATTTTAAACTGTTTTCTCTGCCAGTCCTGGCTGCTTTCAGTACAGACTTCAATAGTAAGACAAGGAATTTGCAATTGGAGTCATGAGGCTGAAGGTCTCCCAGGCCCCAGGGCTGGTAATTGTCCCAGACACGGGCTGCTGGTTCTCCGGTCACGAGCAAATTGGCCCAAGGAGCCCCTTCTCCTGGGGGACAAGCACGCGGGGCAGGAGATGTGCCCCATCGCTGGCCACAGCCTCTCCTCCTGGGCCCAAGGCAAAGGCTCTATTAAAAACGAAAGGCAATTGTGCGATTCCCCAAGGAAAAGGAGAAAAGGCTGGAGCTGTTAATGAGTACAATTAGTGTTGTAGTCAAGCAGAATCAGAAGAAATAATTAGCTCCCATTGTTTCCGTGGCATCCAAATTGCAGCCATGCTGGCTTTGCAGGCAACAACCCATCATTTCAGGCTCACCCCGGAGGACAGGGGGTCACTCCCAGCCCCTCTTCTGGTCACAGCTGTCACGCAGCTATGAGCAGCAGGCTGGGCCATCGCCCTCTTCTGCTACACCCGCTGGGGGCCCAGTTTCCCAGGTGGCCAGAGACTTGCAAACCCCAGTGCACACCAGAAGCAGGCTTGGCCCTGAATTCAGCCAGTGCTGCTGGCTCTCCACTGAGACAGACAGAGTGAAGGCAACTGACACCAAACATCTCTGTGTCCTGGTTTAAGACAAGCTCACATCCCTCTCCACAACACACAGGGGTGGGTGCAAGGCACTGCTAACCTGGGAGTATGAAGAAGAGGCAAAGGCAAAGCAAGCAGCCTAGAGAAATACCACCCCACCGAATTTCAGACAGAGCTAAAAAATAAGAGAGACTGAAAGAAACAAAGAGACCCAATAATTTATTGGCAGAACTGAAAAGGGGCATTTGAAAACCACAGGGCTGACTCTCAACTGGGATGCTCCTCCCAGCTGCAGAGAGATTTATAATACTGGTATCCCTCAGCAAAAGGCTCTGATGTTGAGGCAGAATCCCAGAGATCCTGCATGCCATGTAGAGAAAGAGAGGAAAGTGCTGCAAGATGTGGCCCCAAGGGCCCGCCGCTAATTGAAAGGCTGCCTCCCGCCCCACTGCTAAAAAAAAGTTTGTGTAAGACAAAATCGGCCTCTATTGTCACCGCTGCTGGAGGGCTTCAGATGGATCCTTCCCCCAGGGAGGAGTGCGAGAGTGGCCCATGAGTCCCTTCAGAGGTCGGAGGGCACTCTCAGTGCTTTCAACACGGAGAGAGGAGCTTAGTGCCAACTCTTGTTCTCACAATGTGATTTTTGTGTTTCGAAAGCTTGAATTATCCCTGAAAAAGAGGGAAGAAAAAAAGTGGTTAAAGATGTGCATTCCTTCAGATCACAGCACCTCCCCATTCTCCCCACCACAGCTACCAGTGTTGCCATCCCAGTACATCACTCGAAATCAACGCTCGTTAAACCTCCTGTGCAGATCTGCTTCCTAACTACAGGCTTCTCACACAAGTCAGCTGTCACTCCAGAACACTTGGAATAGAGGGAGTTCCTGGTTCATCCCCATTCAGTGAGAAGAAAAAATTGTCATCTTCTGTGAGGAAAGCACATGATAGAATGTGGAAACCTCCCTGATGGATTCTAGTGTTTAAACAACTTGCAAGGTCTCTTCTTTACTGAACATTTATCTTGGGGATTCTGCTTGGAGCACAAATATACCATCAGATCAACCTCCCCCTGCCTCTGTCCCTTGTACTTAGTCATACTGTCAACAAGTTTAGCTCTCTGATCTCTCCTACCTTAGAAGAATATCTAATCTGAAAAGGGTGTTTCCCTCAAGTTTAAATAGAAGAGTTTCCTCAGCAGCTTCTACTCTCTCATGAGTACAGCCATGAGCCTTGGGGGCTATGGACCAAGGAAGGAGTGCTGGTCTACAACCTCCCTCAGGACAGACTCATGGCACTGCAGCAACTGAACACGGGGCAGGTTACAGAAATCTGTTATTGCTTACTGCCAGCCTGTGAGCAGCAGCAACAGGAAAAGCATATTTCCACATTAATAGAAAGGTGGTGTGTTGGAAACAAACGAGATTACAATTACTTTGAGAGGATAGGTTTGGCAGCTCTTCCCATAAACAGGGACAGAGCTGTAAGTTGCCCAAGCCAAAACATTTAGGGATGCCCCAGGACATACCACACCAAATGGTTGAAGAGCAAAGGCAGCAACTTCAGCAGCAAGGTGCTGTGCAGGACTGTGAAATTCCACTCATACCCTTGAGCTACCATTGTGTGCTGCCAGGAGCTGCATGGCAGCTGTACCAGCACAGACTGGAACACCTCCAGGAGGTGGGCTGGAGAACTGGAAGAGCAGAAGGAAGTAAAAACCACTTTTTAGAGAGTTAAAAAAGTTACTCTGCTATGACATGACAGCAAAAACCATGCTGGAGGGCATCTGCAGAAGACTGTCGTTCACCTTTGCGCTTGCCAGCAGAGTTGGCTGGGCTGCCATTTGGGAATGTGAGTCAGGATTCATTAACTGGATTTTGGTTAATTTGCAACAATGGTTTGGCTTTCTATCCCATACTGGACTTTCACCTGTGCCATTTACCTCAGGAGGACAACACACTTTAGTTAGCTCTTTCCTGGACAGATTTCTACATTTTCCCTACTTTTGCCTTCATTGGGGTGCCCCAGGCCCTCTGCTCATCCCTGCTCTCCCTGCTCAGCACAGGCCACCCAACACAGCTGAGCGCTAAATGAACTCTGCCACTGTTTTCCTATCCCCTTGGCACATTTGCTGCCTTCAGAGCCTGGTATGGCATGAAGTGAGCTACTTTCCTCTACCGGAAGGACAAGTGAATGTCATCTAACAATAACAACACTACCAAGTGCCTGTGTAATATTTTGTAACCACTGATCCTCACAAAAAGCCAAACCTGTGAGGAGAGAGAGATACTATTTTCACCCATGACTTCAGAGCAAGGTATGCTTGCCCAGTGCAGTTGAGGGAGGTGTTGGGATCCCCAGTGGCTCCTCAGAGCTCAGCTGCATTGGAGCAACTGTATTTCACTCCCCAGTTATGGGAACCGGGCAATATAAACACTTCCTTCCAGTAGATTCCTCTGCTCTGGCACTCAGCAATGCAGCGATCCCACTTGGCTACAACCAACCCAACTCTCGTGGCCAGGCCTCTTGCTGGCCCTTCTTAAGGGACTGCTATCAGAGAAGTGGGCATTGTGGGAAAAAACAATCTGAGCTGTGAGGTTCCCAGCAGCCCTGGGCTCACCTTGGCTATCTTCTCTGCACATCTTGGCTGACACTACCAGCAGTAGCGGGTGGTCATCTCATTAGCCCCAAAATTATTATTTCTACCTACAGTAGGTTCCTGGGTGTCCTTCCTGAACAAGCTTTTATTGAGCAACTAATTTATTCTGTTTCAGCCCACTGTTAAAGAGCTGTGTGTCAGGCCCCAGCTGCCTCTCTCAGTGTCCATCACCTGGATGTGCTTAGGATTCATTTTCCACTCCATACCTGCTTACAGTCAACCCTAGGCAACACACCCAAGCTGAAGACATACCTCTCAGCCTCCTGGGACCAGGTCTGGGATACAAGTGCCTCATACAGAGGAAGGACACATTAGCAAAATATCACCCAGCACCTCAACAGAAAATGCTGGTGTCTGGTCAAAAAAAAAAAAAAGATAAAAATCATTTTGATCTTTGGAAAAGAACAAATAGCAGAATGGGCCCACCACCAGGCCCATAAGGCAAGAGAACATGCCAGCCCATGGGAAGAAGGTTGGAAGCTGAGAGGTATGCCATGAAGTCACATAGGAAAAAAGATGAGGCCCTACCCTGCGTGTGACAGAGGGAGGGGGAGCGTTCGATCAGCGGCCACTGCTGTTCACCAGGCCATGAAACTCCTCCCAGGCCCTGGCAAGCCAGAGGAAAAAAAAAATGAAATAAAAAACAAAAAATAGCACTTCAGATCAAAGGCTTCTTAACTTTTAACGAGAGCAGAAACATTCAATGGCGTTTGAAAGGCACTTGTCTTCAGAGAGCAAGGCAATATTCTCTGATAGCCCTAGTGGATAGAAGCATCCTTAAAATCCAGCCAAACATCTGACAGCACAAGGCAGCTTTAGCGTTCTGCACAGACATGAAGCGTTCCCACTGGCTGCTGGGGATAAAGCCACATTAATACCCAGAGACAGGTATGACCTTCCTAGTCACAAATGGAATATCCATTTCCTATTGCTAATAAAATAGCCCATGTTACGTCTTTCTGGAGGATTAGCACATTCCTTGGCTGGGTAAACTCAGCCATTTACTAGCCTCATGCTTCACCACATACTGCTTACACAGGTAATCCCCCCAAAAGGGGTTTCTTTTAATGTGACACAGCTTAGTGCTTACGGAATTCTTCCATCAGGCAGCAGAATCCAATTGTCATTAGGAAGTCTCATTTCCTATTGTAAACCTGCATTGTTAACGAGGACCCAGTAAAAACATCACAGATATTTGAAATGAAAATGTTTTTAGGTAAGTTAGAGGGACAGGCCTAACACTGCATTCCCTGGTGAAGAACGTTACTGACGGATGAAAGCAGCAGACTGAAAAATTGCTGTCGGTTTTACGAAGGCAGCATACTGAAAACCGTCTCAGGGAAAAGATGCTGAGGTTAATGTGGGCATGACTATTATCTTCTGGGATCAGAGACATCAAAGAACCTCACAGTTCTACATGCCCAGCAAAACAGTACTGGTGCCTACAGCACATGCCAAGCCATTTACTGAAGCCACAGAGTCCCATGGAGCTGGAGGGACCTTAAGAGGGAACCCAGGTCAATCATGAACTCAGACCACCCTCTAGATTTTTTTTGCTGGTACTTCTCAGCTACCTCACATTTTGGTTTGTGCATTGCCTCATCAGGCCACTGCAATACAAGAGGAGAGTCCGAAAATAGAAACCCTGTATTAGTAAGCACCTCTGCCAAAACCAGACCACCAACCTGGCTCTTACCTGATTCTCAGAGTCAAGCTCCCAAATAGAATTTGCAAAAGCAGCTCAGGTATCACATGCTCTTTCCCAGCAAGTCATAGCCCAAATAAACACAGAGACCTCGGGGTTCAACAGCCTCTCTCCAGAAGAAATTTAGGGAAAAGAGAAACTCTGAATCTGAAGCCCTCTTAGTTGTTGGCAAGCTCTGCACATCTCCAGACTTGTCAAAGAGTCTCCACCTTCATGTCTTCCCTCCAACCTCCCCTGTATTTCTACCACATTCCCATCACCCACAATCACATCTCTCTTTCCTCTCCCGTAGTTCTCCCAAACTTGTAACTTTCTCAGCAAAAGGAACACAAGGGCAGATTATTTGTCAACATAATCAATAATTTATTACCCCTTTCAAACTAAGGAGTTCCTTGTTCCAACATCCCAATAACATCATGCACACAGTCCTTCATCTCTGTCCTCACAGAGACAAAAAGCTCTTCCAGCCAAGAATTTTTAATTCAAGACCCTCATACACATTATAGTACTAATGACTCCAGCTACCTGCTGACTTGACTGAAAACATCCACAAGGATGTGTCTGCCCTAATGTACCTAAACTATGCTAGGAGAGCAAACTGCTCTCATTCCATACTGAACAAGGCTGCCAGGTAATTTCATCTGGCAGCATCTTTACGAACTGTGACATGCCAAAGGCACAGTGCCAGAGAGTCTAAGAGGTTATTTTTATGTATAGACATTTTTAGTACCTTATTGCCATACTGTCTGCACAGCGATCAGATACTCGGTGAATTGATCCCCAACACTTAGATTATTCCCATTGAACAGATGGGAAATGGAAACATTAGTAGGCTAAATAACGCCAGCCAGAGCTGTTCTTCCACACTCATTCCTGACCCACTACTGTTGAAACTGTCCACCTTCTTCCCCACTGCCCAGAGCCAGGACCCAGGCAGGGCTCCCTTTAGCCCCAGCAAGTAAGTTGGAGGGAAAAAAACTGAGAAAAGAAGTCACTATCTCCCCAAAAAGAAAAAAAAAAAATGAAGGAAAAAAAAAGAGGAAGGGCGGTCTTAGCTGCTTCAAGGGACTTTCCAAATCATTGTTGTGCAAGCAGCACTAGCTGTTTTCTGTAAACACTCTCAACTGACGCCTTGCAGTTTGCTCCCAGTATTTCTCTGTGCAACCCTGCTCCTTATCATCTCCTTCCCCAGCTAAAAAGGATTCAGAGAGCTGAGAGTGCACTTATGGTACCTTCCAAAGCACACCAAGGCAGGTTCTTTTGCCAGCCCTCATGGAACCTCCCAGCACACTGACCACTCACTACACTCTGCAGGTGTCCAGAGCAGCACAGCCTTTCTCTGGGTGCTTCCCCTGGGATCTGTTCACAGCCAGTCAAGAACTTTGTGACTAACAGCTTGAAAAAAAGTCTAGGATAGTCTTCCAGCCTGAAATAATTCTTTCACCTATCTGGCAGTACCTGTAGTGAAGGCAATATAACACAACTAAATAAACACAACTAAACTGACCTCCTTGAAAAAACCCATTAAATAAATAGCTTATAGACAATTTTTTGGTAAGAGACTGGCCACCAAGATAAAGAAGCCTTTCACAAAATCATGGACACTTCTGAATAAAGCATATTATGGTGATGGAGAACGAATCAATGAATCTGTCAATTCAAAGACCAGGTCTATGCAGGTGCTCTTAGACTTGCAGCACCCGGGCACATTACTGGAATTGGAGAATGGAGTGATAAATGAATTAAGTCAGTATTGCAGAGACTCAGGAGAAGAGGACAGCTATCAGATCTGGAATGTCACTGCTCTCCTCTAGATTTTATTCCTGCTCTCAGGCTTGAATGGATGAGAGTTAAACAATGCAGCTCTAGAGCTGGCAAGACCCAGGGCAACCTGCCTTCCCCTGACAGGCATCAGACAATGTGTGAGGGTCTCATCTGCAAACCATCTCTCTTTAGGCAAGGTTAACCCTGCCCACACCATTTAAGACACAGTCAGAGGCACAGGTGACACAACTAGAACAGCAGCATTGAGGAGTACTCCTAAGGTTTTGGAAATAAGCAAGCAAATGGAAACCAGTGCTACAAAACCACAAGAGTTACAGAATTAGCTGAATTCTGCTGTGACAAGGGAGACTTCACAAGCACCCTACCACCAGTTTACTGTCTCATAAACACTGCTCTTCTTGCCCAACACCTGCCACTATCACAGGGATTTCTCCTCCTAATTCCTCACTTTTTTTGCCATTCTTCTCTTTTTGTCCTGAGAATCTCACCTCTGCAATCGCCTTACAGTGCATTATTCCCTCCATAGGATATCCTCTTGTTTCCTACCTACAATATAGTCTGAGGCCATTTTCTCCAACTGCCTGCAGTGAAATGAACCCAGTGCCAGCTCTATTAGGATCAACTATTCTTCTCATTTACTCGAGCCATCCCATTAGTTATCAGTGGTGACTTTGAAAGGAAAGGATAGTTTTATACCCTGCTCAGCTCTCACTGCAGCAGGCACTTAGGAATAAGCGAAGCTTTTGTTTTCAGAAAAAGCAGCCTTGCTTTAGAGCTGACAGGACGATCCATAATGTCACACAGCAACCAAAACATTTCCACACCAGCCTGCTCAGTGGCAACCTGCTGATGGCCACTGCTCTGGTTTCTCCTGGCACAGGAAGCAGCGTTGCTGAATTTGCCTGGGATTCCTGGATGGTATTGTGGGTGAGAGCTCTCAACAAAGGAGATGGTCACTGACCACACAGTTATCAGTGCGGAAAAGAAAGGCTGATAAGCCCAGGCAGGGCAAAGGTGTACGCAAGGCAGCCAAGAGCTTAATGCTGCAATGCTCAAAAGTCAAATGTGAAAGCGATCACTTCCCCTCCACCCCTCTACCAACTGCAGTTCACTCCCTACAGATGCCTCCATATTTTCAGCGGCTTTGCTGAGACATGGCCAGGCTGTGGTTGGCAACATCCTGCTTTCAAAAAAGCACAGTGCACCTTCTACAGCAATAAAAGCAGTTTTTTATTTTCCTTTAATTCCAAGCCAAAGGAAGAACCACTGTCCATAAGCCACTGTTACCTCTGGATCACGTCACCTCCAAAGTTAACAACGCTGATGAACTGAACCTGTTAAGTAGTTTCACTGCATCCGAGTGCACCTCTCTCAGTGCACCTCTCATGGAACAAAGAGAAGCAATTTCTCTCCAGCTACTGAAACAAGGTAGCCCACAAAATGTCACATATGTTCTCTTCAGGTGCTCAGTGCTGTAATGTCTAAGGTATTATAAATCCCCTGGAATTATGCAGAGTCCAAGAGATTGTTCTAGCTCCTAGCAAGATTGGAAATTCATGCAGACTAGGTTGACCCTTCTACTCGCTGGGATTTAGGCAGCTTGTCAATATCACAAGCAAGAGAAAGGACAAACACAGGAAAATTGCAATGAAAGATCTGCTTATCTAGCTAAATGCACAAGCCCCGCCACTGAGAGGAGGAAGGACAGAATGCAGAACAGCTCCTTGGAATAGCTGTGATGCAACAGGTACTTTTCAGATGCAGCTTGGCAGCACCACCACCTTCTGAAACAAAGGGGGCTGCAGCCTCACTGACAACTCATGAAAAATGGGTGTCTAGAAATGATTTAATATGAAATGCATCATCACAAAAGGAATATATAAAACCTGAAACACAGGGCTCAGGTTCCACAGTGAGAGGCATGCTAGCAATTTCTACAGAAGCGTTCATTTACAGTGTGTCAAAAGCTAATCCAGGTCAATTCACTACCTAAAAGTCAAGGTTTTGAGAAACGCCTGTTCTTTTCTTGCTAAGCATGCTCCCTTCCCTGAAGCACAATCAATGCCAATCAAACCCCGCACATGAGCAGAGCTCTAGTGGAGAGATGCAGCCCATACAAATGAAAAATGCCACGAGCCCCCCTCGAAAGGCAGCCGTGACAAAGCCTAGAGCACAGCTCTTCCATTAGAGCTTTTCATGAAACACAGCCAGAGTGTGAATATAGAGTGCTGGCTAGAAAGCCCTCCCAAGTCATAAATCACATGGCACATGTGCAGCATAAGTGGAGTTTATTCATGACGGACAGTATTTCAACAGGACTTGATGGATGGGCGAGGAAAAGGAGCCAGACTTTATGGAGGATAGAACTAGTTACACAAGAGATTCTTCATTAGTCAGAGAACCTTAATGATATGAAGCTAAGCCAAGCAGAGTCAGACTGAAAGCTGGGGCTGTCCTGCTCTTCTCTGTCACAAAGCAGCCACCATCACCTCTCTGCAGCTGCTGCCCCTTGCTGCCTGCTGGTACCAGGCAAGAGAGGCACAAGAAGTTGGTCTGTGTATTACTACACAGAAATTCCACTGACAGCAGTTCTGCTCTGAATTTACACCAGTCCCATTGGAAGGAGATGCTGGAGAGCACTGCAATCAGACTGCTGCAGCTCAAGCGAGGCAATGGGAAAAAAAGGGGCTTTCATGATGCCCTACATGGCAGAAGGTTAATTGCTTAGACCTACCTGACTGGGACATCATCAAAGCAACTCCTGACTAACCCTCCTACCCACAGAAGAATGAGTGGGAGACAAGCCAGCCGGCCGCTATTTAAGAATTGCTCCCAGCTGTAATCTGAGCTACTAAACTTGATACCTTCAACACCTGTTATTCTCAGACAAGCTCATTTTGCACCACACGTCAGCAACACAAAACGAAACTTGGATGCTATGCAGGAAGAGAGGGCAGCAGGCACAGCATGTTACACTTGTGTAGGGAAATGAGGCCACACTACTGGATGCACCATCACTCACGGCCTTACACCTGCCAGAGCAAGAACAAACATTGCTATAGCGGCATTCTCTGCTAGGAAGTGCTGGTGGCAATAGCTCACAAGGAAAAGGCCACATCATTCCCATTCCACACTTGCTACAGGAACCACCACCACAGCCTAGGACAGCTGGCTCCATACACAGCTTTTCCTACAGAGACTGAGAGAAGTCAAACACCTCCCCGCTCTCACCACAAAGCCGCATCACCACAGTCCGCTGTCTGCTCCTGCTGAACAGAAGTAAAATACTCTGTTGTGTGTCCACATGAGCACTTTGCTATTTCCCAACATGGACAGAGAGTCCATAGTGCCCTCTCCTGGCAAAAAGTGCATGAGAAACGTTACTGGCAAAATCACAGAAAAAATAATCTCCTTCCCTTCTCTTTCCCATGCACACAGGAGGGAGGGCCACATGGAACAATAGATGCTTACAGGCAGCTTCAACGAGATGTCTGTATAATTACTAGTGACCCACACTCAAAATTGGAAGTTAGCTGTCTGCTAGAACCAGATTGATCCCATCAAACTGTCTGACAGCGGACTGACGACAGGGTGATTATGTGGAAAGAAGAAGCCAGCATGATGAAATAAAGTCATGAAAGATACTTGCACCCTCATTACAGGCAAGATTAGAAAGCTCTCTGCCCCATCAGAGTCTTATTCATTTGTTTCACTTCTTTTTCTGTGTGCACCTTTTCAAGTATTAATTTAACCAATACGACCTAATCAGTGTATTGGTTTATAATACTTACCAAAAAACCAAAAACAACATATTATTCACCTCTAACTAATACCTATATATGCAATTTTTTGTCACTTTGTGGGAAATAAAAGTCACCCTGAATGGCCTGATGTGGTAAGCTATAATACATTTATTTAAAAATACAGCTGTCCTCTCTGTGTACCATGATCTTCTAGTCTTGTTAAAGAGCCTCTGTCACCAGGGCCTGGAAAACTTAATATATGACGTTTATTATGATTAGAAATCATTTGTACAGCACTGTAAATTCACACAGCACTTTCCCAAGACCATTTATAAGTCTAATGGCACTATAAATCCCCGTTAGCTTCCGCACTTTATTCCCCAGAACCTCTATTTATTCAAATGATTCGTCCCCCCCAGTGCAATCTTGTCTTTGAATACATCAAGTCACAGTCCCACCCTGAGCTGCCCATTGCCCGAGTGACAGGCTGGGTGGGTTGTTAACCCTGGATCACACACTTAAAAAGGTTTTGCTCATAGAACCAAATACCCCTAACAACAGCACGACAACAACACAGGAATTTGGCTTTCAAAGCGCACTGGCAACAACTGCTGCTGTTTGCACTTCAGCTCGCAGGAACAGCCCTAACGCACACGAGCACTTCTGCCAACGCCTGCGCCGTGCACTGAGCTGCTCGAGCACACATGCAACCTGCAGCACCCCCCTGGCCAGCACACGTACTTGATGCTGTCGGTGTGGGTTTTATATTCCATGATGGTGTTGGGAGGTAGGTTGAGCACTCTTCGTAACGTGTCGCGTATCCGGGCTGTCGTGGCCTGGTCGCTGGCTGTCTTGTTCCATATGGAGATGATGTCCTCCTGTAGAACAGGGTAAGGAGGGAGGGGTAAGCACAGGGCACTTTTTGCAGCCCTGCCACATAGAAGCACGTGCCAGTTCTCAAAAGCACTCACCTGGAATCGGACAGAGACGACGGCCCCACAGATTTCTTCCCCCACCATGAACTGCTCTCCCAGCATGGCCAGAATAAGATTCTCCCAGCACCGTGACGCTAAGCCCTTCCGCAGACGGATAATCCATTTACCACCGTTTTTGTTGGCATCATCCTAGGAAGAGGGAAAATAAATTGATTTGTTTACTTCTACCTATTTTTCTGCTACCCACAAGACAGCAGAGCCACAAACAGGAGCAGATGTTGATTGGGTGGGGCAAGGGAGGTATTTTCAAGCAAAAGCATTTTATTTCATTTCTCCCCCATACAAGCAGAGACAGAGGAAAACCACTTACTTTGCATACAAAGTACTTGAAACAATGGCCCTCAGCCTTCCAGACAAGGTTCTACACTCTGAAGACTTGAGCTCTAGTGTTTTGATCCCACTAGCAAAGACTAACACCAGCCTACCAATCTGCACAAACAGACCCAGAGGCAAGGATTTTAAAACTATTCCTAAAGCTGAGACTGATTCACCATTTGTCTAATTCCCTGTATATGTAGTTCTGCTTGTAAAACAAGATCCCTGTAAAACAGGAGAGCCCCCTCATCACAGGGCATGGAAGGCCAGGAAAGAGTTTGCAAAGTGGTATTTTAAAAGCAAGCAAAAAATTGATAAACATTTTCCTTTCACATTTCCAGGAATGGGCTCACAAGTTGTGTTAACACAGAAAGGACCACCCTGTTCTCTGAGAACTACTGACATTATCACACATCATACAGATGATGTGAATGTTCCAGACTGTGGTGACCCAGGGAAATAACCAAAATGAGGGGAGAGAGGAAAAGAAAAAAATTATGCTAAGCACCCAGTCTGTCACCTCAATATTGTGATTCTGCATCTTGAAGCTGACAAAGAGCTGGAAACTGCTACAGCCTCCCCTGCTCCCCAGAACGCACAGCTATGTCAAAGGGCAGCTCCTCCTCTGTGCAGAACACTGTGGCATTCTCTGGTACAACACTGGAGCTGGGAAATCTGACAAGGTGAGAGGGGAACAAATTCCATCTAAAGCTGAAGACAGAGAGGTAGGAACAAGTCAAAGAGGTGGCAGTTAGGAAGGGTAAGGGAAGACAGGTCTAGGACAGAAACAGAGAACAAAGGATGACTCAGAGGAGACTGCACAAAACAGGACATCCCTCTCCAAATCCCCAGCAATCCCCTCTGCCAAGCTGGGACACACTAAAGATGCCAGGCAAGGCAGCCCAACCCTTCTTAATGAAATAAAGTTAATTTTATTTTAGCCTTAAAGCTTCTCTAGGACTCAGATTAAACTAAACATTTGTGTGCTCTCTCAGAGACAGCAAGTGCTAATGAAGCAATCCTGAGGAAACATGGAAGTGTCAGCATAACAGCATTCACCTGACTCCTACTTTTCAGGTATGTGCTGGACTGAAAGGGGAAGAGTCAGCTCCAGACAAACCTCAAAGCATGACAGGAGCCATCCAAATCAACACAAGTTCTAGGAATGTGCCAGACTCCTGTGAGAAGCAAACTACTTTCTGTTAAGTGCCCTTGTTTTCCAAGTGGTGAACATCACAGCTTTTAGACTGGGAGCTGGGTTTAACTCTTCAAAGTTTCCACAATGACTAATGGGCATCAAAAGAGACAGTGATATTGCTAAAAATACCTCAAAGGTGGCTTAAGCAGGTTCAAGGCTACAGAGAGAGCAGTGATTGGTAGGCAAATGCTGTATCATGTGCTTTATGGTTGTTGTTAGTTTTCTTTCAGGTTAAACAAGCTTCAGTTCAGTCAAGCATTTGATTTTCCCTTACCAGAATAATAATGATCTGCAGCCCAGTAAATCACCAGGGAATATTACGCTTAGTGCTTCTGTCTTTACCAGAAAAAGGCACAGATGGATGCAGAAGAAGATCAGAGCTATACACAGGCACATATGTGCCTACAAGAATGACAGTAACTAAGGACTGGTTTGAAAGAGAAAGAAGCTTAAACAAAGCCCTACAAAGCGTGCAGCAATGGAAAGCCAGAAGTGAGATCTCAGGTCCTCTTCTAGAAATGTAAGAAGGAAGGAGGGCCAGAAGTAAAATACCAAAGAATCTCTCCACCTCCATCTTAAAATGGCTACCGGCAAATGCTTTATAGAAATATATTTTTTTATAGAAATTCTGGCATCATTAACTTGGGGACTCTCTGGTCGACACACTGTCTGAGGAACTTGCTCACCAGGAGTCCAAAGAGGGTTAAATGCTTTATATAAATTGTATTTGCAGTAACTGGCTATAAAACACCTTGCTTAAAATAATTGCCAGCAAGGGTCACATATAAATTTCTCAGGACCAGGCAGTATAATTAGGTACTTCAGAGAAACACATAAAATCCTCATATTGTGAATGCTATTGGTCATTGCTGGAAGCAGGCCAGGAACTGGAAGAATGATTTCCTGGGCAAAGATTCTTAACACATTTGGATAGAAATAGAAGCAAACTAAAGTGCCCTGGAACAAAAAAAAAAAAAAAAAGCTAAGTTGTTTTTCCATTTCCAGCTCTGTGTGTAGGCTTTTAACCATATGCACCTCTGCCTTCCTTGACTGAAAAAGGAGAGCTGGTTTTTATAAGCTTTGTTGAATTCCACTTGGAGAGGTCAAGTCCTTCCAGAGGAAAGCCCTGCTCTGCTGTCACTGGAGGCAGCTCTAAGGGGCAAGTGCCTACACTGGGAGGCACAGAGCTTAGCTGGAGTACCCCCTCCACTGGCAGGGGCAGTTCAGCAACCTTTGTGGGGGTGCAGCCAGCAACTTCCCCATCTTCTCTCTCTCTGGCAGCAGGACTGTTAGGTTACATGGGACAGAGTTCTGAGGACAAGTTTACAGGAAACCCAGACAAAAGGATTTCACCCAAGAAAATCCAATGGAGTGCCATTTAATGACAAGAGTTCCTTCACTGTAGAAGGTTCCCTCCAAATATTGTGGGATGGTATCAAGGCAGAAATGAGAGCTCCAACTCACCTCCCACATGGGTTTGATGCCCTCTTTGAAAAGGTGAAAGTCACTGTGGCCTGTCAGGTCCCCAGGACGTACCATGTGACTGTAAAACCGCCAGAACTGTTCCACCTGCAACAACACGAACCACACAATGAGGCTGCTCAAACTGTCCACAGTCAAGATTTCTACAGAAACAGGCTTCCATTTTTACACTCTCCAGAGCCACCTTCCCCTCTTCTGTTCTACTCTCTTTGTCACCGGGGTGTTGATCAGGCAACACAAAAGGCAGCAGTAGTGTCAGAGCTTGGGTGCCAGTTTCTGACTGGCTCCATTACCAGGTGACCACTTGAAACATTCAGCAGGTGCCTCTAAAGTCACACAGCGTTTGTCTGAAGAAATCTATGCTAAGGTACAGCTGCTCTGGAGAACAGTTCCAAACATATCTTGTAAATCCTACTGCCCAAACTTTCAATCACTGAATATGTGTCAAACGCAGCAGCTACAGCCAAGCCTCTCTACCCTGCATAACCACTGCTCTCTGTGAGCATGGAAACTGCAGAAGCCTCCAAATGAGACATTTTTTGTATTTACTGTTGATGTATGAAGATTTTAAGACAAAATATACATTCTGATGCTAGTTTAAGATCAGAAGGCACTATTCAGAGTTTTTATTTAAATACCTTATACTTTCCTTTACAATCTCCCATGGTACACTCGGACCACTTCACTTTGACCAGTTCCATTCTGCACCCCTGTGTCTGCTTGAGACAATCTGACCGTAAGGCAAAGGACTTATCTTTTATAGTTCTTAAAAACAGCATATTTATCCTTTGAGAATCTCTGAGTAAGAAAGGATTTGAGAGAGGATGGATCTTTAAAACAAAGCAAGGCAGTGGAAGAGATTATACTAATTTCTGTATTTTAAGAAGAGTCTACTCAGTAAGACAATAGCTATTAAGCAGACCAGCAGTGCAGCTGGAGGGGTCAGACACCACCCCAAGTACTTTATCAGAGACCTTAATGACTTGGTCAGCACTTGGAATTCCACTCCAATCCGTGACCTCTGCCATCCAAGCTGGAATTTGCTTTTATAGCCAATAAAATTATGAACCAAGACTGAGGAGGGGTCAGAAGCAATCTATTTTTGTCAGGCACGTCTGAACATCTGTGGGGAAATCACACTCCCACAGTGAGGGAACGTGCCCTCTAGTGGTTCACATTTCACAGCTTTTAGAGCTTACTGCTAAAAAGCCAAGAATAAATCTGAACCCAGACTTAGCCCAGACAATTCCTTCTGAAGTTTGCTCTTCAATCTCCTTAAACAGAATCAGATATGCTGACCAGTCTCTTTCCATCCCAACAGAACTGCAGCACTTGCAGCCTACAATGTCCCCCACAAATTCTCTGTAGCAAAGAGCAGACAACAGACTATTCAAGATGATATTTTTCCTCTAAGGAGCTAAAAATCAATGTTAAGTCTACACTGATTTATCAGACTGAAAAGTTATTGCCAGATCATCAAGCGGCAGCCACATTTTTCATCCCCTGAACTGAAAGTACTTCCTCACACAGGATAATAGGAGCAGTAACTACCCACAACAGGCTCTTCTTCCCGCCCTTTTCCTGTGAGGATGCAGTAACACAACTCAGCTGCTCACACAGGCATATTTTTATGCAGCCTCCAGAAGGAATTAAGGGATATTTTTATAAATTATCATATTACAGATGATACATACTGGTGGGCAAAATTAACTAAATTAATATTAGTAAGAGACCCTGAAAAAAACTGGGCAAATACCAGATTGGACAGAAAAAGGAAGAAGACAGCCTGGGCTTTAGAACAGTAATGGGGACTCATTTTGTTTTTCTATCTTGGGCTCCTCAGGGCAGTTTTACTCTGCCAGCACCATGCAAAAACCCAACATCGCCTTTCCAGGAGACGCTCAAGTTTATTCCAGGAAGAAGCAACCACAGAGTGGAAGGGGAAAGGAAGAGCAACTTGCCTTTTAATGAACTCGATTGTAACACCAAACTGCACTTTGTCCATCACTTCCAGACAGACAACAGGCCACCAGAAGCTGGCAAATACAGCATGCCAGATGCTTATTCCAAACACAGTCTTTGTGCTGGGAATGTGGGTGCAGGGAAGTGTGTAGGGGACCGTACAGGAAAGGAACAGAAAAGCTGTTCCCTTCTTCCCTTGCTGACCTGTCCAGTTCTGCTCCAGCCATAACTGAACTACATGGCTGCTCTTTCCTTTCCCTGTTATTATTCCAGCTACCACCATGCACAGAGGTCTAGCACAGGGCAGAGGAAAAGTGCTAAAGACACATCTGCTGTAGGTAACCCAAAATCACTCACTGCTCTCAGCTCCTGCCACCACGAGCACAGCACACAGCACACAGGGACCGAGCCAGGAGGACCATGCTGTGCCCAGTGACACGGGGACAGCAGGGGGTACTCACGGAGGCAAAGGTGCCAATCTGTTTGATGTTCTGTTCGTAACTCTGGGAGCTGGTGGGCCGCCCGGGGGTCCGTCGGGAGTACCAGAAGGTGTAGTTATACTGCAAGGGGTGCTCAGCTGGCCCCGGGACCACAGCCTGCAGAACAGAAAAGCTTGTTTACCTCTCTCGTATGCTCCTCTAAAAGAGGGAAGGGGAAAAATTACATTTACAGCATATAAAAGCAACCATTCAAGCCATCAGAGGCATCATTACTGATTTTTTTTTAGTCCATAACTGCACCTGTCTCAAACGGAAAAAAAAGACAAACTATAAAAAGCAACATGAGACCCTTAACTTTTTCAAATTAAGGAAAATGAAAAGACACTCTCCTCCTCTGGGAAGGATAAACCCCATTTATAATGAACCATGATTCAAAAGCAATTAAAACTCTTTGGTGACACCAACTGCCTTAAGCAACCAACACACCAGTGCTCTGGGAGGATTAATCTTAGAACTTGTTAAGTCAGCTCTGGCAGAACCCATCACTAGCAGTGGGCAGCGATCACTTTTCAATTTCCAAAACACTGATTTCTGATTAAAAAGACTTCTAATGAGCACAAAAGAGGCTAATGAGAGCTCATTAGCCAGGAGTAAAAACTTACAGAGAAAACCCCAATCAAAGCCCTCATCTTGTACTACTTGATAGTGCTACAGGAATTACCAGGGCTTAAATCTCTACTTTCCTCTTGGCTATGGCAAGTTTACAAGGGCTGCATTACTTCAGACAGAGCAGTTTTCCTAAACACAAGACTTAAAAAAAACCCCAAACCAGGAGAAATATATGCCTTATGCCTTCTTGACCAGGCTACACTACACACAGGGACACATCTTAAAAGTTATTTCAACAGTGGCATAAACACTGCCTGCTAAACCACCTTCAAGCCACTACTGCCCTGTCAGACAGGAGTCTTTTCCCCACGCCCTCTTCCAAATTTGTTTTTTGAGGAAAACAAAGCTTTATTTCTCATTTCCATTCAAAAGCCTGGCAGGGTACTAGCTATGTTAGGTAAGGCAGCATTCATCCCTCAGATTAGAGACGTCCAAAAATTACATCAAATTACTGAAATCAAACATAGTCCCTCTGTCTTCACTGCAGCAGTAACGATGCACTGAGACCACAGCCCTCCAAGACATAATTTCCTTATCCCTGAACTGAGGACTGACTCCACGGTGCTCCCACACCATGCCCTGGCAGTGGATTGCAGATGCCAGCACCATACCTTCCTCTTGGTAGTACTCTGTGGTTTCTCACGGTCATTCTTTTCCTTCTCACTGTCTTTCTGTGTGTTATTTTCCTCGTTCTGGTCATGGTCTCCACTATCATCATCTTTCAATCTGGTAAAGAAAAATAACAAAAAGAGCTGAGAAGGTTCATACCAACCCCAGGCAGCCTCTGCTCCAGAGCTCTTTCGTGGTACAAGGGCCACCAGAGTTTGGAAATCTGCACTTGACAACCCACAGGGTAAAAGCTATTACTTTCATGCCTATTACAGGCATCTTAGGCACACACTTCTAAGCCGAAGTGAACAATGAAACAGCTTTTCGGAACGAACTCAAGTAGTTTGTGCTGGATACTGATCTGCCACGGGAAACCCCAGTGCCCTGTGAGGGCTCCCTGCAATTCAGGGGGCCAACATGAAGACCCCTCACTGTAACTCTGCTGACTCTCTCCTACCCCGCTCCCCACGCCCCTCAGCACAGCAGAGGCAGCGCCTCGGGCACGCAGACACCGCGGCGGCACCCAGCACCCCACAGGTCTCTCCGCCCGCCCCATTCCCTGCGAAGGGCCGGAAAAGACGAGAGACAAGCACGGCCACGAGGCGGCCCGCGACTCCCCGGTGCAGGACTGCCGCCGGCCCACCGCCCACACCCCCCGGCCCCGCGTCCCCTCGGGGCCGGGCCGGGCCCCGGCTGCAGGGACGGGGCTGTGCGNAGGCTCGGGGGTGACACTCACGCGTCGAATTTGTTGTTCATCGTCGCTCGCTGCCGCCGCCACCCCCGTCCGCCTCAGCGACTTCCGCCCCGCTGAGTCCGCCCACGAAACCCTTCCGCCGCTTCCGGCGGCGCGGCCGTGCCCGCCCGCGTTTCCCCCCGGAGCGGTAACGCTGCGCACGGCGGGCGGGGCGGGGGCCGCGCTGCGGGAGCGCCCCTCAGGCGGCGNGGTACAAATTATTCACACAACTAATTTGGCCCCAGTAGGTGCAGTTTGAGGACTCAGTTATTCTTTAAATGGTTTTCCCACCTTGCCTTCTGTGGCGACAGGGAACCCCTGCTCGACGACCTCCTGATCCCTCTTTCCTTCATGTACAGTGAGGGATGGCACGGAAAACGGGAAAAATGTCCCAGTAAAGAGCCTGCAAGCTCCTGGAGTAAGTGATAATGGACACTTCACAGAGGATAAGGGCGATAGTCCCTCCTTCAGCATCTCCTTGCGCTTTATGAATCCATTCCCAGGTTACTCCATGAGCACAGAATCTTTCCACAGTGCTTTGCAAATCTCTGACCATTTATTTCTGCTATCTGGCAGAGTTAGTCAAAGGATTTCTGAGTGCTGTAGTTTCTGTTTTTCGGTCAATTTGTGATGTGGAAAGAGTCAGGAAATTCACTGCCTGTGTAATCCAGGTACTCATGCTAAGCAAGCAAAGCAGAAAAATGCATTAAATCACACAATATTATAACTCTGTAATTCACTCTACTTAAAACTTACACTAAACAATTAATATCTCTCAACAGTCTGTTGATCAGGGACATGAAAAAATGGTATTCAGCATACATAAGGCACTACATGTCCTCTGGCCTACAGCGTGTGAGTGTATTCATCCTTGTAAAGCACAGTAATATAATCCTGGTATTCCCATCTTACTATTTGAAAGCAAAGGATGTCTCAGCAATATCTCTGAAATCACAGATGTATGGTAAAGCAGGGAAAAGGGCCTCCTCAAGCCCTAGGATAAATATCCCTAACCTGTCCCATCTTGTTTTATGGGCTCAAACCTGTGTTCATCATGCTAGAAGACACAGAAAATTATTTAGAAATAAATAGTAGCAGAAATAGTTTAAAAACTCATAAAGGATTTCCTGGTTGGTAACAAAAGGGATCCCTAAATGGGATCTGTGTGCTCTGAAGACCAGCTGTTTACCAAAAAGAATGTGTTACACAAATCACTATGGAGACCTGTTCATACAAAGATCCTTTTCACAGAATCAAAACCAAATGACTTAAATTGCCAAGATATCAATCACTCTCTTGAAATTGCCCGATGCAAGTGCCAAGTAATTATTATGGGGTGAGAAACAGGGTCACACTGTGCTATCTCCTACTTAATAGCTTATTTAGAAATTATTAGGCACTCTTAAAGATTGATTTTAAAGCACCAGAGGATGCAGTAATTACAGTTATCAAACTTTAAAAAAAAGAAAACCACTAAACCCCACTGAAGTGAAAGCTTCACACTGATCTTGGATCTTGGTTTTCTCAGACATCTTCCCCCCCCAAAGCCACACAGGTCTTACCTATTGGGAAGACCACCCACATATGGTTGAATATGGATTTAAAGTATTCTGCTGATACAATAAATTGCATATACAGGCAGTGTTTTTCTGAAATGTCTGTGGGTTTTATATTTAGCTTGCTCCAGTTTAAAAGAAGCCCGAGGTTTTATGCTGGTACCTTTATACACTGACCTAACTCTTGAAATACTGTTTGGTAAAAGTAACATCTCTGCAATGGGAGAGGGAAAGTGAGTACAGATTTATATTACAGCGTGTAGATAACATCCAGCATCCTATTCCCAGTGAAGAGTTCCTCATGAGCTGCTCAAACTCACCTTTGGGTAGTTTTGCAGCCTGGGACAAAATGTAAACGCAGGATGTGGTTCTTAAGTCAGTGAGAGGGATGTAATGCCTGACTTTGCGTTGTCTAAGGGTTGTACCCAAAGCTTAGTGGCATTAAGAGACCTCAGTGACAGGGAAGCCTTGCAGTGTGGTGTCCGGGGTCCCCATAAACCCTGGGTTCTCTCGTGCTGCTGTAACACACCATCTCTTGTAAAACTGCTTTTGCATATGGCAGGGTTGTTCAGTCCTTATATTCAATTCCACAGGATGGACAAATGACAGCATGTGACGCTTCTTGGAGTCTGAATTTAAAAACTGAATTTAAAAAAGAGACTAATAATGACTGTTCAAGAATTGTTGATGTGCAGACTCTCTGCAGAAACTCAAAATTGCCAAGCCACCTTACACTGCGGGATTAGGGCAGCTGAGTCAACATGAGCCATGAGCAAGGACACAACACATCTAAGTGCAGCCACACACATCTCCCACCTTGCACTTCCAGATACTCCGTCATGGAGTGCTCAGCATAACGTGAATGTGGTCTCTGAGCCCGCTCTGAAGAGATCCGTGGTCACTGCAGTCTGAATGTAGAGAGTGTGTCATCCTCTGCCTGCAGATAGGAGACAGGCAGCGAGATTTAAGACTGTTTTAACAGCATAGCAAATTTCCAGCAACAGATCTGTTTTTCATCACAGGCTCCATACTGAGTTGGTGGAGCTGGTTAAGACAGCAGCCTCGTTGTTCTGTTAAAAAATATGATCTTTCTGAAGAGGAAGACAGCACACAATAAGTTTTCTTTCAGTCTAGAGTGGAACTGCATCACTCTCTTTATGTTTTAGGTTGAATTCAAAGAAAGAAATAGCTCAACAGTCTCTCACGAAGAAAAGGAGCAGAGGAAGGAGGAGTGCTACTGGAAATACTTTAACTACAAGCATTTGAAATATGTAGCAGCTGCCTAAGAGACAATTACTAGTTACCTTTAACATCTCATTCAGGCATGCAGCAATGAAGTCCTGTGGCTGTGCAGGCACCCAGCTCTTCTGGTGGTGCCTGATCTCAGCCTTAGAAAGAGTTCAGAGATCCTACAAGTGTGTCACTGCCAGCGGCCTTCTCATCAACAAAGTGCCTGAAGGCCTCAGCAATGATGGGAAAGTGTCCTGGAGCTGCACCTGGAAATACAAGAAGGGGAATGCCATGAACATCTTGGATTCACAGAGCATTTACAGGCTGAATGTTCACAGCTGAACTGTGCCTAACCATTGCAATGATCCAGATTTTTTACTTGTCTGACTATAGGGAATGTATGACCATTTAATTATTTTTAGAACTATCTAGTAGGGAAGTGTGTTAAGGATGGCCATTACCATGCATTTCTGGATTGCCTGCTTTCCACTGGTAGCTTTCAGATTTGGCAGATTTAAATGCCCTTGAGTACAATTTTTCTTATGTTTTCTAAGTGAAGTCGTTCCCAAATGACCTATTCCTTCCTAAATTTTAAGTCAGCTCTGGTCCGTAGTTCTCAAAGCCACATTCATGTTAGCTTGTCCTGTTTATTCTGGATGGTTCTTGCAGCCCAGTCTAACACAGGAAATCAGGGTTATTGCAAAATCCTCCAAGGCACAAGCTAAGAGGAAAAACCTGATTCTGGCCCCATGGCAAATTTGATGCTGCATATTATATATGTAAAGTCAGGCCAGTTTCTCTGAAGGGAGCTCTTACAGGAGAGTCAAGGGTCTGTACACATAGCAAGCCAGGAATGGTTGCAGAGGGATCATTATTGAGAAAGAAGGGGACAGCAGTGAGTGCTGGCTGTAGCAGAGTTCAGTGTATTTAAGAGTTCTTCTTCCTCTCTGTGCGTTGGCAGAGAACAACCATTCCACGCCACAGCTCGCTGAGGAATGCTGCCAGGCTTTGATATGATCACAGGGAAGCCTTGCTCACCTGAGGCCAGGAGGTGCCATGGAATTCTGCCATGGCCTGGGAGCCTCTGAGCAGCCTCTGGCACGTGACAGCCTCTGTAGTGAAGCAATGTCCAAAAAGCACATCCGTTTGATGGCAGAAGGGAGTGGAACTGAGACATCCATGCCTACAAACACAGCAAGCTGCATAGTTAACTTCTTTTATAGGCTCTGACCCTTTGTTACACTGAGCTCTTGATTTGCATGGGATTACACAAATAGCTGAGACTGCAGGAATCAAGAAACAAACTGGGGGATTGTTCTTCCAGCACCTTTATAATGAGCAGGGCAAAGACTCCATCCTACAGGAAAGTGCAGAATCAGCACAATTTGCGATCCTCTCATCTGTCACTTTCACCCATAAAGGGTCAGCAGGAGAGCAGTGAGTCGGGTGTGATGTTCTAGGCTCCAGTGTGAAACATCAGCTGTGTAAACCTCTCATCAGACCTAATGTGGAAATTGCAACTTCCAGCAGAAAAAACAGGGCTGGAAATAAGGAGAACGAGTCTATGTCATGAGCACATACAGATCTATATTTCACCTCTTCCTGTGCCAGAGAGCTCAGTGAAGCAGCAAGCTTCGTCCTGGACCCAGGCTTCCAGGATTTACTTCCCTAGTCCTAGCTTTCTCAGTCATCAGCCTGAATCATCTCTGCTGCTTCCAGATGTGCCCACTGGCAAAGATGATGCCTGCGACAAAATGGAGAAGGACTAGGGAGAAGCCTGGGACTGATGCAACCCTTGGCATTGGCCAGGAAAGGGATGGGAGAAATTTCATCCTGCTGTCAGGAAAAAAAAAGAGGCCGGAATCATGTTTCACTATTAGAATCTTAAAAGGCTTTCACGGTTACTAATGCATTGCATTATTATTTATGGTGGTCATTATTCATGTGTCTGCAGCACGTGTAGCCATCAGTGCAGCAACTGTGACGTGTTACCCAGAAACATTTTAGCAGAATTCCTCCATTCACATTGCCCACCAGAGGTGATTGATGGATACTGCAAAATCATAAATACTGGTTTTATTATCTTTCCGTGATTATTTGTTTTCCAATCATACAGCCTTTTCAATGTATCAGGGCTTACACAAGGACCAGCCTCCACCGTTAAAGGAGGAATTATAGCTGTAATTAGCAGGCGCAGCCATTAGATGGTAATGTTCGCTCACTGCTGTGCTGGAGGATCGGATCTGGTGAGGCCGGTGGCAAAAACTTTTCAATCAATCATTGATCTGGAATTTCTCTTCGGAGGTGTGATGAGTACCCTGAACAGTCTGAGAAGTATTTAACTCCTACAGATCCTTCTGATTGCCAGTGGAGTTTAGGTTTTCAGTAGTTCTGCAAATCAAGTCTCTGACAACTACAAATTAGAGACCAATTTTAAACTCTTTGACCTGGGTGGTTGAGAAAGACCTAATTGCACAGAGGGAGGGAAGACGAGATAGCGTTACCTTGCACAAAGATTTGAGATTTCAGATACGAACAACATCAGCTAGCCTGTGACTGTATGGGATAGGAGGTAAGGATTTCTGAACACATGTTTAAGGAATTTTAAAGTATAAAACAGAGCAATGAAAAAAGGTTTTCCCTGCACCATATGCAACTATATATATTTATGTAACTATATGTATAAAATATGACCTTTTTCTGAGCAGCTCCAGCACTTTGATAATATATGCTGGACACTTTAAAGATGAAAAGGCACCTCTGTGTTCAAGGGATATTCAGGGAACTGGTGAAAACATGACAATTGTTAAGCTGGTAAGAGTTTAAGCACAGTTTCAACACATGTTGAGTTTTGAAGTCGAGTTCTCCAGCTTGCTCTTAGGAATCCACTGGCAATGTGTTGCTGAACTCAGGACATCTATAAACAGGACTGCATCTCTCTAGATGCATATGCAGGCCTCCTCCTTTGCAGTTTTTGGAAGCAAAGATGTAGCCAGGGATTCTGGAATATGCTGACCATACTGAAAAGGCATGCAAATATGGTCGGGCACCTGGCTGATGTCACTTGATAGGAGCAATGGCTGTTTTCCTTGGAGGAAAAGTAATATGAAGGATGGTTTTCACAGCAGTTGGAGTCCAGTCTTTTATGTGAATAGCCCACGTAAGGTGGAAAAGGAAGAAGAAACAACTGCCTGAATCCCTGAACCGGATTCCAACTGGTACCCAAAGAAACAGCAGAGCCTGTTTTTTCTTTTGTAGACACAGGAAAATAGGAAGCCTCAATAATGCACTTTGTCTCACACGTCCTAGCCTTAGGAAATCGACTCTTTATCAGTATAGGTATATTTCCCAGAACAGACAGAGATAGGGGCATAGCCTGAATCCTGAGCATGAATCCTTCCTGGCTCGTCTTGGCTGATGCAGTGCGTAGACCATATTAAGGATTGTCAGTAATATTATTAAAGCGCCTCTACACTATCAAACACAAAAAAAGAAGTCAGAAAAGCAGTGTTGATACCCTACCCTACCAAAGAATACAGACAATGTCACCTGGCTGCAGGTCTGTGCAGCTGCTTACTTATGCACTTAAATGGATTAAGACTTTAATCTATCCACTTGGGTTTTTTGCAGTGCACGGTGGCCCTGGTGATTATTGACACTTGCAACACACTCCCAAAACCATCAGAACTCTGGGGAAGAGGAAATTTTGTCTCAACACAACCTTCAATATCATAACAACACAGGTAACATCACTTTTCTTCATCATTTTTTCTTAATTCCTCTTCTCAACAGCAAGGACTGGCCTGGAGCAGTAACAGCTCTAGAGAGCTGCAGTCTCACTTGCTTTGCTGCTTCTGCACTGGCCAGGCCAAGCCACTGCCAAGGAGCATTCCATGGGCTTGTTGTGCCAAGACACGACCAGCAGTATTGCCAAAATAAGGGCTACAGAATTAAGTCCTTAAGCAAATGAACTTTGCTTTCTGCTTCTCTTTGAGAAGTTTTGCTGATTCTTCCTGTTTGCTTTCCTTCCTCCTTGTAACTTGTGCCATAATAACAGGATTCCTCAGACATTATTTTTGGCCAGGTGACTGCTCAGTGCTTTACTCCATTTCCGACTGTTGCTACAGGCCTGTTCCACTCATTACTAGTCCTCTCTAAAGTCCATCAAGGAGACACAGGGCTTGAGTTCTGCCTGGAAAGCTCATAGTTCAGACTGAAGCCAGGAAAGAGCAAAAAGTTGTTCTTACATGCTAGCCAAGGATATGTTAGGAATCCACAGCTGAAATAGTCATGAAACTATAAAAAGCACCAATACCTTCAAGAGTGTTTCGGGGTGGGTTTGGAAGTCCAGTATCCACAGCTGGTTAAGGAGATAGGTGTCAGTCTTGGAGGAAGCTTCCTTTAGGCCCTGTGGATGTTCAGGAATATCAGAGAAATCCAGATACAGAGAAAAACAAAAACACACACAAAAAGTTGACTTTTAGAAAATATTGCTGTTCTCATGTCCCTCCTTGCTCAGCTGTGACCTGCTAGCCCCTGAGCCTGCAGCCCCCAGATCCACGCTCCCACAGGCATTAGCCATGTTGGAGCACCTGGACAGCCCAGGAAATTAACCACGTCTAGTCCCAGGCAAAGGCATCTGGGCAGCAGTGGAGCGAGTCCCTTCCACTGTGCTCAGAGTGAGCAGAATGGGTCAAGTGAACTGAGGTGGGTCCCTTTTCAGCTCCCACAGTGAGAACAAGGCTGGTGCCCTGCTCTGGACATTGGCTTGGACTTTTAAGATTTAATTCAGTTCCCCACTGTGCTACAGATCTCCCCTGTGATCCTGGACAAAATGTTTCATGTAGTTTCGAGTTATAGTCAGTCTGTGATCTATCTGTAAGCAAGATGCCTTGAAAACAGAGTTCCATCCCCTCATTTTCCCTTTCACCAGGGTTGGATCCAGCAATACAGAGCTATAAAGTGCCTGGATTCATTTGGCTGATCTAGTGGAAAGCCTTTCAGTTTTAGTTGCAGTAATAGTTTTCTGCTGGCACAGCAGTCTGATCACACTCACCTGCTGGCTGCTGCCTCACTGAGCAGAGTGAGAACATGGCCAAGGACAAAAGTGGGCAGGACCACCCCTTTTGGCAGACTCACTGATCATTTTAGCTCCAGCACAGAGCCCTGGGCTGCTGCTGTCACAAATACATTCCCAGTTAACTACTCCAGTAACAGTAAACAGAGAACTACCCTGTACAGAAATTATATTACACTCTGGTGATTGTTTCCTTCTAATGCACTAAAACATCCTCAGCTAATGCCCTAATAAGATTTTGCAGGTATAAAGTGTATGGATGGCTCAGGAATGGAGAGACATAATAATGGGAGAACTTTATGGAAGACTGAAAACAAATCTAATGAATTTGCTATTTCTCAAAAACATTGTGAAAGACAATGAAGCATTGCAAAATACTTCTCAAGAGCCCAGGAACTGCCAGTACTGTTTTCTCCCCCAAAATAACACCTTTCTCTGAGAGAGAATCTTCAGCATCAGGAATCTGAAGGACATTCAGGGAGTCTGCCACTGCTCAGAACTGGTTGTACTGGTGAAGGACAGTGGTGGCTTGTAAGGAAGGTATTCCTTTGATCCCATTTAGCAGCTGTATGTTAAGGATGGGAGTTTCCCCTCTCTCAGTGAATGTGCAATTTGTCAATGCTGTTGTCTCATCAGGACCACCCTGGGAGAGGCCTGGGGAACTGGTTGTGCTCACAGCACAGTTGCAGAGACATTGTACTCTCCAGTTATCTTACACAGGCTTGTTGCGTGCCCGGCTCCCTCTGCTTTCCCCCTGACTCTCATGGAAAGGAAGAAGGAGTGGGTACTCCTTGCCAAGGTACAAGGCAGCAAGATGAAGCTAAGGGGCCTGGGTGAACCCATGATCTTCAATAAGTCAGGTGTGTTTGTCAGCTCAAAGAGAGTATGAATTTCCAGCTGGATGCAGTTTTACAAGTGTTTACCTTTGTGCTGACCTTGGTGTGTTCTCTGAGAAAGCACAATCCAAGCAGTTTTGCATGTGACCTCATTAGTCTCCCATCTTTTCTGGAATAAGTCAAAATATGGAGCAGTGCCCAGTGCAAAGTGGTTGCTGTGGTTTCTGTTCCTGCCAAAAAGAGGTTGTGGAGAAGCTAGACCAGGTTGTCTTTGTCATATTGCAGAGCTGGGGTTGCCTTTAATCTTCAGGCAAGAGAGGGGTGAGTTTAGAGTACAGCCAACATTACAACATACACAGTCATCAACTCCAGATGACTTCAGCAAACAATTGTTTGCAGAATCTCTGATTTTCCAAACCAAATAAATGTGAAGAGCAGTAGAAAGTAGTAGTGTCTTATAAGTTTCTGTCACTTCATGCCTGAAAAAGTACCCTGTCTCATAGCAGTGTTAAAAAGTGTTTTGAATGATAGCAAAAGATCAAGCTGGAAGTTTTTCAATGGCAGATGTTTCTTTTAGAGATCTGCTGATCTGCTGAATCCAGAACACTTCATGGGATTTTCTTACATCAGTGAAAGCTTTAGGACAAGTTCATAGAGTCCCATTCCCCCACCACTGTCCTCCCGTGCCACCCTGCAGCACAGAGCCCTTGTTGACCCCAGAAAATACAGCAGTTGCGAGTTCCTTCTTTACCAAAGAATGTGCAAAACATGCAAGCTCCTGACAAGTGAAAACCTTCTTGTGAAGATCTCAACATATTGAAGCATCCAAGATATATTTGGGCTGTAAGATCTACTACTTAATTTTTCCAAGAGATATGTTTTGACACCATGATGATGATTCAGTTTCAGGATACTGATTAGCAGCATTTAGAAATACGTGGCTAAAGCACCATTAGGAAGCATCCAAAACACCTAAACTGTGTGATTACAAAAAACCCCCCTGTCTGTATTTTTCTAGGACATGCACATCCCCTGTGGCACGTTGACTTCTTTCCCTGGGAACCATCCTCCTCATTAGAGAATCATTCAATTCTGGGTAATCTGATTTCTCCTCTCCCAGGATGATATGGCCCCTCTTCCAGATGATATGACTTTCCCTCTAAAGGTCTTCTTGGTTTTTGCAAACAGCAACATTTGCATTAGAGAAAATATGATATATGAAATACCCCTGGTTGTCTGACTCAAGGTGCTGGATTGTGTCCTTGAAGACAAAACGCACACCTTGTTGAATGCCAGAGTTGCCAGTCATTTTCCCCTGCTCTATCAGTTTGAGTATCCAGGCCACTCCATAAAATCCTGAAGTCATCTGTCTCCTTTTTTCTCATTCTGGAGAAAATTTCTTACTCATAAGATCACACTAGAGACCAATAGGTCTTAAGGGATAATGAGCTGGGGAAGAGTGAGACCTTCACTGAAATGTACCAGTGACTTTATAGGTTACCATCAAATATGACAAAATAAAGGTAGTTCAGTTGGCATAATTTAGGCTGGTATTTTTTAAGGAGCAAGGCTTAAATAAATCCATATTTGGATTAATAATCAAAATATATATTAATATATAAATCCAACATGGATTTCTTTGGAAGTACAGTACTGCTAAATATCATACCACTTTATCTCTGTAACTTTTTTGAACTTGGAAATCTCCCTGTTAGCCTGCCTCTGCTTGCAGCAATAAACTAAAGGTTTTCAAACTGACTTAACTGTTCCCCGAGGGTGAAAATACTGCTTTCTTAACTGGCTTTTGGCTGACTCACAAACATTACATTTTCATTCCTTCTCAGGCTTAGAAAGTTCCCCTAAATCCACGCTTTTTTCCATGGGCTCTGGCAGTGACATTTGTTTTTGCAAGAGTAAGCTACAAATACAGCATTATTCCGCATATAACGCCCCTTATTTGCATGGCATCTTTAGATTATGTTATCATTTACCTGCTACCTACTCTAAATATCCAAGCTGTATAACTTCCTGCAGATGTCGTGTTGGCTGTGGCGCTATCTGAAGCCTCTTTTCAGTGGTGGGGAGAGGAGCTGGCTCAGGGGGTCTGGTCTCCTTTTCTCAGCACAGCTCTGACACTGCTGCTGAGGAAATTAAATTGGGAACTGCTGAATGCTCCCTTGACTCCTTACTGCTCCCTGTCTGTCCTCAGTGCTTATCAGGACAAAAGCTGAACTCCTTTTGCTCCAGCAGTAGGAAAGAGGTTTTTGTCCTTCCCACCATTTCACTTCACTCCTTGTAATTTTTCTTTTCTGAAACCTTCAGCAGAGCAGGGGCTGCTGAGATGAAATTTGTTTAATATATGACACTTTCCCAGCAGCTATTTCTCACCTAGTGCACTGTAGTCTCTCAGCTCCTACTGAGACTTTCCCCGAGGGGGAAATTGTAAAAGCTATTTTGGATGGAAATTTCATCTAAATTATTATTCCCCTCAGTACATGGAGGGAGAAAAAATTTAAAATCCTTTTGATTCAGTCTAAAAGATAGGGTTCATAGCTGCTGTGTTTTTTAAATTTGATTGCTTTATTTCCTGTGGATGTCTCTGAAGCAAGGAGAAATCTACAGTAAAACCCACAATTTTTTATTCATTTCTGTAAGATATGTTTCCACATGCATATAAAGCCATTGATTTGCTCCAGCTAATATGAGCTCTGTGAAATCACCTTAACAGATCATTCATACAGATTTATAGTGGCTCCTCAGAGAATCCTGGAGAATGACCCAGATAATTTAGGACTATTTTTCCTGTGTTTTATTGTGCCCACATTTGTCTATGCTTTATTCTATGAATTATTTTCTACATTGTGTCTTTATTTTTATGTTCAGCCAGACGCATAAACCCGTTTTTTTCTCTAAGAGTTCTGCAAGGAGTTTAGAATAATTTTAAAATGTCACATTGCAAAGCATGTTCTACTCTTCAACCCTTCCTAATCACCAGTGAGGATGGTAAATCAAGTCAAGCCTAATGCCAGATCCCTTTGTACCATCCCTGCAAGTACACCTTACCTTGTTCAGCGAGTATCCAGACGTGGCTGTGAGTTTTACTGAGATTAATTGAAATTAATTGTCCACACGTACAGAATGTTACGAAATAGCCAACAATGGGAGGGGGTGGGGGGAAAGACCGGTGTCTTTAAAGGTTTATTTTTACTTCTCATATCCTCCTTCTAACTTGATTAATAATAGATTTCACTTTACAACTTAAATTAAGCCTATTTTGTTCTTTTAACATTTTCTCCCGATTCCTTATCTCAACTCTTGAATCCTTGTGTTATTTTTTTTCCCCTCCTCTACCCAACTATGACAAAAAAAAAAGAACGAATGAATGACTACCGTAAGTGCCTGACATTTAACCAAAGTCAAACCATGACCCAACCCTAAAATAATTTTCCTGCTGAAGATATATCCAATTGCTTATTGAACAGAAAGAGTTGTTTAGTACACGTCCTGTGATGAGGCTCAGATTACCAACACAGCATGTGCAGTGCAACCCCCTCTGGCTCTTTTGACCCATCTCCCTTTTTGTTGCATTTGACACCTGCCAGATCTTCCACTGGAAAGACAGCAAAAATTTCCTGTTCTTTCACCTCCTGTTTGTCCAAGAGTTTCTAGACTTCCTCAAAAGTACACGAATAGTTTCCTCAAATGCATATTCTGGTGGAACAGATAATTTCTTTTTTTCCCAAATGTAATCCCATAGATGTCAGATGTAATCCCCCAACTACACACTGTTGATTTACTGGATCATGCCACGAAGCATCCACAGGGACAGTTTAGCCTGGGCCTTTGAAACAAAACAGTTTCCCAAACAACTTATTTGAACAGAAGTAAAAAAATCATCTCTTGCTTTTAATCTCTGGATGGATGCAGAATCTATGAACTTTTACACAAGGCTGTCTTTGTCTCCAGTGCCTTCCTTTTCCTTTTGCCAGAGTAAATAGCTTCCCTGGAGTTGGGCACATAGCCTGCTTATGGCTGTGGCACTAATATTGCTACCCAGGAGAGCCTCACCATGAAAGAGAACGAAAAGCACAAAAAAAAAAAAAAAAAAAAAAAAAAAAAAAAAAAAAAAAAAAAAAAAAAAAAAAAAAAAAAAAAAATTAGCAGAGGATCTGGGTGGCAGACAACTTGCCTGTGCTTTCCTGAACTGTAACTTAGCAGAACTGAGAACCATGTAATGTTAGGTAGCTCTTTCATATCCATCAAAATTAAATATTTTAGGCTTTCTGGATTCACACAGTCCTGCTATCCTGCAAATATGAAACAAAGCAGCAATTCTGCAGTTCTGTGACATGAACTCACTTTTACCCGAAGGAATCACAGTGGTTTAAAAAGTAATACATCCAAGTTGCACATCTTTCCCTGGAATAGACACCTGCAACCTGATTTCAAAACCTTCTAAACTGTATTATTATGGATGACAGTTCTACCTTAACTCAGAGACCTGAGGCTGTGGCTGACACTAATTATAAAATAAAAAAAAGATGGAGTGGAGGGTTAATCACAGCAATTAAAAGAAGTTACACCACCGCAGCCATCAGCAGCAGGGTGTGCACCTTTGAGCCTGGCAGCTTTTCGATGGTGTAAGGCAGGCACGTGCCATGGGGCTGGAACCTGTGGGCAGCCAAGTGATGACAGATGATGATCAGGAGGGAAAACAGCATTTGAAGGGCCAGAAAGCAATGGGAAGAGCTGGGGACAGGGGACTAGGGAAGTCACTTGAGCCCACCCAGGGTAAGTCTGCAGTCATTCCTCACCAGTACCCTGGGATCACTTTAACTCTTTCATCATAGCCTGCAAATTTCTCCACTGCCAGAGGTCAGTCTCTCCAGGAGCTGGAGGTATGCAACTGAACAGCTACTGAAAGATCTCTAGGAGTTGAAACAGCATTGCTTTCCACACCAGAAGCCTTCCCAGGCTTCCCAAGGGAGTGGAGGAGGAGCAAAGTTAATTTTATCATATTACCCGAGTTTGTTTGCCTTCTTCCATAATCCTGCTTCAAATCTTTATGGGAATATGTGGGTGTGAAGTGGTGCTATAAGTTTGCAGACCCATATCACTAGCCCAGATTGGCTGCTTGACCCACTTGGACTAATCCATACAGGAGGAGGCTGCACACAGCATGCTGAGCCCCCTGCTCAGGGACAGCAAAACTGTTGTGCAAGACTTTGTTTGCCACCCCAGGTCTGCTCGCCACTGCTGTTCCAGCTGCCACTCCAAGGCTACTGCGACAGTCCATTTCATTGTCCAGTGGGGCAACAGGACCGACTGCTCCCTGGGAGTTTCACAAGGGGAGCCCCTTTTCTCCCTCTCCTGTCACCCAGGCTGCCATTGCCACATGGAGAGGCGGCAGAGCCAGTGCCACAGCACCCCTGCAGCCGTGGGGGAATCATCACACGCACCCTGCCCAGCCTGGAGCCACTCGTGCCCCTCCAGCTGCAACCGTAACTGCACCAACGGGGAAAGGGCTTGACAGCCAAGAAAAAACTGTTACTGGGTTTCTGGGTTGATTTGTTGTTGCTGCCGTTGTTGTTTGTTTGTTTGTCTGTCTTGGTATACATACATTCTAGTCAAGAACTGTTATTCCTTTTCCCATATCTTTGCCTGAAAGCCCTGTAATTTCAAAGTTATAATAATGCAGAGAGAAGGAGGTCATATTTTCCATTCCCGGAAAGGTTCCCACCTACCTTGGCAGACACCTGTCTTTTAAACCAAGACACAGGGTTATTCGAAAGGACCAAGTTGTGGGTGGATAGGGTGGAGAAGTGCTGATAAAGCTGGAAAGGAGGCTAAGCAGGAGTGTGTAGGCCCCAGAACATTCTTTGATATGGTGTGTGGAGTAACAGGCTGGATTATTTATTACAGCTATTGCTTTGTGAAAGCCCTTGCTGCCCTAATTTCCCTTCTAGCCCTGCAAGCCTGCCAGTGCTGGGTTGTGCTGGAGCAGACCACTGCCAGAGCTGCAAGGCATGCCAGGATCTGGTCAGCTCTCACTTCTTTGTAGTAACATTCCCCTCCATTTTAAAGTCAGGATGTTCAGATGTACCACAATGATTTAATTATAAATACTTTATATCCCAATATAAAAGCCCTTTTGGTCCTCAATACAAATTTGCTGCTAAGTATACAGTAGAGTTTACAGGCAGCTCTACTCAACTCCAACATTTGAATCCTTTCCAAAAGTGATTTGCATACAAGAATTCTCCAGCACTTCACTTTAACAAAGTTACAGCTGAACTTGGCTGTCACCTCCAGCTGTGTGCTCAAACTGTCTCCTCTTGAGCTGAGTAAGTGCCAATGAGCAGCTACTTTAAGTAACAGATATTTTAGAATTCCTGCATCACATCGTCATTTATATCTTTTCTTACATGAAGTCAGCTCTAGTGTGCCCTCCATAGTTACTGTGCTCTTCTTTCCATAATCTGGAGCCTTAAAGAACAAATAAATGAGATTTTCCAAGCTCCCTGCTGATAACATACTGGTGATTGTTTTCAGCTCAGCATGGATTCCTCTACTAGTACTTGTGCAGGAAAAAAAAGGAGAGAGAAGCTTGATGTCATCACATCAAAGTGAATCCTAAAATAGAGTTTGTATGGATAAAGGGTGGGTGGGAGCAGGAACTGAAAGAGGGCAAGGGAGATCAGAAAGAAATTGAATGGAGACCAGGAAGTGTGGTATGGATTGTAATTAAAAATGTAAAGGGCACAGAGAAAATGGGGAATATCTGGGTGTTCAGGTAGCCCCTAGAGGCTGCCTTCCAAAACCTCTACATTCCTCTGTCATGGAGTTAGCAGTGAAACTCACAGGCAAAGTGACTCTCTAATCTCACATTTAATGCCTCATCCAAGCAGGATTGATAATGGGTGTGATTCTACATCAATATACGAAAACAAACAGTTAAAAACTAACTAACAACTTGACAATGTCATGTAAATATAATCAGGCTGCAAAGTCACACATTCACATTGATAGTAAACACCAAATTTAAGTTTCTTTCTTCAACTTTAGAATTACTTTTTACCTAGTATATGTGAGATACTTAGCATCAGATTCAGATGTGAAGGCACCCACATTCTAATGTGTTTCCTGGGATCTGGGTGTTGGTTTTATTTTGGGGTTTTTTGCACCCTGTTGACAAAATAAAGTGGCTAAGTTCAGGACAATAAAACCAAAGCAGAGCTTTAAAAGTGTGCTTTCCACAGTCAAATTACTTGAGGTCATCAGGCCATTCACAGAAATGGCACCTATTCTGTTCATGCCGAGGTAATCCGTTGAATTTTCCTGAGGTTTGCTCAGGACTGAGCAATGAGGACATTTTGCTTGGCTAGGACAAGGGGACACAGCATGGCTTCAGCTGGGAACCACAGCATCTGGCTTCAAGTGCTATCTGAGAGGAGAATATGGCCAAGATCCCTGTGAGAATATCCGTGACTTTCACAAAGACTAGACCAAAAAAACAGTGTTAGTCTGGATCTTGGCTTGCATCCACTTTCTGAATAGCTCTGGGATAGACTAATATCAGTAGCCAGAAGGAGGTTTATACACTTGAGAGGAAATTCGTGCAGGTAAAGGTGGCTGTCTCATGCTGGCCTGTGACTGCTGCAGCCTAGCGTGGAATGGCACAAACCCTGTAGGGGTGGGGCTGCAGTGTGCCCCCAAAAATGGGCTCAGTGTTGATCTCGGTCACTCCCTCGGGGAGCCGGAAGGTGAACGCCCGCAGCAGGTTGGCAAAGAAAATGAAGAGCTCGGTTCTTGCTAAGTGTTCCCCCAAACACACCCGGTGCCCTGCAGAGGGAAGAGGGGAAAGGACAGTGAGTATCTAGAAATTTTGCAGTTTCATAATCACTTAGTTCATTCCTGTTGTAAGCAGAGGTGGGTTTTGTTTTGTTCAAGGACAAGATCATGAAAGCCACAGAACTAAAGCTATGCTCATTTCTTCTGAAAAAGGTCCTATCCAATGTCCTAGGTTAGGAGACACAAAATTAAAATTTCAATGAAAATCTGTGAGGTGCCAACATAATTTCTTTCTTGACCTGACAGAAAACTATTTTGCTTTCACAGATGTTGAACTTCAGGACCATACATAAAAAATCTGCCAGCTGTTTGCACAGGCTCTCCAGCAGAGCAAAGTTACTTAGTAAAGGCATTTGCAGTTGAACAAAGGCTTGGTCACTTTATAGGCAAAGCATGAGGCCTACTGTTCATGTCCCAGGATTCCCATTCCTTGGCACCAATGGTGTGAGCAGAAAAGGTGAATATTACATTCATATTACATACAGACAAATATAAGGAAAGAAAAAGCCATTTGAATTAAGAAACTGCTTCTGTATGGACATTTAAGTGACTATCAACAAACTGAAACAAAACCATCAGCAGGAACTTTACTGCTATGTACAATTACTAACTTGTCTGTGCATTGTTATCGTTTCCTTCTTTTGCAACTGGATTTTCAGTTCTGTAAGCAAGAACTTAATCATTTGTCTATGAGGATGCCTTCTGCTTTTCTTTCAGCTTGTTTCTTTAAAAGGCATTGCAATTAACTCCAGTACACAAAGAACAAATTACTTCTCAGGAAAATAGCTACGTGTAAAGAGTCCTACAGACAAAACCTGTGTATGAGTGTAGCATACAGCCAGACCAAGAGGTTCAGGAGTTTGAGTGGGATTCCCACCACAGTGTCCTAAGAACAGTTTGGGGTCTGACAGCACAGAAGCCTCTCCCTTGGCAGAAACAAGCCAGGAATATTCTTTAAAAGCAGCAAACAGCAGAGATAGAAGATGTTATCTGAAGAAATACCATAGTCTCATACTTCTGTATTCATCATCTCATCTGTTGGGTCAGTTCAAACTGTCAGTGCATTTACCTGCTGAAAATGGTAAGAAAGCTTCTCGAGGCATAAAGTTTCCTTCTTTATCCAGAAAATGGCCAGGGTTGAACTGTCGAGGTGTCTCCCATTGCTCAGGGTCATACAGAACAGATGCTATATTTGGTATAACAATGGTGCCCTGCAAAGAAGAAATTGTTGGTTCAGTTCCAACTACTAGTGCCTGTCACCCGTCAGTCTATGCCTGACGGATAAAACTGTTGCTTGTTGGCATTTGGGCAAGTGCCAGCCTGGGCAGGGATGTCTTAACCAGTGCTTTGGCAAACCAGTTTCTCCTCTCAGCCCATTCCATGCCAAGCAGAGCTGGTCTCTGCAGTTGTGATGATGGGCAGGAGCTTGAGGCTTCCCTGGCAGAGGCCTTATCAGCTGTGCTGGCACCTACATGCTAAGCAGAAGGCTTCTTTCATTCCTGGAGCCACAAATAGTAACTCTTCCCCAGGCACCACATTCCTGAGTTTAATGGTTTGTAGATGGAAAATATCTTTCATCTTGTAGATGAAATATCTTTCCACTGAAGAGAGAACAGAAACAGAAAATATGTCTGTACCTTTTTGACAGGGAATCCCAGCAGTGTTGTGTTCCTCACACACAATCTGGGGACGCCAACAAAGACAATGTTGCTGAAGCGTTGGATCTCATGAACCACAGCGTTTGTGTAGGGCAGTTCTCTCCGATCCTCGTAGCAGATTAACTTGGAGGGACCCAGAACAGAATCCAGCTCCTTCTGCACTTTCTCTGTGGAGAAATATTCACCACTTCAGAGGAGAAAAATGCATAAAATACTTTAGCTGGTCACTTTTCTCAGAGCAACAGAAAAATGTATTATTTCAACATAATGCATTAGTTTTATACCCTTTATTCAATGTTATTTAATGCCTGAGTTTAATATAAAATAATGAAAATAAACAGAAAAACCCCACCACTCTCACCTTGGATGTCTGGATTCACTACCATATAGAGCAGTCCCCAGTACAATGTAGTGCTTGAGGTCTCTGATCCACCGAGGAAAAGATCATTTATGACATATACCAAATTCTCTTCATCATACTTGGGCTTGACCCCCTCTTTAGACTGTAGATGGTGATATAAAGTTGAAGCATAAAAATTAGGTCATCCTGCATGCCCTCTGTGTGAGTCCTGTGAGACTTCCACAGCTGGCACATGCACAAAGAATAGTCAAAATTACAGGTTTTGAGGTGAACTAAGAGTTTAGCGGTTTCCCAAATAGGCATGGTAACATAGGGATAATGATTTCCTGCCAAGGGAGGAACCAGACATTTATGTGGCACAAGGACAGCCAGAGCTGGAGCACACGCTGGATCCCAAAGAAGCATTCCTGCTATTTCAGGGCAATGACTTGTGCATGTGTATTTAATTCCTCTGTAAATGTGAGCCTTGCTGTAGAAGATGAGGCGGTCTACCAAAGTTTTGTAACCTACAGGAATAAACTGTCTCATATTTATTACGGGACTGAAGTATACTCATGGATATTTAATGAAAGCAGATGAGAGCTCATGGGTTCACCCCCTAACATACTTTGTGGTAATTCATTCATGTAAGCAAAATACAAAACTGCATGCCTTTCTGAGAAACATGGGTTAGTAAGTCCCAAGATAGTGTAATTATGTTAAGAAGTTTATGAAATGTAAGAAACTATGATGGAAAGGTCACACTGGGTGATTTAATGGTCTGTTTGGCCTTATACTTCATAACAGCGTGATCAGCCAGAATGAACACTTACTTTCTCAATCTCAGCCAGGTAAAAGTCAATGAAATCCTGTGGTTCAGCTGGTATCCCTCTCTCTACATGTCTTCTGATTTCCTTCCTTGCAAAAGAACTCAGGACATCATAGCAAGCCAGTGCCTTCTTGTGAGGCCCAGGGAGGCGACACAGCAGCCAGGGCAGGATCTCGTACATCTGCAGGAGTGGCA
Organism: Pomatostomus ruficeps; assembly: GCA_013400735.1. Taxonomy (NCBI): domain Eukaryota; kingdom Metazoa; phylum Chordata; class Aves; order Passeriformes; family Timaliidae; genus Pomatostomus; species Pomatostomus ruficeps. The sequence continues at coordinate 519,511 of VYZT01012486.1, forward strand.
CACAAGAGGTACCATGAGTTCTCTGTCACTGACAAAGCTGCTTTTAGACAGACCAAAAGGCTGAATTGTCCTGCCCAGAAATGCTGATAGTGCAATAAACAAATTAACATTCCTTTGAGCAGATTTTTGCCATCATGTGGGTAATTTGACACAATTCCAGTGGTTGAGGTAGTTCTGACAACACTCTGCTCACATCTCTGAGTTTACTTGACTAGTGAAAGTCACTATACGACCTGACCCCTGCACAGCTGGAGACCCCAGCTCCCACACACTCAAAATGAAAGGACATCCTTTCTGGATACCATGGGGCTACTAAGATTAACAGGTCTGGAGGCTCTTGTAACTCCTGGAATTTTTGGAGCTCACAAAAGGAATTGTGGTCTGGGTACTAATCTAAGATAAGGGCTAATTTAATTTCCCTAGTCAGAAGCCTCATGACTGCTACGGAGCAATAATTGTTCTGATGGTTAAAAATACATCCTCAGACTGCTGAGTGTATTTACACATACATCTGTCATCTCTAAGTACTGTCCTCTGTCTTGGATAGTTCTGCCTGTGCAGCATCTGCCATTCCACCCTGCCCACCAAAGATCAGTTCTATCTCCTCTCTTTATTCTTTCAGACCTAACAAGCAAAGTCTGTCTAATTTTAAGTAACAGTTTATAGGTCACTCAATTACCACTTCTCCACCTTTGTTTCCCTTCAGAATAACAACAAAAGATGCCCAAGACCATAGAATATGTCTCACAGATTGTTACACTTCGGAACCCACTGTAACACTTCACTGGATCTAAAAGGAAAATAGTGCTGGAAATACCCTAAGATTCTGTTTGCCTTTTTCATCCTGTTATCTGTTAGTTTGCACCAATCCCTTTCCTCTTAACCTTTGCACTGAAGTGTTCTAAACTCATAGTAAGTGACCTTAGAATAATTAATCTTATTAATTAATCTCATTAATTCCTAGAATATTTTGTAATTTCATTTTGTACTATTAGAATTTTTTCCATTCTCATATCCAATCCACAGTGCTTACAAACTCTTGCAGCAGGATATCCTGAAACACTTCTGTGTGTTAATATCTCCTGGTTTTGATCATCCACAAATTTAATCCACTTTTGTGTTTTTACCTATGGAAAAGTTGTATTGTGCTAGTCTCATATGACAGATTTGTTGAATAGCTTTACTGCCACATAAGCATTTTAGTTTGACTTTTTCTATAAAACTCAAATGTCAATTAAATTTGCTATGCCATTCACATTCCGCATTACACACATCTTATCCATCTTTAAGGGTCTAAACCACAAAGTCTAATTCATGAGGAATACTTCAAGTGCACTTCAAGATGCTTCAAGTGCAGAGTTGGTCTTTATCGTGTTTTGTGGGAAGGAGCTACAAAAGGATCTCTGAGAGAACTTGAATTGTGAGACTGTCAGAGATGTATGTATTGTTTTTGCAATGTGAGAATGGTGACCTATAACAAAGTAAAGGAAAGATTCATAATGAATATTTTGTCATTTGTGAGGGAGGGAAAAAAAGAAAATTTTCAGCATATGATTTGCAGAGTGATAAAAAGCCAAAGAGTGAATTCAATGATACCCATTTTTAGAGGAGAGAAGTAAATAGAAATGGGAGGAGCAGCACTGCAGAATTCAAATGTATTACCAATTCTAGTCTCAAATTAAATTTAGAGGTTTCTGTTAATAGTGTCAGAAATACCAAAGGACTTAAAGCCCCTAAGCCTGCAAAAAAACAAGAGAGTTCTTAAAAATGGCCTCAAAACCAAGGAAGCACTAATAAGGTCTCTCCCCAAGGACACGTCTTATCTTCCAGCCTGCATTTGCCTGTTGCTCTGTGTTTAGTGAAGACCCATTTTTGTATCTGCTCTTTCACTTTCTACCTATTTCAGGAAAAAACCCCCAGCATATGATTTACTTACCTGATGAACAAAGCTGCCTGCAAACCTGAATAATTTCTCTGTAGCACGGATCATTTCATGGAAGGTTTTGTCCTCATCAGAGAAGTGATATCCAAAAACCACAGCACAAATTACATTTGAAATAGAATGGAAAAGAGGGAAAGAAGGATCCACAGGTCTTCCTGCAAACACAGTAACTGGAATTCACTCTCAGTGTTTTCTTCATGTGATCTTATACAGCTAGGACTAGATGTTATTAAAGATTACATAAAATGTTCTCTTTATCCAGCTGGGGCATGAATAAGGACAGAGATGTGGCTCTAATATGAATTAATGAAAATAAAACATAGTCTTAGAACAAAGGACACACTTAAACTGTTTCCTCATAGTTCTAAAATGATTTCACAGCCCTTCCTGTGAAATAATGTTGTACAACTAATATCTGTTCTAGGGTATCACATCAAATCTGCTGTCCTCAGCTGTAAGGAGGAAGACAAGTGAGAATCTGAGAAGGAAGTAGTGCCACTGGAGATGGACTAAGGGAAGTCAATGGCAGACATGTTCAAAAATGTAAAAAACTAATTACAAGGAAAACTGAAGGAATGTAGGAAGGTTTAAGAAGAAGAATAGATGGACAGGAACTGCAAAGTAAATATAGTTAAACTATTACAGTCTCAGCTGTGAGCAGTAGATCATATCTCTGTCTGATGATTTTCTCTAAAGTTACATGGCAGATATCTATAAAAACTGATTTAGATAGAAATCATCCTGTCTTGAACTCTAGGATTAACTTGATAATCCACTGAAGTTCCCTCCCACCTCCTACTTTTCTTTGTTTCATTTGCCAATAGTTACTTAGCCAATAGTTAGTTAGCCAGACAGACTCTAAAATACCCAGGGCACCCAATGTCGCTGAAATTTAAGGGAATTGCTAAGCTCTGCAATACTCTTCAGTTACCCATGGCAGGCAGCCTGAGAATGGTTTGGCTGTGCAGCTCAGCAGCACCATGTCATTGTATAATATATCACAGACAAATTATCAGCCCATGGAGGTGGAATTTCAGAAGTTCCCAGCTTCTCTAGATGTATGAAGAGCTACATAAGAAAGAAATACTTGTGATTCTATGTTCTACTTGCTCTTGTGCTTTTGTAAGTTTGGGTATACCACCATGGACCTACCCTAACCCAAGAAGGGGTAGGTAAGTTTGCATATTGGAGATATGGATCCGTATCCAGACTGAAAAGTGCCTGATTTCTTAGCAGGTAAGATACCTTTTAGGTTCACAAAAAACTCCACCAGGTGAGAGGCCTCCTCTTGCACTCGATGCTCCAGGCCTTTTTTCCCCATTCCCAAGTTGCGTAGAGTCATTATTCCAAAGCGCCTCTGCTGCTTCCAGGAGCGACCACTTGCCAGTATAATACCTGAGGGTGTTCCCTGGCATGTTAATATTTGCCACAGACATGAACAATTCATTTAAATATATATTATAAAATACATGGAGTAAATCGGGGAATACACTGTGATACAAGTGTCTTTAGGTGAAATTATTGGTAACCAAAAATCATAGCCAAACATACCCAAACTATAACTAGACCACATGTTCTTAATATTGAATGTAGTTAATCATTGAAAAGAGCTACCTAAGGATTTTCTGACTGCTCCATTCCTTGATGTCTTAAAAAACCCTGAAACATGTTAAGATGCCTTTTTAGAAGTTCTACTTAGCAGTACTCAAGTGATCACGCTCAAGACAGGAATAACTGGATGAATTTCCACAGCGTAGAGTACAGGGCAGGGTATGTTTGTGGAGATATAGATCAATTGATGTAATGGTTGTAGGTTGAGGTGATGACAGTGAAGGATAAGTGACATTTAGGCTCTGTTTCCACCCTGGAAGAAGCAACACTCCATGAATTGTTAGATTACACCCCTGGTCATCTGAAGAGCCCTGAACTGCTGCTGGGAAGGTGAGGCTTCACCCAGCTTTAAACAATCTGTGTCTGCTTTGGTCTAGCAAATTCATGGACAGGAAACAAAAGACTGCAAATTGCTGGAATACTCTCAGAAGAAGTGGGATTTCCTGTGTTGGAAGCACTCTCACAATCAAAGGGTATTCGCAAAATGTTTGGGAGTGTCTGCAAGTACAGCAATGCAAATTCTGAAGGAGGGTTTTATAGGTCTCTTGCTCATGATGGAAAGTGTTTGGCAACCATAATGTATACGGTTACCAAACAAGCATTGCATTCATGGGATGTACGGCAAAATCTTGTGTGCCACTGTGGGTTAGTCTGTGATGAGGGCTAGATTGCAGGGTTCTGAGCTGGATACATACATCTTGAATACAGCAAAAAGGTCATTTAGAAACAACCTGGAGTGTTTTCCAGGCTGGGGAAAGCTCAGTACAAAAGGCACCATGGCAGATAGTAAGATATTCTCAAGAGCCAGTGGAGAACTTGAACAGTATCTGATGGAATATCATTCTGAATGGGAGGATAGAGTGTAGTAAGGCAGAGTAGTTTTCAAAGCAACATTCCTGTGCACTATTAACAGCAGGAAAATCCCACCTTTTCCTTTGGCCAACGCTCTGAAGAAAGGAGACACCAGCCTCCCAGAAACATCTTCAGGGTGCGTGGTCATGCCATCCTTCACTGCTTGAAATCCATTCAGTATAATCACAGGGATCCACCCAAACCACAGAGTGTACATGTTACCATGAGTTTTTGCCAGCTGTAAGTGGAAAAGGTGCCAGAAAAAGAGCAGATGAATCCCCCTATATACATCTCAAACAGACACTGCACCTGCTATTCACCAGCCCAGTGAACAGTTTTGTGCTGAAAACATCATCCCCATGCATATAATTGTAGCTAGGAGCAGGAAGAAGCTGTTGTTTTGCTGAGAGTGAGGCCTTCAGCAGCCAATGTTATTTACCTCGGGGGGAAGTGATTTTCTTTTCAAAGCACATTCTGCAGCAACTCTGCAGCAAAAGAAAGAAAACTTTGTACCTTATGTTGCATCACATCCAACCCCAACAGTTGAACGTTGTTAATTGAACAGCCACGCTCTGCAGCACTCTGGGGCTCTGTGCCTCCAGCAAGTCCTTCCTTTGCAAAATTAAATAAGCTGATAAAACCTGCACCATCTGTGTGCTCCAGGAGAGGACGTGAACACAGAAATTAGTCAATGGCCATGAAGTGCCAGTGGGCTGCATTTGAGCCCAGGGTTTCCTCAGAGTACTGTGGAGAGCATTTACCATTGGACACAGCAGGGGTATCCAAGCAGGGATGGGTGTACGGCAGAGGAACTCCAATCATGCATGAAAAAAGCTTTGTACAAGTATGGACTCCGCTCCAGCACACCCATAATGATACAAAAGAGATGGCAGACAGTGTCTAAGGTGCCACAAAATGTACATCCAATTCATCACACCAGACACTTGCTTCTCCTCATATTTCTTTAGCTTCTGGCTTTCCCCTCCCTGCTAGAGCGTCACAGCCTGAGTCTGCTGTGCACTCATTGGCCTGTGCATGCTCTCAGGCATCCACCTGAACTAGAGGTCACCTGCAAGCCATTAGGGGAATTACTGCAGCTGTCACTAAAAACAAGCGGCAAACAGTTTTCAGGAGCTGTAGGAAGATGGGGAGTGAATGCCCTTCCTGTACTACAACCATACATGCACTGTATTACCCACTTCATGATCAAATTAGGCAATGCCAGTGAGAATTTAAAAAAATATCACATGGGGATAGCAGATACAGCTATCACTCTTGTGGATACAGCTTCACACTGAGCAGTGCAGAAGCATCTTTTAGATTATTGGTATTCTCCAACTTTAATAAAAGTCATAAACCCTGTCCCCAAGTTTACTTGATTCTTAAGGGCATTAAGTTTCTCATGAAGATGACATATGCCACTTAAAAAGGTGACTCAAATGTAGGAATCAAACAGATCTTTATTTGTCCACACTTTGTCTGTAACTTCCACAGACTTAAAACCTTCCATTAATCACACTTTTTAAAGTCATGGCTAAAAGTAACCAATTAAGAGCATCTTAAAAGAAATACCTCCATCAGAAGATCCCGATGAAACTGAAAGTTCAAGTGCACCAAGTTTCCAAGCAATGGGAGAGGAGTTGGTCCAGGAGGGAACTGCTTGCTAGCTTTTCGCAGCCTGAAAAACTCAACAATTAACAAAAAAATGATCAGGACTGTGAAACCTTGAGTTATTGTTAGCATTTCTGAGCCGATTTATCAGCTGATTTATAGCTGTCTCTATCAAAAAGGAGGTACTGGAGCTGGAAAAAAGTAATCTTGCTTCTTGTTCCACCAGTTTTGTCTGCAGACTGAGTTCTACGAAGTCTCAGTTCCTTTCCCTCCCTCTGTCCCTCCCTCTTCATCAATGCCTGCCCTTTTCCTGCACCCCATCTATTTGCCCTACTGAGATGTATCAAACTGATCCCTGATCAAAAGCACATCTCTCTGCTTACAGCAAGCCTCAGTATGGAAATGTGGAATCACTTGTACTCAAAGTATTTGTTCTGAAGCTTGTGTTAGGGAACTGCTGGTGTCTGTTGGGAGATCTGGACTGGAGTGACACCAGGTGAGAGCCCTTGCTGACCACTGGACATGAAATGAGTGAAACTCATTTTCATCTGCCTTGGGAACTTTAAAAACATACTTAGTGATTCATCTCAGAATCACTGAATCCTGGTTATGAGTGTTACATATAGGTTAGACTACATAGTTACATAGACTATTGTTGCAGTAATATAGAGTATATATTTATAATGGGTTAGATTGGATATATAGTATATACTTACAGTAGGTCAGATTTTCCAGGTGTTTTAGTCACAAGCATTATTTAAATGTGATTGTAAATTCAAATTTGCCTGCCAGCACACACAGTTCACATAGGCAAAAACAAGTGTAGTTACAGACTAAAGATACAATTAGAACATGAGATTGCTACATGTGATTTCTGAAAAATTGGCATTGAGCATTCAAACTTTTTTCCCAGTAAATGGAAGAAATAAGCATTTCACCAAGTGAGCACTAATGACACAGTGCTTAAAAACTCACATTACAATTATATAATTTTAAAAGTCAGAACATTATGATTTTTATATTCAAAAATAAATTAAAAATGAAATCCAATTCTTTATATACTTTTTTTTAATGTAACCTAATTGAAAGCTTTATGTACTTTGGTTTATTTTTCTACTTTTTAAAATCAGTCTCAGACTCCTGGCTATTATTACCTGTTCTCAATACATTTACAGGACACATCGAAAATCTGTCCTCTGATGATGAAGGGACTCACAGGGAGTTTGAAGCACAGACAGGGAAAGCACTGTGTGCCAGTTACCAGAGGATTCAATCTTGCATTGCAAAGAGAAAGTGTCTTCACTAGAAGTAAGTGCAAGTCTGAACAAGAAACTGCTGTGCCGTCCAATGCAGATGTAAATGTGGTATTTTGCACACCTGGCAGCATGAAGAAAGTAATGTGACTCAGTGATAGCAATCCAACTCCTTCAGTTGGCCAAATTTGCAGCTGTTGTGGGTGCACACGTGCCTGTGTTATTCAGTGAAGGCAATATGGACAAGTATCTTTTATCACCCTACCTGTGCATATTATGGGCAACATGGTGGGAATTAGGCTGAGGTGGGCTCCATGGCTTTGCTAAAAGCAGTGCAAATCTGGTATCATTGCCCATTATGAGGCTGAAGTCAGCAAAACATAAAATCAAAAAAATTTGTTTCTTCAAACCAAAACATCAGTCTCAAATTTTGAAAAATTTTGAAAAAAAGGGAAGAAAGGTAGTTCCATGTGCAGACAACTGAAGCCAGAAGAAGTTACATTAATTTTATTAATAGACTAAATACATCCATGTTCATCTCTTCTGTTTAGTCCAGGTTCCATTGCTTAAATTTAGATGTTTCATATTGGTATTGTATTAGTATTTTGATATCAGCAAATGAATTCACTTCTTTCAGAATATGTGTCAGGTTTAACTGGAGTTAAATCGCCAGTGTCAGAAGCAGGACGACGCCAAATGAGCCAGGCAGCAATTTATCCTGCCAGATGTTACCGTTACCTTTCCTTTTTCAGTGTTTTTGAACTTCCCCAACTGTCTGAAACCAGATGCAAGAGTAGTTACTTCCACCAGCACCTGATGTCACTGGATGAGCAGTACTGGAAACAAAACCAGGATCTTGTGTTGACATGGACCTGTTCCTGTCTGATGCTTCTCCTGAACAGACTGCAATATTTGTTGGGTTTGTATTTTTGGCAGAAAACTCAGTTCTCCTAAAAGATGATAAGCCAAGAAAAGAGCAGTCCAAAGAAGGGCATGCAGAGGCAAAACCAGCAAGTTTTAATGAGGGTTATCAGGAAGCCAAAGTTAAGATTTTTAGTGGGTTTGAAAGCACAGTGTGAAGTAAGTCTCAGGAAGATTAGTACAATGCTTGCAAGAGTAAAGCTGTGCAGGAAATGCGACAATCAAACAAGCACGGTCCTGAAACACTTGAGCAAGCAGAGGTTTAATTTCAGCTCTGGGACATCGACATTTCAATACGAAGAATAAACTGTAACACATTTGGCAAGAGGGAATGTCAGATAGGAATTAGGATCTCTGAAGCCCAGGAACTGCTCATACACTGGGCACAAAGAAGCAGCCAATTGCCTTGAGTGAGGCTTCAAATAGTTAATATTTAGAAGTGGAAATTGCACAATACATTGCTACGCTTTCTAAATCTTCACCCACAATTGTCTTCAGAAACTTGCAAAATTCACAAGGTGGAATGTGTCTAAAACCTGGAAACGTTAACACTGCAATTCAGGTGGCATAAAGAGTGAGAAAAAACAATATAATTGTTGTTAATATCCAAAATAAAAATGAGAAAACTACAGAAATGGGACTGGCACCCCTGATGCTAACTGCTGCAAGACCTTTTGTCACAGAGAGGTTGCCTAAGAGAAAGGTAACTTGATGTTCTCTGGGTAGATTACTGGGAACTGCATGATATCTCTATGTAAGGAATAGCTGGATGAGTTTTTCATAATGCTGGAAAATGCAAAGTACCTGAGATCATCTCCGTAATTTCTGCATAACAAGCTTGAGGATGCAAACAAAATCCCTCAAAGGGTTAAGAAAATCAACAGGAAAAGACTGTAAAAAAATGTTAGAGGATACATTTTCAAGCCTGACATGAAGAAGTGGTTTCTGTTTTCACAAAAAGAGGCTGAAATCAATATTTTTACATTAGGATCCTTTTTGTAGGTAACAGCCCTGTGTTACTGCTGCTCCTGAGTAAGGGAGGACATACAGGCCTGTGGGGTAAAAATAGAAGTTTTAAGTCTGTCTTTTCAGAAATATCTGAGAGGAGCACCAGCAAAAATATGGTAAAAAACTGTGAAATGCAATGCTGGTGTTATGAGGTGGAGCAGTTTATCATCTCAATCTCTCAGTGGTTTCCTCACAGCACAACTAATGACTGCCAAGAAAAGGAAAAGCACAATGACAGGACAGTGATAGCAGAGCACTTTTAAGTCACGCTAAATAAACAAACTCCATGAGAGACTCCCACAAAGTCTGACAGAAATTAAGCACCCAGAAGTGTGTGTCATAACAGTTTGTCACAAAAGATACATCGAATCTGATATCCAGGAGAGTTGCAATCAAAGAGTGAATGGCTGAGAAAATACTGAAACCTAGTACGGAATATAGGTCAGGAATTGGTCAAGGGAAAGTTAAAGCAAGACCAGTAGCTGGCCGCCCATGTTTTTCACTCCAAGGATATCCAAATAAAGCATGATGTAGTCATTCCACAGTATTAAAATTTTACAGAATAGAGAAAACAATCTGTATGATAAAATGGATAAAAGCTACCTGGGTTTTTTTTTAAATTTGAAAATACTACAAACTTGGTTGATAAAGCAAACAGCATCAAAGTTACGTTACTTAAAATGAGTTTTGATCACTTTAAGCCATTAAGGAAAATCTAAAAATGCTGTTTAAAAAGCTTGCAAATTTCATGACTGAGAGAACAGTGAAACTCAGGAAACCAGGTCACTGACAGAGGTGGTAGCCATTGCATCTGCTGCAGTACAGTGGGATGTAAAGCCACACAACACAAAGCACTTTGTCCCCAGGGAAGTGGGAAGACAGAGTTAGATGCAATCTCCTGGAGCTCTGCATCGAGAAGTGCAGGAGTCTTGGCACCAAACCTGCCTCAGCTACAAACTGGCCAAGGACTCAGGAGTGCCACAGTCAGTCTTGTGAAATGAAGGAGTAAAAGAGGGTTTGGAGGACATTTACCTTAACATGGCTGACCAGTGTAGCACTGGGTCAGGCCAGCTAGGCTGAGGAGCCTAAAGGAGAGCTAAATAAAAGACCACACAGAGACAGCAGACGGAGAGGGCAAAAAGAGAGAGGGCAGAACCCTCTGCCTTTATTTATATGTTTTTACAAATCACCGTGGATTGGAGGTAGAAATGACCACCTCTCAATTCCACTGGTCAAAGCATCAATCTATCATATTTCTCCACCCAGTATACTGGAATGATAAACACACAGACAATTAGGAAAAACATAGATAGTTGTTAAGAAACCATGGCCATGTTTACAGAAGAAGTGTGAGAAAGTATTTACAGAAAGAGAAACACTGAGAAACTGCAAAACTCAGGGCAACAGACCAGGAGATCACAAGTGTGTTCAGACACATCAGGGACAAACAAACTCTGAAGCAGAGCAATGGGCATCCTCCAGGATAAAGGTATTCCTCAAAGTAGCCTCAAATGCAGAGGATGGCTCTGAGGATGGTGTTCCACTTCCACCCAGGTCCCAGCAGTCTGAAACGACCTGGTCAATCTGCCTTTGTGGTCAGAGAAAGTCATTCTCAACTGAAAGCATCAGCCCTGGGGATTGACTCAACGTAGTTGCATCTTTTCAGCACAAAAAATGCCAATAATATTTGGGATAGATCTTGATTTACGCAGGATTCACCTAGGATGGTAAGTATTCCCAGCAGGGAACACTGCACATGAGTGCTTCTCTCTTGGCGTGTTCTTCACCAGGTTGGCTGCAGACTGTGAGCTTGGCAATTATAAACATGAGGAGAGAAATACATTTTTAAAGGGTTGCAGGTGTTTGTAGCAGTGGTTGCAAAGTGAGAAGCAGCTTTTCAAGCCAGAGAAGACTTAGAGACAAGGAAAGGCTGAGAAGGTTGCAGTAATGTACAACAGTGAATGAACAAGGTAATAGATAAAGATTGAAATACCAATATGACCCACACCCTTTGATTGTCATCAAACAATTCATAGGAACAAAATGTCAATATCCAGGAGCTTACAATGTGTATTCTATGAAACCAGGGTTAAAAAACATCAAGATATAAGCACTGACCTAGAACTCCAATGTACTTCATACAATACTAAAAATAAGCAATGATTTCCCTTCTTTTGTTCCCACTCCAGCAAGTATCTCTGGGTGCTTTATCATTATTAAATGCATTTGAGGTCTCTCAAGGCAAGATATCTATTTCTAAATATGAAGGCAAGAAATTACAGAGCACTACAGGATTTTTTATAATTAAAATGTGTAACGGAGCAGACTTTCTAATCAGGCAAGTATTAATACTCCTAAACTTACATGGTAGGAATTTAAATGCAAACATGAAAGGCAGAACCCGCACAACTCAATAATGTATTCTAATTACTACAGTCAACTTGTAGCAATGCATTATCCCAGATTAATATAAATGGAGCTGTACCAACTCCATTACCTCCCTCCACCTTACACTTCCCATTGTAGTCCTTTGCAGCCAGGTATTTTCAACTCTTCAAAGTCTTTAATTAGGGTGTGGCAAAGAGTCAGGAGGGAGAAACCAAGGGAAGACTGAAATAGAAGCAGCCACCTGGCCATTATGGAGGGTCAGGATGGCTCATAACTCAGAAGAGGTAACACATACTCTGGCCAAAACTGTGACTGGCAGCTCAGTCTTCAATTACACCATCATTCCTCACAGGCTTTTTCTCAGCCAGAGCTCTTTTCTGTAACATTTTAGATTTGAGAGGTTGATTTAGCAACCTAAATAAGCATCCAGAAATACTTTGGAGAAAGATTTAGGGCATTTCTGTATTTGATTTTCTATAGCTTAAGTAGGGAAAAAACCCCAAGCAGTAGCACAGAAGGTTAATAACCCTCCATCACACACTCCTCAATCTCCAGCCTGGTGGCAGGGGCAGCAGCCCTTTGAAGTATTACACTAATTGCATTAAGCTGCTAACAAAGAACATCTGTTTTATTAAAGTGGAAAAGTGACAATTAACCTGCATAAAGTGCAGGGGCCAGAAGTCTGATTCATGCCGTTCTTCCCTGTCCAGGGAAGCTTTTTCTCCTCACTTCCAAGGAAAGCTGAATGATGGGGACTTGCATTACAATAGTGCTAATTTGAAGGGAACAGGGGGAATTAGAGTTGCACACTGTGTGTGGTAAGAAATTCCCTTCACAATTGAACTTAAAGATGGGACTGTGCCCTGACAGGCCCTGTTAATCTGCTCTCTCTCAACATCTGCCTCTCTGCAGAGAGGCAGATGTTGAGAGAGCAGATTCTTTTTTGCTTTTCTACCAGTTCCCTGAGGGAGGGAGGAACACCTCTAACCAATGCCCCTCCACATTTATCCGAAACTCCTATGGAAGAAAGCACTCAGACAATGCTGCTGACGGCTTTGCCATCCAGTGCCTGCCTCCAGGAAATAACTTCCAGCACCTATGGCAACTCTGCTAGTGTGACTTTCAAGAAAGATGGCAAGCACACTTATCAGCTTTGACAATTTGACAATTACTTATGGATCAAAGGGCAAGTTGGGTGGCAGTGACTGCATATTAATTTGTTATAGAGTATCTAGGGATTAGCAGTTGGTTCTGGCAAAGACAATGCAGGCCTTTAGACACAAGTTTCCCAACTGATTGCACATGAAATAACTGCAGTACCTAGACACATCCCCAAAGGTAAGCAAGAATAATATATGAAAAAAATTACCTAATTTTTATTTATTATTCCAATTATGATATTATTGCTTGTGCAACACAGTAGCAATGTCCAGAAAGATCCTTTTCCCAAAAAAATATTCCATGAGTGTTGTGATAAAAGGGATGGAGAAATACCACCTGAGGTCAAAACTGTTATTCTTCCTGTAGATACTATGCTGCAAGAAATTTTATTTCTTGCACTAATATTCCTGAGAGAGACCTCTGAGTTTCTCACATAAACCAGGAAAGCCATCTTCTACCACAGGAAACAATCGGTATCATCCTAAACATCCATCACTTATACATATTGTCCCTGTCAGCTTCTCTGCATCCTCTGGTTATGTGTGACAGCTGGAGTGAGGATTTGTGGATGAGAGTGGAGATGCCAAACACACATGGGACAGCACAAGGTCACAGTTCTGAACCTGGGGACAGAGGATAAAAGAAACACCCTCAGAGGCTGCAGAACTCTTGTACAATTGTCAAGAAAGACGTTTAGGTGCTGGAGCGTGTCCTGAGAAGGGAAATGGAGCTGGCGACATGTCTGTAGCACACGTCTGATGAGGAGCAACAGAGGGAGCTGGGATTATTCCCCCTGGAGGAAAGGAGGGACAGGAGGGGCCTTATCACTCTCTACAACTCTCTGAAAGGAGGCTGTAGCCAGGTGCGGATTGGCCTCTTCTCCCAGGTAACAGGTGGCAGGACTGGAGCAAATGGCCTCAAGTTGTGCTAGGCGATGGTTTAATTTGGACATTAGGAAAAATTTCTGCTCTCAAAAGGTTGCCAAGCCCTGGCACAGGCTGCCCAGGGAAGTGGTGGAGTCATCATGCCTGGAGGTATTTAAAAGATGTGTAGATTTGGCACTTGACACACGGCTTACTAGTGGATTTGGCAGTGTTGTGGTAATGGCTGGGTTCAATGGTCTAAGAGGTCTTTTCCAACCGAAACAAGTCTATAATTCTGTAATTAGAGAAAAGTAGGGAGACATTTTGTACTGCTCAGATTCATAGAGTACAGGGCTTTCTGTGATCAGAGGATGGTATTGTTCAAGGAGATTCACTCTGGTCAGCTCTGTGTAAAGCATCCTGTCAAACACATCATAAAGATAAAAGGTAATTTAACTCCTAAATGACTCCCCTACTGCAGAAGCTCAACCTGGATAAAGACCAACAACAAGCTAAAATTGATGTAGAATAGCCTTAATTATTTTGTGCAATATTTCCTGGTTTGCTTTGGTTTTGCTTTTTTTTTTTTTGGGGTGGGGGGGGGAGTTGGAGGTTTGGTGTTGGTATGGGGTTGTTTGTTTGCTTTACCTCAAAGTTTTCTCTTTTCTCTTGGCAGTACTTAACAGCAAGGAGAGAGGCAGAGCAAATGAGAGAAATATTCTGCTTCTAATCCTCATGGATGCAATTCCCACATTTCAAATTGTATTAATTACTTTGTTTTTCTAACGTCTGGGCCTGGTCAAATGCCACTATCTCGCCTAGAGAAAATGAAAGTTAGTGTAAGACACAGTAATTTGTTCGGGAGCTTCCCTGGTGTGCTGCATTCCCTTGGGTTGGAGGCGCTGTGAGTACAGAGAAAATTATGAACCTTTTATCTTCATCAGAGAGCAGAAGAGAACGGTCATGGTGAATAATATCCATGTAATCAAGAAACCACACAGACATTGTGTTTTACCAAAAGGTCGAAGAAATCTATTAAGGACATTGTACTGTAGCATTTGAATCTGATCCTCAACAAGTCCCATGCTGTCGGCAAATGAAGGTGTGATGGGCTCCAGCGTCCCCTGGTAACACGGGTGTGGTTAAGGGCAGCTCCTGCTCAGCAGCTGACGGCCTCTGCTGCCCTCTGCCTCGGAGTTGCTGAAATATCAACACGGGATCAGTGTGTGCTGCGGAATTCCCGCTTGATCCATGCTCAATTATCCAGCACGCTTCCTGACAGCTCTTGGTGTTCCACGTAAGGACAGACAGCTTCCCTTAGCCGCAGCATCAGACCGGGCACACATGTCAGGACTAGATCTCTGAACAGGGGGATCCGTGAACAGGGAGATCCCTAAACAGGGAGCTCCCACAGAGCTGTGCCCAGTTCTGCCGGGACAGGCCAATGCTGCAGCAGTGTCAGAGAGTGGCAAGCCTGGAATCCCATGTACCTCTGCCTGCAGGTCCCATAATGGCCTGCATTACTCTAGGATTTTGGTTGGTGTCCATGAGTGCTGAAACCCTCCATATTAGGGGTGGGTGGTGGCATTTGTCCCTTCCCAAAACTACCCACAAGTAGGCTAAGGGAAGCTGCCTGTCTTACCTGAGAAACCAGTCACCCACAGCTTGTAGTTGTCAGTCCAACCTGAATTTACAAGGCAGAGCCAATGCTCATGTGACTGCACCACTGAAATAAGCACTTTTATACTGCTCAAAAAAGTTATTTCAAAAAGAATATCATATAAAACACTCCAATTGTTTTTTTCATTTTCTCTGTAATGCTCCTTAAAATGCAGCTGGGTAGAATGCCATCATATCATCAGCTGACCACAGAATATATTCATATTATTAGCTCATCTCTTGTCTCATCTGCTGTATCTCATAAACTGTTCAGGGAAAGGGCTGCAATTTTGTTATTGTTATTCCTTTAACATTAGAATCTCACACTGCAGGACAGCAAATAAATAGCTCCTGGAGTGTTTGGCTAAAAATACCACAGGCTGTGATTTCTTTGCAGATATTAGGAGGAGCTCATAAGCTTTTCATTAAGCAAAAGATATCCCAAACTTAGCTGAAATATTACTTCAAATTAATACAGTTCATTGGGATTTTTAGTCCAATTATTTCAATGGATTAATACAATTTTAAATAACCTGTCTCAGAAATTCCTAATGAAAACTTCCTGATTTTTCCACTAAGTCTTTTATCCAAGAATATCCAAAGAAAATATTTTAGCTCGAGACAGCAAACTTGCGTTTGAATTATATGGCTTTTAGAGGCATTTTGAGTCACTGCAAAACTAGAATGTATCCTTCTGCGGCAGCTTACTGCTCTGTGGAAGCCATAATGATCAAGAAAAAAGTCCCAGGGAAATTTCCCAGAGAAAACTCTGGCTCCAGGAAGAAAGGAGGGAATAATGAGGGATGCTGGAATAGCGTCACTCTCACCTCTTCAGCTACCTGACATTAAAACTGTTAAGGAGAAGTATCCATGTTATGGCACCTTCACACTTCCACAAAGGCCATAAATCCAAACAAAAAGGTCCTACATTTAAGTTTCTTTGAATTTAGACAAGGTTGGGAATACTTCTTTCTTACCTTGCTGCAGACATCAGTTTGGATCTGGTGGCATCAAGAAATTAGACCTTACCCAGGTCTGGTGCTTTTACTAACTATCAAGGTCCTTGATTAAATATTGAATAGTACTAGATGCAGGACAGAATCCCATTGAATGTATCTTTTCAGTTTGACATGGTGCTATCCACATGCATTTCCTGAATTTTTCATTAAGTTTATCAAGCTTCAGATGCCCCACACTTCCACAGAGTTTGTGAGATAGTGTCAAGGCCACATTAAGAGCAGCAAATTACATTAACAGCTTCTATCCTGAAAACAGACCTCTAGCAATGTCATCAAACAAAACTAAGTAACTTTGACATTATTTGGTGAGCACTGACTCTGTTTTCTTCCCAGTGCTTACAATTTGATTATTTGCAGGATATTCTGAGAAGTGATATCAGGCTGACTGATTTATAACACTGCAACTTCTCTTACCTTCTGAAGACAAGGAAATGTTTGACCTTTTCCCATCCTCCACAGGTTTTCATAGAAAATTGCTAATAGCTCTGAGGTTGATACTGTTCCCCTAAGTGCCCTGGGATGAATCAGCTCAGCCAATCTGAAAACATCACGTTTATTTAGTTATTTTCTAACTTCTCCTTTCTAACCTAGACAGAAATCTTCCCTGAACACCAGTGGTGTGGAATGCATTGGCCATTTTCATTGACAACAAAAACCAAAAAAGCCATTAAGTTTCCCATCTGCCAGAGAGTGTTCCTGATATACTGCGGTTTTGAGAAACTACCAGTATCCATTTTCCTCATTATACTACTTGATATACAGAATTTTTTCTTTACTACTCATAGTTGCTGTGTGTATAAACTTCCAGTGAAAAGGGCATCAGATGAGCATCACAGATTCATAAGGCTCTGAGCCTCTCCAAGAGCTACATGAACCCAAAATCTTCAGCTTTGCTTCTCTACATTTTCTGTATTTTCCTTTATAGCCAGATCTTCCCCTGTATGCTTGAGCAGGTGCAAGCACCACTACAAAAATAGAGCCTGAGGAAGACATGAGAAATAACATGGAAGCAATGAAGAATATTAGAGAGAGGAACGAAGGATGTGTTTGAGGGGATGTCTCCAAGACACGCCTTAAAGTTCAGCAGGCTCATTGGAGATGACACCACACAGCCAAAGCGGAGAGGGTTGGCACATACTTAATGAGTGGGAGCTGACTTCTCTCAAATCTGCTCTCAGCTTTGTTGGTCTTCTGTGGCAACATCAGCCAGGCTTTCAAAAGCTCGAGAAGACCAGGCTTTATTAGAAAATGAGCTAAAGTGACTCACTTTAAAAGAGGTCAGGCAGGAACAGAAATGCAAAGGTTCTGAAAAACACAGCTCTCCCATCTTGCTGCTGTGAGCTTCCCTCTGACATCCTGCTGCTGCCACGGCTCATGTGCTGGGCTCTCATCCCTTGAACATTTCTGCACAATGGAATAGAAACCACCCACGAGCAGTTACTGTCACAGACAGGCACCAATAACCTGCCCACATGCAATGTGCAGTTTCCCTCTGAAGCACCCTGTGTGTCTCCTCTTGCCCACCTGCACAAGTGGTGTTTATGCTCCTTGGTTTTGGTTGTGCCGTTCCCATGGATTCAGGCAACTCAACCTGCTCCAGCTGTGTATGGGCTGTCCTGGCCATGGTTCCATCCCAGGCTCAGTTTTGAGCTTCCCTTTTGGAAGGATATCTAGGGAAGCATGTGGCCATCAGGAGTGACAGCATCACAAAGCAGTGATGTTGTTGCTTGTAATGCTGCTGATATTTCCAGCTTCATTTCTAAGCAGCAATGACAGCTCCAACATCCCCAAATCACTGTGGTTTCGGCTTTGCCTTATCTTCCCATGCACACATGCAAATCCACACAGACTTTGACATCAGTTTTTACCAGGGCACAGTTTTCTGTCACATAAAATGTCAGGATGTGATCTTCCATATTTCACTACTGCTATCCTGCCATTTAATTTAATAACAGCTAAATATCAAGTGGTTACTATTTTGATGCTGTGTTCCATCAGCTATCGAATTAGAAATAATGAGACAAGTCTAAATTTGTGATTCATGGTGAACTGCCGGAACTAATCTCAATCACACGGTGGATGACATCGAGTGATAACTGATTTACCAGATGATCATCTGTTCAGCTGTCCTGTCCTCTCCGACAGGAACAGGAACATTAATGAAGGGCGAGTTCACTGACACGTTACAAGACTTTTCCAGACAATATAAATAATTAACATAGGTATAATTTTTTTCTTTTTCTGCTAATTTTATAGGCCTTTTAATTGCATTTGACTAGTATTGGTATATGGCGAGCCTTTGTGGCTTTGGAAAGCTGAGCTGCTAAGGTGTTTAAAAAGTATCTTTGGCATTTTTCATGAACATTTTTCAATTTACCATCATCTCTAACCAAAGCAAGTTCCTCACCCAAATTGCCCCTTGGGGAGTCCTTGCCCCTGGTGTAGCAGCTTCCCAGTGCTGATCCTAACAGGAGTCAGGCATGGGAGTAAACAGTTGCCCTGTTAGAAAAGACTTTCCAAAAACTGACTCATCAGACTTTTAAAATGCAAAAAGAAATCTTCTCTCTATATCTTCACTCTTCACCAAGTTCCAGCCTGCACCTTTTCACTGCTGGCCTCGGTTATTACCTGCCAGGTTTTAAGATGCCTTTTACATATTCTGTTGTACCAAATCTAGAAATTCTCAGTAAGCTGCGAATCATCTATAGATAAAAACAGTTGTTAATTTTTCCTTCATAACTTTTATTAGTGACCATCAACAAAAAGTTGACTGAAATGTTGCAATAGATGACAGTGACATCAAGAAGCAGAATTTTCCAGGTATGTTTTCCCAACTTGCTCTTGGAAACAGGATAATGAATGAATTCATTATCAGAGATAATGAAAGAATTTTTGAAGTCTGGCAGTCAATTTTGTCATTTGCTCAGCAGTGTCACAGATTTATACCTGCCAGGCCAGACAGCAACTGCAAGATTCCTTTAGGGCAGAGAATTATAGGGTCTTACAGATCAAAAGAACTTTTACCACAAAAAAGATCACCTCCATGAGCAGGTGACAGGGTCTAAACAAAATCATCTACTGTAGACAAAAGGTGGATTTTGGACTAGAAATTCAAACCCAAGACAAAAACCTTTATATGCCTTCAAGAGATACATTCAGGAAAAAAAGGAAGATGTTTCATAGATGGTCTGTGACACGCTGCACATGTCCAGCCTAGCGAGGAATGGCACAGACCCTGTAGGGGTGGGGCTGCAGTGTGCCCCCCAGAACGGGCTCAGTGTTGATCTCGGTCACTCCCTCGGGGAGCCGGAAGGTGAACGCCCGCAGCAGGTTGGCAAAGAAAATGAAGAGCTCGGTTCTTGCTAAGTGCTCCCCCAAACACACCCGGTGCCCTGCAGAGGGAAGAGGGGAATGACAGTGAGTAAATAACCCTGAGCCCAACAGCAGTTGTGTTCATCCTCACACGGTGCAAAGGTGCTTCTGCCAAGTCCAGAATTTCTGTAGGACTTAATGCAATCAATGACACAAAGCTGCATGTAATTCTTCCTTTAAAGAATTTCATCTGCAGCTAGAGATAACTGTGTACCCCTTCTGCTCCAAGTATCCCTTCAATTACCTCAAAAGCCTCATCTTTGTTTGACTGACAACTTTAAAGGAATTCATTCCATCATGTAAATGAAGAATAAGGACCCGCTTTCCCTGGAAGATGTCATGTTCTGGTGTTGAATGCATAAAGAATCAAGAGGGCTGCTTGAAAGTGCTTTCCATATATATGTCTGATATGAAATGAGTGCCCAAAATTGATAGCTACAATCATTAGCAGAGAATTTCCTTCCAAAAATAGGGCAAGTTAGATGTATTTGTCTAAAAAAGATGTTTGTCAGGACACCTCTGATTTTCCATGTTATTATTTGTTCAGTAGAACATATGTTACTGAAAATAATCATGTTGATTTAAGCACTGTTTTCCACAAAAAGGTGTAGAATAGACAACCAATAGAGAACCAACAATGTTCTAATAGACATCTTCGTTCTACAGTCCCAATCCAAACTGTTGATGTTTGTGTTGTAGCCCACTTACCTATTGAGAATGGTAAAAAGGCTTCTTGGGCCACGAAGTTTCCATCCTTATCTAAGAAGTGACCAGGGTTGAACTGTCGAGGTGTTTCCCACTGCTCTGGGTCATACAAAGATGAAGCAATATTTGGAAGAACTATGGTGCCCTGAAAGGAGAAAAGCATTCATTCTTGTCCTTGTTCACATTCAAACTGTGACCCAAAGGCATCCAGCCCCCCTTCTATCGAGGAGAAGACCCTGGCACAAACAGATTTTAATCCACACTTTGCTCTATTAATGCAGGAAAGGTCTGTAGCAACTGAGAAATGGCATCTGTACCTTCCTAAGGGGAAAGCCAAGCAAGGTGGTGTCCCTCACACACACCCTGGGCATGCCGACTGAGATAATGTTGCTGAAGCGTTGGATCTCATGAACCACAGCGTTTGTGTAGGGCAGTTCTCTCCGATCCTCGTAGCAGATTAACTTGGAGGGACCCAGAACAGAATCCAGCTCCTTCTGCACTTTCTCTGTGGAAAATATTCACTGTTTCAGGCAGAAAAACATATCACGTATTTTCACTAATTTCATTTCCCATTTAGAACTATCAGAACAGCAACACAATTAATATAGAAATGTAAGTAAATTTTTATAAAGAAACTTAAAGTAGCAGGATGTTCCAACAGCTTAAACATATGAGAACTCTCCTTCTGGGGCTGAAGTTATTTGATCCTAGACTAAGGAAAGACATTTGTTGCTTAAAAATTTAAAACTAACTGTTGCCTTGCTACCACAAATCCATGAGATAACAGATTTATCTTTGGGTTTTCTTTTGCCTAGGTGCCTCAAACACCTACAGCCAGTTAGAACTTTAAGCTTACAGCTCTCTGAAATTTATGCCAGGTGAGTCTGAGCCTTAAAAGTCTAATTCCTGTTAGAAGGAAATGGTTCTTACATAGGGCATATGTTAAGTGAAGCAATGCCAACTAGAACAAGGTCCAAACACCATTAAAAATGGATCTACTGCTTGGCATCTGCCTTTTAATCAAGCATGTTTTAGGTTACTTATTGCACAGGAGTCCTAGGAGCATTAACAAAAATAAAACCTTTGATTTATAAACTTCAAGAGAGGCAGTACACACCTAATAAAAATACCTTAGATTTTTAAGAAATGATCCTGTCTTTTTCCAGGCCCTTTTGAAGCAACAGTAAGATGCAGGGAAGTCCATTTTGCATTGATCAGTCTGTGCCCATTCACATCAAGCCTGCTCTGTGACTGCCAGCAGTTCTTCATTAAAGTGACAACAGAATTTAAGCACCTTACAGAATTTAAAATGTGTATTCAGAAATATTTTTGTTTCTTCTGTAAAGAACTATCTTGCAGAAGCACATGACTACTTGAGAATCCAGGTAGTTCAAGTAATCAGTCACTGCATAATATAAACACACATTTCTATTCCTGATTCAGTGATGAGGCAAAAGGCCAAATTTCTCCTTATGGTACAGAGTGGAACATTTTCACAGGGTGTCAACACAGGCAAAGTACAAATGGGTTCAAAAAGAAGCCACCAATTAATTAAATGAGGACAGATATACTGGTGCCAGCTCATTCTGAGAGCCTTGATGCTGTGTATTACTCAAGCCCAAGAAGGATCACTCTGCACATACCATGCTTTCTCAAATACATGCAAGGTATTATATTTAGCTAAGTAAAATTATACAGGTGAGCCAGTGCTTTCATAACCTTAATTAGAGTAAGTGATAATAAAACATGTGATGAGATTAAGCAGAATTTCTTGTCTGACTGCTACAAGTTGAGCAATTTTTTCTTATCTTCATCTCTTTCCTCCATTTAAAATCCTGTTCTCCTCTGGGTATTTACACATATTCTGCAATCTAACAGTGAGATTGCTGTTATCCAGCATAAGACATCCTTCTTCCTTTGGTTTCCATGCAGTGCTCTATGAAAGGGATTGGTGGTTATTTATAAACTAGACTTAAAACCAAACTTCTTAAATACACATAAATGTAACAGAGGAGCCCTCTGTTTCCACTCCTGGCTGGAATAATTTCTGTTACAAGAAACTCAAATACATCACAGAGTTGATTTAATCCCTGGATCTACTGGTGCTGCCTAGGTCAGACCTACAAGTGCAAAAAGGTGATGTGCCACTAGGCATATATCAGTATCTAGGAATAATCTCTGATCCATGAAAATGTTATGACTGGGTTTTCCTATTGCATGAGAGATATTTTTGATGGACTTATCTATTCACCTTGGATGTCTGGATTTGCCACCATATAGAGCAGGCCCCAGTTCAAAGTAGTGCTTGATGTCTCTGATCCACCCAGGAAGAGGTCATTTATAGAATAAACCATGTTCTCTTCATTGTATGTTGACCTGGGTTCATCTTTGGACTGCAAATGATAAGAAAAGTTAGAGGCTTATACATTAAAGTTAGAAAAAACAGAATAGGACTAAACGTGATTTTATAACTGATTCCAAGCTGCAGGGTCTTCTCCTTATAGGACAATACAGAAAGACTGCTAAGGAATGTTAGACATCACAGATGACTATCAACACAAGAATTATCATTTCACAAACAGACAAGCCATGTTTATTCCACTCTTAATCATGAAGCTAAATCACATGTTCTTCACAAAAAAAAAAAAAAGATTATTGGCTTAATGTGCAAATAATGGTTAATTTAAAATGTTTCAGAAGTAAATCTTCTTCTAAAGATGTGGTACCAACGTGTCTTTCTTCATGTCTCAAGTCACAGTCCATCACTTAGTTGTTCTACCAAGCAATACAGTGACAAGGCAGTGAACACCGGGCTGTGTAAAGTTCTTAACCCACGGCATTCAGGCTTCTGCTACACAACAAGGGCACAGTGCACACATACAGCTGCTCTGGGGTTTTACTGATTTCAAATAGAAGTGTGTGGATGCCGTATGTATACACTGAAATTATTAAAGAACACAGTTATGGCTTGGGGGAATTAATTGTCTATATTTAGGGAGGCTATGCTCAGGGGTGTTGAACCTTTCTCTTGCCAGTGGAGCAATTGAAAAAAAGGAGGGGTGTTTCTCCCTGCTGTAATATCATCTAATCTTTTTTTATTGCCCCTGTTCATCTATTACAGACAGTTCAATTTTTTTAATAAACAAACTTGGATGATTTCCACCCAGCAGAGTCCCAGAAGAGCTCACTGAAACAGTTTCTGGTATACTGATGTTCAAGCCTCATAAATCTTAGAACAGCAATGAAAGGCTTTAGAAGCAGTCAAATGCTTTGGAAGGCCAGGTGTTACTGTGCTGGAATCAGAAAAATTTAAAATAAGAGGATCTAAGGATCTAGAAGCCATTTAGGCTGACATCCACACAGGACATAAGAATATAGCAGCTGATGTGGGAATGGATCAATAAAGAATTATCAGGGAGAGGCAGATAAGTGCTACAGCCCAACAGGTTGCGGCTGCAGCTGTTGCTGCTACCATCACATGACAGTGGTGCAGGGGACACTGGCTGTCCCTGCAGGCAGCACTGCCACCAGGAGCAACCATCACTGCCCACTTCCCCAGGGCCTTTGGGGAATGCAGTGTATTAACCTGCCCTTTAATGAAAGGATTGCAAGGTGCTGTGGCATATCAATGATCAGAAAGGATTTAGCAAGATCCTGGCTATTGGAGTCACATTGCGATGTCTAGAAGGGTAAGAGGTTGTGATGATTCAGACTGGTTGTGATGATTCAGTGTTCCATGTTGACCTTTTTCCCCACGAATGTATGATTGGGCAGAACAAACTTACTTTTTCAATATGATCCAGGTAGAAGTCAATGAAATCCTGCTGTTCCTCCGGTATCCCACGCTCCGTGTGCATTCGGATCTCTCTCCGTGTGAAGTTGCTCAGGACATCATAACAAGCCAATGCCTTCTTATGAGGCCCAGGGAGACGGCTCATCAGCCAGGGGAAGATTTCATAGAGCTGTGGGAGTGACACACAACAGGTACTGCAAAGTCTCTATCACGAGAAAATGCCCTAGGGAGGCCCACTGCAGAGAGAGGTAATATTCATGTTAGCTTGGGATTAGGGCCTCACTAGTAAAGCACCCTGGCAAAGACTGTGCTTGGGCTCTCCAGCTGTGAAAAGTAACCTATGTAATTTCTAGTTTTGATGGTTAAGATTCAGCGTTCCACAGGCTTTCAGCTCAATCACAAGCCAAATTAGAATTATTATAGCTAGAATGAACGGTATTCATCGGTGTAGTTCGTCAGGTCTTCAATTGCTATGAACTGCGTTCAGGCATTTTAAAAGTGAGCTCCTGCCCTCCAGTGGAGAACACCGGGAAGGGAAAAGCAAAAGTTGGAAAGTGCCCTCGTCAGAAACTCAAAGCACGGGCTGGCTCCCGGTGGCTGCTTTACAGGCTGGGTAAACCCCAAAGTACTCTCTACCAATCGAGCTCTCAAGGTTCCTCCATGAAATTTCAAATATCTGAAATGCAGAAAAGCTAAGGAACAGCTACCTGACAATTTTGAGTTGTGTCCTCTGGAAAGGAAGAAAGGGTTATCTGACACAATCAGATTCTTTTTTTCCTTCTCTCTTACCATTTGGGAAAATCCGGCCTAAGAAATAGCTGATTTCTACCTATTCTGATAGCTAGAAAGTTAATTCTGGTTTCCAGCCTAGATTTATGCCTGGGTAATTTGTATATTCTTGTATCTGCAAGATACAACATTCTCTTAATAGTTCTTTTTCGGCTCGCAATATAATTCCATTGTTTATTTACCAGCAGAATTTTTATCCCTTCTCAGCCTCCATTTTGCTAAACTCTTCTCGTTCTCTCTTAATCACACCACAGAAAGCATGTTATTAGGTGTGGTTGAATTAGATAGACTACACTTGTGTCTTCCTGGGAAATCAGTTCATATTGTCAGACATCCAGCTATCAATTAATGATTGCCTAATCACAAAAAAAAAAGAGTACTAGTCCAGCCCTTGGTAAATTCACATAGAATTTCATATCCTTTTTGGTTAGTTCCATCTCTGGTATTTTTTTACTTGAAAAATGTGTTCAGAAGCCTTAGATACAACTGTGATCTGACTAATAACATAAAGCTGCCCTAATGACAGGCATCCCTACTCCCAAATGTCTGCCCTCTCCAGCTACTGTGGCACTCTAAGTGGAATTTAGCTGTCAGTGTTCAAGACGGGAACTGAGTCCGTCTGTGTTCCTGGGTACCAGTCCTGCCAAAACTCCTCCTCCATTTCTGGAGAGGCCCAGTCACAGTGTCCCTCTGTTCAGTGCCTGACAGCATGAGATCCAGATAAGAAATGGGGATGTGGAGGCAGCGATATCCACTTTTTAGCATAATACTGAGTCCTCTTTGCATCTGGGAGGTGGGGAGATGGTGGCCATCTCTCTGGAATGGTTTGAACCCCCGCTCTTATTTCCCCAACAGTATCTCGTTCACTGGACTAAATCAAATCAAAGCCTGGATAGGAAGCAGAGAAGAAAAGGAAGTATGTTCTCTGTCCTAAAAGCAGGTCTCACTGGCCACCACTACCCCCAACTTACATGACCAAAGCTAAACTAAGCAAAAGGAAACCTGACCACAACTCAGGGAGAAGAATGCTCCATGGGATGTGGGGAGAAATCTGTATTCCAGAGGTGGCTTATGTATTCTATATGTAAAAGCTACTTGTAAGATGTATGGGACAACTTCAGCAGTGGAGGCAGAACCAGAACTCCCAGGAAATTTTTAATTACTTCCGTGCAAAGTAGCCTCTCTATTGTTAGATGGATCCTTGATCCCCAGATTGTTTGATTGCCAAGCTTGCAGTTATATTTGCTGTCTTAGCATTTCCTGCCTTCCGCTGCCTGTGCCTGGAGCTGCTCCTCACTCGGGGTGAAGGAATGGAATTTCTCTGGGAAGTCTTCAAGTCTGTCTTACAGAAGAAATGGAGATAAGTAGCCACAGGCAAAACACTTTGGTATTTGACTCATTCCTCTCTCTGATGACTGTATATAAAACAGTGTCTAAACTTGGCATGTGAATCACAATTTCTGACCTGACATTTAATATTTAGGAATCATGAAGTCCAATGCAGGAACCTGTGGTGCACAGGGGCTCAGAAACCAAGTAACAAACTTGACCCAGGAGCAGTCCATGAACCTCTGCCTTATTGCAAAAATTTAGGGGCAAACTGCCACAGTACCCAGACACAGCACAATGAACACAAATGCCCAAGGCTGGCATGTGGAGTTTCCCCATCACACTTTGAGAGAGTGCACTGCCCAGTAAAACTGTGTGGGGCATCACTCACCCGTTCTAAAATTTTGCCTGACAGATAGCTCTTGAATCTGCATTTCTCACTCTCCATCTCATTCAGAAAAATACAACAAAAATCATTCACTTACATGATGAATAAAGCTGCCCCCAAATTTGAAGAGATGTTCTGTAGCTTTAATCAGCTCGTGAAAGGTCTCATCCTCTCTGGAGAAACGGTGTCCAAACACGACAGCACAAATTACATTTGAGACAGAATGGACTAGAGGAAAAGAAGGATCCACAGGTTTCCCTGCAACCATAACAACAAATGTCACTGTTAATGTCTCCTGCTTTAGTGAAATGAGATAATCCTCTATGTTACCCACAGAACTTTCAAGAAAGCATTGCATTTCACAGAGAAGCAGCAATATTCTTTCAAAATTGTAGTATCAAACTGATTCCTCACAACCACGTTGCAATCCCATAAGCCCAGGAATGTGTGGAACCCTAGAGAAATGCCAGATGTGTAAAATATTGCATCATATGACAGAGAAAATTTAGAGGTAAGGGAAAAAATTCTATGCAAATTTGCTTCCTGGCAAAATCAAAATATGTCTCAAGCACGGGAATGACTGAGAACACTATGGACAAAGGGAAGCTGAGGGTAGAAGAGCAAGAAGAGGCAGCTTTATTCAGCAAGGACCCATAGGCATGCAAGGTCACTGTGTTTTGTCTGACCTTGCTAGAGAAGTACAACGTCCAGTAAGATAAAATGTTGTTAACTCCTTTCAACCAATTGTGTCAACAATAGAATAACTAATTTCAAAGCAGTTATTTGAAACCTAATCCCAAGAAAACTATTTTGTGACTCAGAATATATGACTGCAAAGAAGTCTATTTGTATTGATGCAACTGCCCAACAGCCAAGGTATGATTCTGATTAGCAATTTACTGTTCTGGGCTTTTTTCCCCTGCACACATAGCCACATCTCAATCTCTCCTAGTTCTTAAACCATGGGATTGGGCTCTATCTAATTATTTTTAATTGCTACGATGCTAGCCACAACATGTCCTGATTTATTGTGCCTTTGCATAATGATCGGTATTGGGAAATACAGCTCACATGATCCTAACTGGGTTGATCAGGGTAGAATCTTGTCATGAAGACAAGATTCTAGTCAGTGCTTTACAGAGTGTGTGCAAATGGCATTGCAAGGCTTAATTCGTCAGCACTGATTTTGTCTCTTAACTTTATGCCCCAGCACCATATATGAGCCAAAAATGTGCCCTTGAGGCAAAGGCCAACATCATCCTGGGCTGCATTAGGAAATGAATTGCTGGCAGGCCAAGGGAGGTGATCCTTCCCCTCTGATCAGCATTGGCAAGGCCCAGCTCAAGTGCTGGGCCCAGCTCTGGACTCCCCAGTACGACATCAGCATATTAGAACAAGCTGAACAAAGAGCCACAAAGACAATTAAGAAATTGAAGCATCTGGCATAAGAGAGGCTGAGAGGGATGGATTGTTTATTCTGGAGAAGGAAAAGCTTAGGGAGATATCTAAATGTGTATAAATACCTGGTGGAGGGGTATAAAGAACATAGAACCAGACTTTTCTCAGTGGTATCAAGTGAGGCAACAGGAAAAAATGTAAATACATTAAATTCTGCATAAACACAAGAAACCTTTTTACTACAGGGCTCATTGAACAGTCAAACTGGTTACCCAGAGAGGTGGTGAAGTCTCCAATGCCGCAGATATTTACAAATCAGCCCTAAGAAACCTGCTCAGATTGACCCTTCTTTGAGTAGACCATCTTCAGAGATCCCTTTCCACTTCGGGTGTTCTATAATGTAAATAACATATAAGCTCCAGTTTTCCTACTCAATTTTAGTAGTTTTGTAAATAATTTTGAGCGAGAATAGTCTCCTTGAAAACACAAGAGGGCCTGGGGGCTTTGCATTTTCAGTCCCTTCCCCACAGACACTGTAAGACCCTGCATTCTCCTGTGGAACAAAAGCTGCCCTCGGTTCCAGGACAGGACAGGGAAGTTCATACACTAAAGACCTCAGACTAATGACAAAAATGTATTGATATTTATTGCAGAGATACCTTTCATACTCGCAAAGAAGTCTACCAGGTAGCGGGCTTCTTCTTGAACTCGGTGCTCCAGACCTCTTTTCCCCAGACCAAGGTTGCGTAAAGTCCTCAGAGCAAACCTTCTCTGCTGCTTCCAGGTGTGACCAGTTGCCAACATAATTCCTGCATCCATTAAAGGAAGAGCTCTTTATCATGCTAATATTAATCCTAGACAAAGGCTACATTAAAGGATTTACTAAGCCACAGAAGGTAGTTGAGCTGTTGCATTGCCTGTGAACACAAAGGCACAAAGGAACAGCTGTGACCTGGAATCATGTTGACAGGGATGAAATTGGAAAACTCAGCTGGGTAATACGATGACTTGCAGGATTATGTTTCATCCCAGACAACCAGATACCTCAGGATATCTCAGCTGTTTCTCTAGATACTCCTTGCAGTGCTTGTCTCACACTCTCTGCTATGCCTGAAGCTCACCTGAATCAGGGCAATGATTCTTATGAAGGGAAAAGGGGAAAGAGTTCTGACTGTCCACAGTCAGGGAGAAAAGTTCCTGTCTTCAGGGCAGGAATTTTCAGTATTTAGGCTTTGTGATAGGCTTTGGGAATTTCTAATGTGATTGGTGGTATGAAACCTACAGCAGGGTTGACACAGAAGCACACTGAACATCTGGGTGCAACTGTGCCAGCAGGAAAATATTCACAAAAGGAAGGGAATGGGAAGAAGATCCCACCATCAAACTCACTCTTCAGTGGAAAATGTCACAATGGAAGGCAGCTTGTCCAGGACAAGTTTCCTGCTTTTCCTCCATTGCCCTGTGGCACAACTTACCACTGCCTCACCTCATCACCTCTGAATCTGCTCCAGTGAGTATTCCATAGAAGGTATTATGAATCCTTTACCTCTTGCTGCTATTTTCCTCCTGCTACTCTCCAAAAGCTATTTCACCTCTCTGTGCCTGGCAGTTTGCCTGGCAGTCATTCCTCACAGACAAACCCTGCCTCTGTGGTACCTCTGAAAGTGGCCACAAGCTACAAAAGAGCTGCAATTTGTCAAGATGACACTTCCGTGCACTATGTCAGGAAATTCTCACCCTTTCCTTTGGCCATTGCCCTGAAGAGAGGTGACACCAGCCTCCCAGAAACATCTTCAGGGTGCGTGGTCATGCCATCCTTCACTGCTTGAAATCCATTCAGTATCACCACTGGGGCCCATCCAAACCATAGGGTGAATATGTTGCCATGAATTTTTGCCAGCTAGAAATGGGAGAGAAGCCAGGAAAGCACAGATTAAATCACACACACTGCAGAGGATGAACCTGTTTTTGCACTGATTACAGGACCAGCCCAAAGGTGGAGTGATGTTCTTCATCTTTCCCACCAGACTACAGCTCCCACTGAGAAGGCAGGAATGTCTTTTCCAGCATTCGCTGTTGGAAACACCTGTGTATCCCCACTTTTCAGAGCCACAGACCCATGTCAAGATACATTATGTAGTTTTTGTTACTGTATATAAGCCAAGGCTCAGTTCACAATGATTCATGTGATAGAGGGTATTTTCTATTTATCAACTTATTTCAAGAGGGTTTCTATCATTTGTACTAGTAAAGTAGCACACAAGAACACAGAGCTGACAGAGGAGTAATTAGCTCGTAGAGACTGGACCAGCTGCTTTCTCATTTCCTGCCACCTGTTTTTGATCCTGTCAATACAACCAAGCTCATACACACAGAGTGCAGGGAAGTATCTATTTACTTCTCGATCTAGAGAGTGGCAGTGCTCAGAAAGCAACAAATCCATGCTGTGAAAGTCTTTTTTTTTTTTTTAAATAGTAATTTTTTTCCTAACTTTAAATCTGATATATCATCCCTGAAAGTATTTAATCCTAAATTATATCAATTTTGACATGAATTCGTCAACTTTTGTGGCAAGAGGTTAGAGAAGGATATCAAGTTTCACATGAATTTCAGTGAAAATCAGTGTTAAAGGGGATAAGTTTAAACACCAGAATGATCTTCACACACTCAGAAATTCCAATACCAGGTTTCTTAGCTTGGCAAACTACTTTACACTGCAATATCTTTTTCTTATTTTGCCAACCAAGCCAGCAGTTCTGAACAAAACCAAGTGTGATATCACAGTGGCCATTAACAGTTACAGCACTACCGA
Organism: Pomatostomus ruficeps; assembly: GCA_013400735.1. Taxonomy (NCBI): domain Eukaryota; kingdom Metazoa; phylum Chordata; class Aves; order Passeriformes; family Timaliidae; genus Pomatostomus; species Pomatostomus ruficeps. The sequence goes on from VYZT01012486.1 coordinate 550,385, forward strand.
TGTAGTTTTGGGAGAGGATGTTTTCACACAGCAAACAACATGAGAAAGGAGAAATCACAAAGGCTTTTAGACAATTAGGAGTATCTGAAAATAAGTACCTTCATGAGGAGATCACGATTAAACTGAAAGTTCAGCTGTATCAGCGTCCCAAGGACTGGGAGAGGGACTGGTCCAGGAGGAAACCGTCTCCGCACTCGCTGCAACTTTAAAAACTGCGTAATTAGAAGAAATACGGCCACTGCTACAAGAGCTTGACTTATGGTCAACATTTTAGCGTCTGCCTTTTACCAGCTTGCCTTTATTCAAAATTGTCTATTGAAGCTATAAAGGCTGGTTGCTAAACCAGTTTTTCATAAGAGCCTGAATTCATATAATAACTATTCCCCACCTCTAACCCTCCCTCTTGATTATCAACCACTCCCTTTTTGTTCCACTTATTACATTTCCATGCTTCAGCATATTTAATAGATGCACACCCTTCTTCTTCTCATCCAGCTTATACTTATCCAATATGGATCACAGGATTTGTAGGAATGGTGTCTTAAAAGACTAAGGCTAAGGTTTTTCCAGGCAATGTAGATACACGTAAATTCTCCATCTAGTTTTTCTGAGACAATTTTGAATGGTATGTGTTCCTACAAATACTCCGGGAGTGCTTTTAGAAAAGCAATAGCCATACATACAAATTAAGCAGGCAAATGTAAGTAGATTTTAAATCTTGGAGTTTTAAATTGGTTTGTATATATTCCATGTACATGTTATATCTAGTAATGCCAAGGCTGATAGAAGTTAAAAGCCTACATTTATCTCAAGATGCATATACAACTATCTAATGCTTAATACAAAAAGCAAAATTTGTTACACTTTTGAATGTAATTGAAAACATAACTGGATTAATATATGACCTCGCTTTTTTTCCTAACCTGTTAGCACTAGGTAACCTCACCGAGCGTTTTGTCTGCTTCTGCATTTCCCTGTTCTATCTTGACATAAAGTGGATACCCTATAGGATATTTTGAGAAATCATCAGAAAGTATGTGAGATAAATAATGCATCTTCATCGAGAAAGTACATCTAGTATTGAACATACAGATTTTTAAAAAAAAATTAACAACATGGGAAAAACCTAGTAGGGATCTTGAACTACAACTAGAACAAAGGGCCCCAGCAAGAACTAGTCATGACATGAGTGTGGATCCTTGGTAACTTGAAAACAGAGTCTGTAGCCAAAGCTCTTTGCCAAGCCTCAGCACCGGCAGGAACCACAAACACAGCACCAGGGGAGCTCACATGCTGCAATCAGACCGTGGAAACCTCACGAGAGGGATTCTGGGCACCTCATTGCAACGACCACAGCAGTCCTGTGTTACAGATCCAGATTGAAATGCTTCCCTGTCAAAATTGCCCATCCCTTGAGAGCAAAGCACTTGTAAAAGAAACATGTTTTCACTGATCTTCTGTGAAAACTGCCAAGAACCATGCACCAGCTCGTTTCTTGCAAGCTGTGTCTGGGACAGAAACTATTTCCAGATTTTGTGGCTCTGGAACATGGAGGACCCTTTTCCAGAAAGAACAGCCTGGCGTCTGCCAGCCCACAGTTTACAGACCTCCAGGTCAATTAGCCTCCAACCACAGCTCTTCGTCAGCACTAATGCATAACTGATTAATGTGTATTAACCAAGGGATGTTCATAGGTTTCCACAAAAACTTTGTTTGTGTACCCTAAAAAGCTGGTTTTTCAATGCAAACATTTCTAATTTATCTCTCTCCTTCAACAGGGAAAAGAAAGTTGTCCTTAAAAAGAAATTTGGTATGTTTTGTCTGCTCTGTCTCCAATGTAATCTCACAAACTCTGCTTCAAATTCCCCAATTTTAATTGCAATTAATTAGCAATCAATGTAGTACACTCCCTATTCTTTTAGATATTAAAATATTTTCCATCTAAGTGATTTTTCATCAGGAAAAATAATTTTTGTTCACTGGAAATTAAGCCCCAGCGCCTTCACCCCACAAGGGCTGCAGTCTCACACCTTTAACCAGTGTTCAGCTGGACCCAGCCTGGAATATGGCTCTCTCACACTGGAAAAGGAAGATGGCTGTGGGTTGGTTCAGATCTGAGGTATGGGACTCATCTTTTTTTGATAAAAAATGTATTTATGAGATATCCAAGGCTCCATTTTCTTAATAATTACTAAATGCGACCACCAGCAGCATTTCTTCAGCACTATCTACCAGCTATTCTTTAGAATTAATGATTTTTACCTTGTTAAAGGTGACCAGCTGCCGCCTCCCCTCCTGGATCCAGATGGATATAAATAACTCATTCTCTTACCAGTGTGGAGCTACTGCCAGGGGGATGTTTGCAGGTCCAGCATGAGAGGAATTCATACCAAGCACCTACGTGCCAGGACACACTAGACATGGGTAGAACCATTCCATAAAGGTAATTCCTGCAGGAGAACAAACTGCCAGCCCAGGTTTCGTCCTGTAGGCACATCCCTGCCTGTTAGACTGGGGTGCTCTAAAACCCAGGGTAGGCAGAGGCACCTGAAAACAATAGAGCTGTGATAATGATGTCAGTCCCGGAGATGGCACTGCCAGATAATCAGAGTATAAAAATAATCCTTCCTGTGTTGGCATGCAGTATCCAATTTGTACCTCATACAAGTAGAATGTATCCCAATACCATAAAAGAAAATCCCTTGTTAAATGCCTGTAAGCAATCAAGTAAAAAACATCCACCTTTGCCGAGTCCTTAGGCACCTGGCTCATAAAGGGCTTCCAGATTTCTTCAGTAGTGCCAAATCTGCTCTTGGTCATGGTGTGCTAAGTGAAGTCAGCTAACTGTGATAAAGAGTCCATTTTTAAAAAATGAAAGAAAAAATGAAGTTGAATAAATTATTGGAGGATCTGGAGCAATCATCACAAGCAGACTACCTGGCATGAAGAAGGTGTTCTCATGTCGCTGGCAACCGGTGGGCTCATAAAAAAGGATAAATTATCAACACTCTGTGCCTGCTCTCTGTTGTCATTTGTCTTCCAGTCCTTGCTCTTTGATTGTGATATGAAAAGCTCTCCACAACTGCCTGATAAAGCCACTCTTCTATTTACATTTGCAGGATTGAAATGCTACCTGGTTTAGTGGGGGAAACCCTGAACTGTCTTCCCAAGTGACAATGATAGAGTTGTATACAACAAGCTTGCTGAACAGCAAACCTTATCAGTCTAAGGAAATGTTATCTCAGATGATACTATCTGCCTCTAGAAAGCTTCCTCCAAGAGCTTCTTTCACATCCTGCACCCACTAATATCCTGAGACAGACCGGAAGACCTCTGAGCCTATCTCCACAAATGCAACTGTGGCTTATGAGAAACAATCTTTATTTGTGAGACTTCCAATTTATAGACCACACTTCAAGATCATTCTCTGTAAAACCTCTTTCCAGCTGGTAATAAATAAGTCCCAATTCTAATTCTCCTCTTAATGTCTTTATTTGTTACACATCAAGAGAAGTTTACCAATATTTTCCAAACAGAAAAAAAAAAAGAATAAAATATGAACCCTTTATAATTTTAATCTGCGGGATGCAACTGTCTGTCCAGAATCTTTCAGGGTAGTGATTAACCAAATGAAGAAGAAAGCAAAAATCTTAGGACATGCAAAAAGGAATTCACATAGAGAAGAAGTTTTACAGAGTAACTCTTCCCCAAATCTGCCATTTCCTACCGAGGAATGGCACAGAGCTGGTAGGGAGGTGGCCTCATCGTAGTCCCAAAAAGAAACTTGGTGTTGACTTCCTTCACTCCTTCTGGCAGGGTGAATGTGAATGCCTGTAGCAGGGTGGAAAAGATAATAAAGAGCTCCATCTTTGCCAACAGCTCCCCTATACACACACGGTGCCCTGTGAAGAAACAGAAAAGGCAATTCAGCCAAAGGATTTCTACCATGCCTCCATTTCTAACCTGCTTGGAGTTTTGTTTGTTTGCTTGTTTTCTGCAGGTTTTATCCTTTTCTCTTAACTTTGTCATTTAATGACTCACAACTGAAAGGCTGCTTGTATTTCCACAAAAAATTTTGATCTATATTTACAGCAGGCAGAAAGACATTCTAGAAATTGTCACCAGGGTGACGTAGTTTACATTTACAATCTTCCCAGCACCATGCATTTTCCTGCAACTGCTTTGATAGCTGAATCTTTTCTCAGAGAGAAACTGGATCTGTCTTCCAAGAAAGACTTTTCTGTGAGTCATTCCTTCTCTTCCAATCTTTTCCGCATACAACTGGACCTCTCTCTTGTTGGAGATCTTTAAAACAGTTTGTATACACCCATTTGTGGGTGCCTTCCCAGTTATTCTGGGGAAAGAATGGATCTGAAGTTGTTATCACAAGGAGTAAATAAATCTCTGTTCATTGCACTTACCTATACCAAATGGTAAGAATGCTTCTCTGTTTACAAAGTTTCCATCTTCATCCAAAAAATGGCCTGGGTTGAACTGATCAGGTGTCTCCCATTTTTCAGGATCAGATAGAACCGAGTCAACATTTACTAAAACTACAGTGTCCTAAAAGAAAGGAGCAGTGGCTTCAACACAAACTATGACTNTAAAAGAAAGGAGCAGTGGCTTCAACACAAACTATGACTACAGAATCTACTAATATTTAGGACAAAACACACCTTTCCTTGTGAAAAGCCATCCACAGAGACCGTCATACCTTAGAGGCACTGCTAGAACAAGAGCTCATGTCCCCAGTCAGGAAGAGCCTCAAAAGCCTTTCTAAAATCATTGAATGGACCAAAGATCAAGTATATTCAAGTATGGAGCACATTTGTACCTTTGGAACACGGTATCCCAGCAGCTCCGTGTCCTTCACACACAGTCTGGGCAGTGCGATTAAGAGTATGTTACTGTACCGCTGGATCTCGTGAATTACAGCGTTTGTGTAGGGCAACTTCTTCCTGTCCTCATAGCAAAATACGTGGGAACAACCCACAACAGCATCCAGCTCCTTCTGGACTTTCTCTAAGGAGGAATATTCAGCTTTAAATATGCAACAAACAATCTATAAACTCTATATGCATAATTTTTCCTATTGCTTTTTACAGTCAGAATGGCATCCAACCAGCTGAAAAAGATACTTTATAAAGAAGAATGTCTTCAAACTCCCATACAGGTGACCTGAATAAAATTTGACATTGAGGTTGTTTATAGGTTGCATATATACTTTTAAAATAACAATAGCAGATGAGGTCAATCTATAAAAATATGTGGGCTCCTGTTACAGTTACTGTTCTAAGGTAATTTATAAAAAGACTTTTATTAATATTTATTTTTCCAGACAAGGAGTCAACTGGAAAAAATATTAATTGTGTATTAGGGGAACAGTTTAGTAATTGATCAAGGATTATTCTTCCTCTAGAAGCCTGTAGATTTTGCTTGTCATCTACCGATGGCCTAACCGCTATTCTGTAATTACTTGCCTTGGGAAGCACTTACACAAATTAATTTTTCCCAAGGTTTTTTGGGTTTTTTTTAATTTACAATCCAAGCTGAAATGGTAATTTCTGATTTCTTTTTTATTAATACTACAGTCTCTATAATTGCAATTAGAATTGCTCCCAGGAAACTAAAGAATGTGTTAATATATGCCAATAAGATGAAAGATGATGTGAAAATTCAATATGTGCAACCCAGTCTCAAGTTTTAAGTCTTTTGAAGGTAGCAAAAATGGGAGATCCTTTCTCCTTAACACTTCCACAATTTTCTACTTGCCAGGCTCCCACTGTGCCTGGTACTCAGCTTAAACTCTCAAATATGAGGCCTTTAAAGGGAGTTACGTACCTTCTAATCCTTTCTATCCTGTACAATCTGACTCCTTTTTTCAGTTATCTTACTCTGCCAACCTGTATCTTTCTTCTGTGAATATTGTTAAAAGCACACATTTTCAAGTTACTCACGCCAATATTTTTTTTCTCTCTATTTATGTATAGATATTTGTGCTTGAAACTTTAAGCTTGATGGAATAATCACACATATTAGTAACCTCACACTGTATTTAAGTTATTTCTGCTGCAAGAGGCCAAGAGCAAACCAAAGAGCAGGAGTCAGGGATTTAAAAGGATGGCCCAAAGACTCCTTAGTGGAAGTCCAATCATTATTGTCTGTGGAGGGGCAATGGTGCAATTTATCTCATCTGAGACTAAACTTCACCTCTAATTAAATTAATCACACCCTGCATTCTGTGTAGGTCTCTTAAAATAAAAAAAACCTGGAATGATTTTCCTGTGTGTTAGCAAGGATACAGCAAGAAACAAGTGCATGCAGTTCACTTGATTCATACTTTAATAATTTGTTCCTCTACTTTTCTTTGAACAGGTGTTGTC
>VYZT01012488.1:0-16519 GCA_013400735.1 Pomatostomus ruficeps
TCTTGGTCAGCTTGAGTGCCATGTGCTGGCTGGCTAGGAACTGGGGGAACTCCCCCTTCTTTGCCTGGACCAATCACCTGAGATAGAGAGGAACAGCCAAGTTAGAGATCTCAAAGTCAAACCAACACCACAGTGCAACACAAAGCAGATTCCATCACACTGGGCATAAATTGTGGGGGTTTTGGCATATGACTGGGCTCTAGCCCCCATAAGGCTGAGAGAGATGTCATGCAGAAGTGGATTATCACAATACAAACTCTTTTTTTATTCCCATTCTGCTCTACTCCTCTCCATTTCAGGCCTGTTTTACACTGCAGAGTTGCCTGGCTGTAGGTCCTCTGCTTCATGGGAAAGAATGGAGAGAAAAAACCTTATATCTTCTTGCTACAACCCCACGGCTCCCTACAGCTTCCTGAGTAGTGGAAGTGGAGAGGGAGGTGCTGATCTCTTCTCCCTGGATCCAGTGATAGGATGCATGTGAGTGGTTTGAGGCTGCACATTAGGAAACATTTCTTTGCAGAGCAGATGGTCAAACACTGGAACACCACTAGAGAGGTGGTCAATGCCCCAGGCTGTCAATTTTTAAGAGGCATTTGGACAATGCCCTTAATATCAGGCTTTCACTTGGCCAGCCCTGAAGTGTTCAGGCAGTTGGACTAGATGCTCACTGTAGGACAATTCCAACTGAAATTATTCTATTTAATTAACGTTGTGTCAGCAAAACTGGTGCAACACCAACATCACAGGCAGAAAAAGACTTCTGTCAATTTTCCTTCTTTGTCTGATGAACCAATATAACCATGTCAGTAAGAACTGTCAGTATATCCTATGTCTAGCCTACAGAACTGTGCTTGGACAGCTACAGGGGCAGCAGCTCTGTAAGACAGGCAAAGTCTGGAATCAGAGACAAGCTGGTGCAGGCAAACAGGTCTGGTGCCTGCTCTCTTGGTGTAGTTCTTCCCCATGACCCCTTCCCCAGTAAAGTCAGGGATGCCGAGGAGCCAATTCCCAGCTTCTGTGGAAGTTGCGCTTTCTCTGTATTTACCTTACATTCTTTCCATTCCTGACAGACAGGATACCAGTGCATGCACTAGTTTCAATGCCTCTCTCAGGTGTACAGGTGACACAAATGCTTGCAATATCAGCCATGCTGGTTCTACTCTCTACAAGTACCTGGTGAGGGTGTGCAGCATTCAAGCCACCAGCAAAGAGCACAGGATACCCCATGTCAGCTGATCCAACTCCCAGGGCAGCAGGCTGATAGGAAAGACGAGAGCTGGAAAGCTAAGAAAGAAGAGAAAAAACAAGGGCAAAGGGAGAGGAGAGAGGAAAGGGAAGGGGAATGCCCCACAGTCTGAATAATCACCAGTCACTGAAGAAGGAACAGGAAAAGTCAGTGGCACAGCATTTCAGCCTGGCAGAAGGATGCTCAATTTTCACTGGAATCAATAACGTAGGTTATTGCTCTAAAAAATTCTTATTGCTACGAGGACTACTTGACAATAGTCCAAGAGACTAAGTCTGAGCCTTGACAGGAAAACAAGATTGGCTTCCTACACATGTAGGAGGAGGCTGCGCAAGGAATAACTGACATCCAGTCACAGGGAAGCTCTGCTCTACAGGTCTGTTTCAAATACTGGTGTAGTGGGTTGACACTGGCCAGATGCATGAATGCCATCATTAACTTACTAAAGAGCTAATATTTAATATTTTTTCATCCTAAAACAACTACATTATCAACTGTTTGAACCTACTCCCAATGCAAATTAAAACAACTGATCTTCCAGACCTGTTCAAATAGCTTCAGTGAAAGAATACAGGGTCCCATAAATGTGCAAGGTAAAGAGAATTGGGCAGCTAACCCTTGTGAAATTGCTTTAGGAATTAAGTGTTGGAAGCAGTGAAGCTCAGGAGAAATTCCTTACACATCCCAGGCAGAAATCTACCCAGTCAGATTAAATAAAACTTTCCTGTTCTAACTTGCCTGACCTCAAGAGGAACACTTGTTCCTGAGCTCCAGCAGTGCCAAAGCTGACATCCTTTACAGGGATCAAAGTGAGCAACAGCACTTTCATTCACATGAGGCTAGTTAAGCTGAGTGGAGCACTAATGACTGTACAGCTTCTAGGGACATTGGCTGTTAACAAAAAACACTCAGAATTGTGCCTTACTGCTTGTGTATTTCACTAACAATCCTTGACAGCTGTTGTGTTTTTAGGGGTGCTTGTCCTGTCTTTGGGAGACCTTCATCTGCAAAGGCATTTAAGAAGCCAGTCTCAGTAAAATGGCTGGCTCACTGTGGGTCCACCAGTCTTTCCCTTTCCCAGTCTTTCCCATGCACAACAAACACTCCACATTGTCAAATTTGTACTTTCCTGTATTTGTTTTGTCATGCCAGAACTCGTATTCTGGCCATGTAGAGCATATTCTATTGACAACTCACTTGATGTGAAAAGGCCAGTCCCATCACTGGGACCTTCAAGGTGTCCGTCACCACAGGAGGAGGGGTCTGAAAATGTGCCTTTGTGACAGTAAAAACACACTGTGCACAGACACAGACAAACAGAGGAAACAAGGAAAAGAGAGAGTGAGGGGGGAGAGAGAAAGAGAGAGAGAGGACTTCAGAGAGGAATTATGAAGAGTTGGATGAACTGAATGCTAGTGAAGAGGTTTTGGCTGCAGCAGCCACACCTACACAGAGAGCACAAGTCTCAGTATTGCCAGAAGCACATTCATTTTGTAAAGAATTGACTGTTTTCTAATCTGAGTGAACCACTGAACACAGGTAATATTTTAGACTCCAGTGAACCCTGACAGAAAGTAACTGCCAGAGACTCTGTTCCACATTTCATTATAATTGGTGCCAGCCAATTAGCAAGAAGAAGGCTGAGCAGATGCCAGAAAAAGTCAAGTACTTTTTTTTTTTTTGAATTTACAAATGACTTGTATTTCAACAGTCTCCATCCCTCCATCCATACTGTTTATCCTCCAGCTTTCTGAGGGATCCCATTTGGCAGGTCTGTGCTGCACCCTTAGAATAAAGGGGACCAGACTATGGTGCAATTCAAACACACTGATGTGAAGCAAGAACTCCATCAACAGGAGCAAAGCTCCACAAGTTAACAGTCTCACAGAGGGCGCTGATGCAAAAAGGGCAATCCACACCTGGTTCAGTCCCATACCTCCCCACAGTCATTTTCCTACCAATGTTTTTCACTTTGAGGAAAGCTTCAGCTTCATTTCTGATACTCACGGCCAGACTCTCCTGAATTTTGGACTACTTCACAACACATGTACACAGACATGCAAGCTCACAGAGAAGGTAAAACTATTTCCTTGTATCACACAAGTTAGGCCTCACTTTTACTGAGAAGGCAGGTAGAGATTCACACAATTTGCCCACAAAATCACACAGTTCCTAGTATCTTCCTAGTTACTAAGCTAGACAGGACATACAGAAAGCTGGAGAAAAAAAACCCTAATTTCTTTTTTCCCTTTTAATTTACCTTTAAGTCCACTCTGCCAAAGCAGCCTTACAATTCTAACTGTGGTAACAAAGACTGGCAGTTACTTTACAAATAAGGGCACAGCATATGGCAACTATGAGCCACAGAAAATGCAAGAATGCAGGCTCATACTTAATGTGAATCCTCAAAGTTCAAGTGGTTTCACAAAGCTTTTCCCCCTCAATGACAGTAAAGCTTCACGACCCCTGGGGAAATGTCAACTTCAATGTCGTTACATACACTACTGCTGTTAAGTAACACTGGCAAAAGCAAGCCGGTGGAAATTTCCTTATGAAATCTTTTGTGTTTACTCCACTTTAGAAAAACACAGGACACAACGCAGCGACAAATTCATTTCCTGAACTGTGTATTGTAGCATAAGAAAAGCTTTATTCCATCAGACTTACTGTGAGTGCTGGCTAATTAGTTCAACATTGCCTGATGCCTCGTCACCTGAAATCACTTTGGCACAAAAATGCTTCCTAAGACAAGCTCATTTCTAGCTCATTCATACAGCAGAATAAATTCTGCTAAACCAGGCATATTAATTCCTCTGAAGCAGCAGGAAGACCCATAGCAAATTCTTTCAGTTTGGAACAGCATTCCAATTATACTTCATTCTATGTTTCACATTGACAGCAGAAGAGATTTAGAGTCTTTAGATTGTCTTTAAAAGTCAGTAGAGCCATCTGCTTGGCTGGACAACAAGGCAGGGCAATCCTGAATATTTAAAGTGATAGGAGAACTGCAACTCTCGCCACGCCTTCAAAATACAGAACTGTGGAGTCAGACACATAAGACAGGAAAAGAACTTGGAAGTTTCTGGGTTTTCATGTTCAAAAGAAAACCATTATCTATTTATTGTAAAATTGAAACTTAAATGTAATTTGCCTGGGCAATTTTTTTGCCGATACTTATTCCTGCTGCCCCAACTAATTTTAGATGGTCCAACAAATACAGTTTTTGTCTTTTTTCTGTCTTTCTCCATCACTTTCCTAGTATTGCAGTGTTTCTTTCTCAGTGTCAGTCTGCTACCCCTTCTTACGCTGCCTGGCATCAATGTCTTGAATTCCCACTCTTGCAATGTTGGTATGTAAATGTGTAAGTACACGGCTATCCTCTTCAAGCACACATCAGCCAAGTTCAGGAGTTGTCCGTTTTAATCATTCTCAGTAATTCAGTCTTTCTAGTCCCCTGGAATTTTGTTGAAATTAGTATCTAATTTCAATAGATTTTACTCAAGAGTGTAACAACATAAATAACCCACATTAAATTTTACTTAGCAGCAGGAGGCCTTCTGTTTGCACAATACCTGATTGGTGTATTTGCATAGGAATATGCAAACTATTCTTACAGCAATTGTTCTATCTAGAAGTAAAAAGAGCCTGGTTTCTCTTACCTGAGATGGAGGAGAGGTGGAAAAAGATGTGGTACACACTTCCTGGGACTCTTCTACTGAGGGGTATACTGCAGCATTGTCCTCACCAGCTCTAAAGCAGTAAGAAAAGACAAGTTTTCTAACTGGAAATATTCCTTAAAACAAACAAATAGTAAAACACACTGGGACAAACACTGCAGGGAGGCTGAGAGTATTTGGGTGTAGTTGAAAGGAGAATTTTGAAGGGTTCTCATCTATTTGGCAGAATTGAGGAGGACAAACTGGGAAAACATCAGTTTTCCTCAGATGTTTGTCTTCTGCCCCACATTAAATAACAGAGGTGTTTCTAACGCTTTTGTTATACCAGCTAATGCTACTGGTTTTGGTGTTTACACAACTACTGTCAAACAACACCACTGGTCCCAGTCTGAATGCCCTCACATTCATTTTAGAGAAGACAAACCTCTCATCTCCAAAGAGAAATTAAACTGATCTTCCCCCAAAGGAAATATCCAGGGATGCATGCATCTGGACACATAGTTCTGCATCAGGATTAACCATTGTACTTTCAAATTCCTGAAGGCAGCCAAGATTAAACATCCTTTGTGTCCAAGTGCTTCTGTGAAGGATTTGGGAAAATACTAGGGCTTGCTGCACTCAGTTGTCTCAATGTGAGGAGAAAAATGCCACCTTTCATCACTTGCTCAACTGTGTCAATACAACTGACACATTCTCCAGTGTCCCTTCCCATGCTGTCAACAAATGGTGGAAAAGGCTCTGTATTTGGGCATAATTGATGCCTTTACCATGGCCCATGACTTTAACTCAGTATTTCCTCACCTGTAATTGCAGGGATGCATGGGTGAAGAGCTGGGATAGGGACGGTCCACAAAGTGATCAATTATAATCCCCATGATAGGAGGGGTCCTCTCAAACTGCCTGCAAGGCAACAAGCAACGGTGTTATTGGCTTTTTCTTTCTACTCTTCCCAATTCATGGTGCCCTCACAGAAACCCTTGTGTCTATTAATGGGACCAGAGCATCTTTACAATTTAGTCCTGTGACTCCAGGCATGCATCAACAATTTGGAGTTCTAGAGCCTGGCTCAGGGCTACCCAAATACTCCCCTTGCTGCAAGGCTTAAGCGTGAGAGAGAACGTTCCTCATGAAAGAGAATCTCAGCGGGAAAGGATAAGCAGAAGGGGAAGATTTGGGGGCTCAGAATATGAGGGGTTTAACAGTAAATTATTGTAGTTTCTGGCATGATCACATTTTCTCACCTGGTTGACATGAAAGCAAGGTTGATTCTGTAGGCACAGGACAAAGTGATGGTGCCCACGGGGGTACCCACTGTCCCAACACGGACTGTCTGGAAACCTGTAAAGGTAAGGAATAATTATCAGTTTCACTGATTATTTATGTGCCACGCTTTTTCATTCTGAGGTTACATTATCTTATTTCTATAATGTCTCCAAAACCACACATAGAACCCATAACAAAACAGCAGTACTAAGTTGCCTTGCTGGTAGGCTTCACCTGCAAGACTTTGATGTTGCTTCCTGGTGGCTTGCTCTGAAACATTGTTCTGAAGTGCTTCTTGTTCCTCAGGAGATCATGATCTCCTTTACCAGTCCTGCCCATTATCAACATAATTCCATATTCTTATTTCAGTTCTGGATCACTAGAGTCAAAATGGCAATAAACTTAGACTTTGTCCAAGTACCACCATTATACTTGTCACCTTGTGACACAAGGCTGCACTGGCAGATCCAGATAAAAAGTATATGTAAGCCTCAGACTAATTTTCCTTATGGTACTTGAAATAGTAATAAAAAGCTAGTCAGAATGAAACACAGTTCTGCTCTAGTTTGTGTGTTGTCTAATCATACCTTCTCCCAAGCCACTCAGCTGCACTTCACCAAAATATATCCTGAAGGAAAAGGAAAAAGAAAAGTTGTTAGGTCCAGCTGGGACATAATGCTATACATATCCTTATTCCTTTTTTTTTTTTTTTGAGTTGAAAGGCTGGAACTACTTTTTCACTTCAGAAAAAAAGCCCAAAATAAATGGCTGGAATGCCAATCTCAAAAGACCTTACAGCTACTTCAGAGGAAGACATGTCATGTAAAAAGAAGGAGGAAGAGAAAATGGTAGTCTAATCAGAAATTTCTTTCAGTTTTTTAAGCTTCTGTGGTAAGTCTACAGTTCAGAGCAAAACTGTGGAGTGACGTACACTCCACAGACAGGTCTGAGGCTAAAAGCTGATGCTCATCACACAACATAAAACGTTAACTGTGCTGTAAAGAGACCTGCTCCTAAGTACATGCCAAGTCAGCAATGGAAGCAAAAATGAAAAAACGGTTGGAATTTCTTTCTGAGTTCTCAGCTGGGCAAATGATAAGAAACTTGAGATTCACAATCATATAATTAGCTATGCAAACACATCAAAGACTTTTCTCACATCCAAAAACAAGGTCTAGAAAATAATAACTATGAACCACAAGCCAGACACATTCATGGGCTAAACAGAGTCAAACCCAGAACTTGGATGAGTAAACTGCAAGAACTACAGGAAGTGGAATTGAGGCTGCACCTTTTAAATGGAGTAACAGAGAGAGTCTGAATCTAAGCTGCAAAAGTACACATTGCAGTTATGTGCAATGTAGAGAGGCATTCATCAAATACAGGCCAGACACCCAACAACTGGATGCTAGTAAGCAATTTAACCAGGGATTGCATGTAGAATTTCTTTTACTCTTCCTGACATGGTAGGCAAACACTTCATAGCCTGTGCTTAGCTTTTCTTTCAATGGTTCAAGTGGAGGCTGTAAGGTGATACATAGACCAATTTTTCTTCTGTCACTAATCAGTAGTAGTTCTATCCCAATAATTTGATTTTATAATTACTCATCCCTTTTTAGCCACATTTGCGAGTACACTGTGCAAGTCTAGAGTCTCTGCTGTTTGCATTTCAAATGGGAAATTTCTCCTTTACCTGTACAATATTACATATTCATGGCCTTGTTTCCTTGAGAGTCTGTAGGCTGGCGTTACTCTGGTTATAGCAAGCAAAGACTTCAGCAGTAGAGACAGCCTGTTGTATACAGTGTATGAAACTTTGATTTCTTTGTCACACCTAGAGAACACAAAGGAAAAAAATTAGTCTTTTGTTCACAACTAAGTTGCCTGGGTTTGGTGTTTTCATTTGGTTTGGTTTGGTTTGCAATTGCTTTTGTTTATTTTCTTTTATTTTAAATAAAAATTAGTCTGGGCCAGTTGTTTAATTTTATTGCCAAAATGATAAATAAAACCTGTCAGCACAGGTAGCCAGTGTGGCTACCTGTGCTGACCAACCAGCTTAGAGTCCTACTTCAACCTAGTCACCTGCTGTAGAAGAAATTGCTGAAAAATGCCATGCAGCCTTCTTCTAAACAGAGACATCTTTTAAATATTAAAACCATTTGTCATTACTGAGAATATGAATTCTTGTATCTGAGGAAACCTACTAGTTGCAATGGAAGAATGAAGAAGGAATTAGACTACTAGTTTACTTTCTTGACACTGGTATTAAACAGTCTGACTGCTGCTCTAGACAAGGAGAGGAATTCCCTCTGAAGTGCCCCTGGCCACACAGCCAATATGTGTTCATTGATCACCATGGGCTGACCACGTGTACACATTTCATCAGCTAAAAACTACAAAGACAAAGAATGCGTGAAGAATGCACTTACTTTTCATTCATTTCTAGACACCAAATTTCCAGCTCCATGGAGTCCCCCTGGATCAGAGAAAAGATAGAAAACAGAGGCTCATTTCAGAACATGGACCTTTTCAAATCTCATTAGTGATCAGCAATGGCCACACCTCTCAACGACTTGTCTCCTGGCTCCCACTTGCTTGTGATGCAATGACAGAAAAAGGTGCACTGGAAGTCTCCCTGCACAATTATATCACCTGAGGGAATATGTTCCTCAGAATGCCTAAGTTCTTCATGATCTAAGAAACTAAATTTTGCCGCTCTGTCATTTGTGTGTTGGACCTCGGATGTCTGCAGTGAATTGCTTCTGTTAAACAATACATTTCTTTTCATTAGCATATCACCTAACTTAATAAAATTTAGATATTCTCACATTGTCTTAAGCTAAAGGGCAGGAGCTCTGATAGCTGGCCTAACATTCAAGTAAAAAAACCCAGAAACAAAAAAGGGCATCTGTTTTGACTCAGTTCTCACCTCTGAGGTTTTGAGAGAAATCTCCACGCACATAGACCGTCCAACAGCGGGCAGCTGTCCTGCCAGGGCCTTCTTTGCTTCATGAGTAACCTCTGGTATGTCTTTGATTGCCAAATTGAACTGCAGAATCAAAGAGATGGTTCAATTTTTTTATTTCTTTGAAAAACTGCCTAATGGAACACTTGAGACAGGCTCACAGACCCATATATAACATACTAGGTCAGTGTCCACTGAAATATTTATGAAACAGAAAACTCCCAGCTGGGTTCAGGCTTTTCATATTTACGAAGATTCCCTTGGCTGCTAATTCAAATGTTTTTCTTGATCCTGCTACAAAAAATATGCTCCTTTTCCCTCACTTCAATCCTGTCTTCACCCACAGCGTATCTTGAGTCTTCAATTTTAATAAAGACCATTACTAAAGAGCCCTGAATTGCAGAGCAGCAAACTTCTGACAGAAAAGAACTCACACCCAACCCCCAAGCAGATCTTGGAAATGTGCCTTAGCTGGCAGGAGTTGCTGAGAGGCATCATTTCTCTTTCCCCTCATCAGCCTGTAAGAATCCAGAGTGATTTGTTGCATGTGAACAACAACCACCAAGAAAACCCCCCACATCCCCAGTGAACATAACTAAATACAGCAGCTATTCTATGAATAATTATTATTGTCTGCACAAGACTGTAGCAATCACACAGTGTTCTCAGCACACAAACACACACACACACAGAGTTATGGAGTTGCTTTAAAAAATATTACTTTACCCAGTCAGAACCTGTTGGGGAGGATGATGAGCGCGTACAGATTTTCTCTCCAAGTCGGGCCTGGACAATTACTTGTACTGTCTGGAATAGAAAGAAAAAGATACACAATATTGTTCTGGGCTCAGCACAGCCCTCAGCTCAGAGCCTGAGCTACACAAGCTCCAAGTGAAAAAAATGAAAGGGCTGACCAGGATGTAGAGAAGTAGAGTTTGTTACACTGATCTTCAGGTCTAATCAATTTAAATTATTACATTTAACAGGCAAATATATTTCAGAGAGAAAATCATTTTAGGCTGACCTTTCTCTGCAACAACATTAAGTGACTAAGTCAATTTTGCAATCAGGATTTGCTGTTTTCAGTAAAAATTTCAGAAAACTTTACAAAAGTATCCCAAGCCTGGACAACTAAACTAAAGTCAAGTGAATCTGTACATTTATACCAAAGCTATCATCAGAGTATCTACTTGCACCTATGTACCAAGTGAGGCCAAATTTTATAATTAGGTATCAACATAATTCAAAAGAACATTCTGATATTATTGGTTTTGGATGCAATATAAAAATTTAGCTAGGCTGGAGGAGTGGAGTCCAGCAGAACAAACTACTCAACAGCTGGATGGTTAGATGTGCTGCTAGAAACCCAAAGCTGCCAGAAACCCAAAGCTGCCAGAGGTGTGAAGTGCCTACGACTGATTCTAAAACAGGATGCTTCTGGAAGATTGAAGAGGATTTGAGGGTAGAAGAAAGGGGAAAAGATGTTTTTCTAGTTGGTCTCAGGAATCTCCTAAATTTGACATCAGCTTTTCTTGCTTTGTTTTTCAGCAAAACAAAAAAACTCAAACCAAACCCAAACCCCAGTCTTGTTACTTTAGCCACACCAAGTATGTTATTTGTTTTTCCGGGTTTTTAAAACAAGAAAGAAGAGGCATTTGTCCAAAGGAGAAAAATTACCTTTAAAGCAAAAAATTTGATGAACTTGTCCAAGTCCTTCCTGTCCTGGGAACTGAGATCAGTGTCCATTGCATATGGCAATCTGAAATATAGCACAAGTCTGGGAATGAAGTCTTCCTTCAGCTTTCTGTTTAGATTGCAAAATATTTTTGCCATTTGAGGCCACTTCAAAAGAAATTATAAGCACCAAAGCCCTCTACCTGTCAAAATCCTAGCATGCTAAAAACTTTGGGATGTGAGTGTGAGGTATAAACGAGCATTGATAGTTTATCTGGTCAGTGCAAAGATCAAAAAAATTTAAAAAACAAAGAGGGTTCACCATTAAAACTCAGTACAAGTTCTACAATTTTGCTAGCTTAACTTAAAAAAGCAAAACAAACAAACAAACAACAAAAAAAACCCCAGAACACCCCAACACCACACTGGCTGCATTCTATGCCAAATCAACTAACCATCAGACATGGAGGTCTCTGCTTCAAAAATAATTTCTCTTCAGCTATCAGCACTGGTCAAAACCAAGCCAAATTGTTTTCTTGAGCCTGAAATTCTTAAAACAGTATTTCAGTTTCAGAAATTCAGCAGAAACCTATATAATAAACCATTGCTGGCCTGGGCTACACTGCTTCTTTACTTTCAACAAATAGTACTTGTTGTAAAACTATACAGCTACAAATTTACCTACAACCAACCAAAAAGACATATTTTTATCAATAAATAGACCAAAATCCTCTGTTCGCTTCTCTTGAAAGCTCTGATAATAAATACTTAGCTTTCATATTGACACAGACTTCTTTTTCAAAATACAATTGTTTCTAGGAACACAATGGACTTGCACAGCGTCTGAAGCAGGGCAGGGCACTAATCCTATTTCTGCCACCATCACGTCACATGGCCTGGGATAAATCATAATTCTTCTGTCTCTCAGTTTCTTCACATGTAAGTTAATAATCATATAGAGCCCCTTGGGGAGGAATGCCTTAATGAGCAGCATTCACTGTGCTTTTTGCTCATAAGCCTTCAAAGTATTAATTCACTCTTAACTCCTGTTGCAGTTTTGAGACAGCTAATCAGCCTGAAGCAGCTTGTCAAACATCCTGTATTTATGGAACGTGCTGCTCCTCACAGGAACGTCGGTGAGCCGAGGTCAGGGAGCACGAGCAGCTGCTGTGCACAGAGTTACTCAGTGTTCAGTCATTAAGCAAAGACTGAACTTACAGCAACGTATGCTATTTACACAAATTAAAGCTTGCAGGGCAAAAGGGCCAATAGCCCTGTTCACATAGAAAATACAGCATCTTTAATGACCATGCACATGCAGTACTTCTATTTAAAATATCACACTTAATGGCAGCAAAGGCCTAATGCTTTAGGAGCATCAATCAAAAAGGGCTGTGAGATAAGAGTACTGCAATTTACAGAGCATTTAAATTATAGAGAACAGTGCTGCTTCATGAATGACTCTATATAAAGATAGCTGGACATATATTATGGTTGAAAGTTCCTAGGCTACATTCATACTGCATCTCCTTGAGCTGTACTGTTCTCATTACAAATTATAATTTAAATTGAGAATGAACACCACAAGTGGTTCAATATCAGATGCATTATAAAATTATCCTTTGGATATTTTGACCTCCTCATCAAAACTGTTATGCTTTCTTTCCCTGCGTTTACCTCCACTAGACTGAGATTACAGACATTTTCCACAGTGGGGGATGCAAAAGGAAGTCAGCATTTAAAGTGCTAAATGGTTAATTGATGCAGCACTCAATATAAAAAAACCAAAACCTTTAGTACAAGCATGTACCACTAAAAAAAAAACCACAACCCCCCACAAACAAACAAACAAAAACCCCAGGCAGGAACAACCTCTTATTATTCTTTTGACTTAATTAAGTAAAGCACTGTAAGGGTTGAGGAGATCTGAGATCTTTGACAAACTTGGCTGATACAGGAAATAAAATACTGCATTAAAAAAATTGATTTTTCTCAGTGAGGAGAATACTGACATTTAAATACTAAAAAAATCATACTGGCTTTTAATGTGAAAAGTGAGATGTGACCCCTGGAGAAAGATGCAAGAAAGTATATATCCTGATATTGTGGGAGACCTGTCAAATAAAGCACCCACATTTGCTTTTTAAGGCTGAAAAAACATTCTGATATCAACTATTTCAAGGCACTTGGGAACTAATGGAAGGTGTTAGGCACACTGGTCTGTTAGGAAAGGAAACAAAGATGATCATCAGCATGGTTCTATGTGCAGTATAGGAATTAGTTCTAATGACCAGATACCCAAATATCTCTAGAGGAGCGGAACAGCCAGCAGAGGGTTCAAAAAATGAGTCTCATGGTTCTGCCCTGCTGCAGCAGAACTGGGATTCTTCCTGCAAGACCTCAAACTACCTGTAACATTCATGAAACATCTGGAGATTCATACTGTTAACCTCTCATGCTCCAAATGCCAGCAACAGTTAACCCACCAGAGCCCAAAGTAGAGCAGAAAGTATCAGGCAAGTTTTCCTGGAAAGGAATAACTAATGTCATGGGGAAACCGGGACTTTGGAATTCAGCTCCTAAAATGTCTAAAGGCTCTCATCTGACAACCATCATCTCCTCATTTTTGTAGGAGGGCCTCTGCTGATTGCCTGAGACCTTCTAAGGCTTAGAACAGTGTTCACCTTTAGAATCAGTCTCGATAAGAGTTAAGATGGAGCTAGGATTAAAGCAAACTTTTTAGCTACAAAATTTTTTTGGTACTCTCAGGTTAGCTGCCACAGCTGACCTAAACAGGAAGGAAATTCTTTAAACTTAGTTTCACCAAACTCACTCAACTTCTAATGTCCTGTAAGTTGCAAATGCCAGCACAGCTCTTGTTAAGTGCTACTGCGCAGGCCTGTGCTTAACTCAAGGAAAGCACTGGCTTATTTTACACTGAATAACAACTAGAAGGAAATAACCTTTGGTCTAGGTTAGAAAGATACAGATGACTGATTTCCCCTCAACCAGGTAATCCCTTAAGTAAACTGATACATTCGCCAGCATATGATGCAACAAGCATCTTGTCCATATGGCTTTTTGCTTTGTCTCCCTCTTCCTGCAACACCCATTTTTATACTATTGCTTTCATTTATATGCCTTTGTATTCACTTTACTGTGAACAGAAACATCAGAAACAGGATGTTCAAAGGAGAACTGCCACATGTGGCTCTCTTGACTAAATCATTATTCCTTCTCACAAGGTTGAGGCAGATTTTATCCAACAGATTAACATTTAAGTGTTGTGCCTGATACACTCTACTGCTATTTATACCCTCCTTCTCCGAGGAGGACACATCAGCATAAGGTGATGGCGCTGTTTGCATGATGCAAGGAACTGCAAGAGCCCTCCCCTTCATGCCTCGGCAGAGCCCGGAGGAACAACAGCGACCGTCACGCCGCGCTCCAAGCCGAGAGCAGCCCCGCTGCCGGCAGACACCTGTAACTCGGCGCACAACAGGTGCACGGAACACCTGGGAACACCGGCGTTACCGTACGTGTACCATCCATGGGAATTTAGCGAGCACATCTCTCTGACATCTACACAAACAGGAAAGGAGCAGGAGCACCTGACACATAGCAGGCATTATTATTGCTGCTGGGGAAAGCATATACACACTGCTCTCATCATCTCCTACATTTCTCTCTGAACCATGGCTGCTGCAACTTAAAGTCATCTTGCTTTCCTTTCAAACAGACATTCATCAATGCAAAATAATTACTCACGGTTCTTATCCCAGAGTGAAATTGAAAAGGCAAGAGGGAAGAAACCAGAGCGGGTGTCGCTGTAAGGAGAGCGCTGTGGACAGCTCTCATCCCAGACGTTTGTTCCCAGTTACCTGACTGCACCCCCCAGACTGCACTCCTTGCCCATATCACTCTTCCAGAACTTGTCAGTACAGGACCAAAATCCAATCTCCAAGGATGTCCTATGAGAAGCTCAGATAAACCTCACTGAATGATGCAGTATACAAGAGGCACATGGAAGTTTTTGAAGCTTTTAAGAATGCCTAGAACACATCCTCCCTTCAAAGACCAAGCAGCTTCATTGCAAGCAGATATCTTGTGCACACTAATAAGCAACTATAAAAAGATTTTCATAAACACAGTGCTCTGTTTCAAGTCTGGGCCTACAAGTCAAACTCCAGTATCCTACAATTACTTAAAATTATTCTCCATATTGCCTTCTTAGTAGGTTAGTCAGAAGCCCAAGGAGAGGCAGTGAACTGTTCTAAGGTATGACACTCTCATTCTTTAAAGTTTATAGATTTTAAGAGAGGAGTAAATTCTAGCAGAAAAACTGTTTCACATAATATAAACATTCTGATGTAATCAAAGGCTCTGTAGTTCACTATATGCTTAGGTTTTGACTGATAAAGAGGTAATTTTTCCTCCTGATCAGGAAACAGATTCACTTCATACTCAATAAATGACTCTGCAGCTTAGTAAATACCTTACTAAAGCCAGCACTGCCAGCTCCACTGACTTACAAACAAAATTAAGTAATTCCTGTTAACCGGCAGTTACATTCTGTACTTCCCTAAGGTCTAAAAATGGTATCAGTTCAAAGGTTCTCAGTTTGTTTGTCAAGCCAAAGTATACAGACTGAACCAGAATCTGCTTCTACATACCCTGAGCTATAACACCGACATAATCAACACCCCTCAACTACTGTATGAACACATGTTCAGAAATATTAAGATTATACAATACCATTTAAGCAAAACAAAATGATCCTGCATGATGCTTCTGGACATCTACATACAGCCTGGTTCATCTCAAAAACTTATTTCTTGCCACGAGAAGGAGGGGTCCTACAGGTTAGGCCACTCCTGCAATAATTTGGAGATGCTCTAAACTTTATTTGGGCAGCTAACTAATTTTCAACTAAAGCAGTAATTTGCCATGTTTTTCCCCCTTGATATGTGCCTAGTCACACCACTTTGGGGATTTGTAAGTAGGCAGTTTGTAGGCTTGGTCCAAGGAGTCCCTTTTCTACCTGTTCACCGAAGGTGTCTCTGCTCCCATCGAATCCAACGGAATGACTCTGACTGTGCCCTAAGAGCCACAGCTCCAACAGGAAAGAAAGATACAATCACCTGTAAACCCCCGCCCTTTCCCAGTATACCGCAAACTCGCATGTTACATGAAAACTATGCAATGGAGCGTGGGGTCTCACGTTCTACTATTTCCAACAGGCTCTGAAGCATTTTGATTTTAAAAGACCACTTGCTGAGATTACAGCGGGCCACATCAGGCTTCACTGACAGCCACCAGTCTTTAGGAAAACGAATCGCAGCCGACCCCCGCCTGTCGGGACCCGGCCCCTGCGAGCAGCGAAGCCAAGTAAAACGGAGGCACGAAGCCGCTGCCAAAGGTTTTAGGCCCACGTCGCGGCCCCCTCCCCTCGCGGGGCCTCCCGCGGAGCTCCGAACCCTCCCGCGCCAGGCCCGCGGTACCTGCGCGGGGCCGGCAGAGCTGGCGGCGCGGCGGCTCATCCCGCGTGGGGCCCGCTCCGCCGCCGCGCCCNGCCCTCAAAGCCACGGGCTGCGCCGCGCCGCCGTCATCGCCGTCGCCATCGCCGCTGTTTGTTTTCATCCGCTGCGGGCGGGGGGGTGGAAGGAAGGAAGGAGGAAGGGAGGGAGGGAAGAA
>VYZT01012488.1:22068-54939 GCA_013400735.1 Pomatostomus ruficeps
GGAGGGCGAAACCCGCGGCGCTGCCTCCCGCCGGCCGGCGGGGTCGGAGACCCCCGGGGAGAGCGTCCCCCGGTCCCGGAGAGCAGCCTGTGTGTGCCTCGCTGCCGCCTGCTTGAGCGTGTTTCAAAGCGGATTTTCTGCCTGGTGCTTCCCTGTCCATCGCCCCCGCCCCTCCTGCTGCCCCCACGGCACCGTCCGAGGGCCCGTGGTCCCGGCTCGGTCCGGTTACGTTTTGGGGCTGTTGCCTCGAAATAATGTTTTTTACTGTCGTTGTTGTTTTCCGGCCTTACCCAAATAAAATGTGCAGCGAATGTTGTCTGCTCTATCTCTCCCGTTTTTCACCCTGTGTTGCAGAACACTTGCTTGTGAAAGTACTGTTTGGCATAAAATGCAATCAGGTGTGCTCTCAGTTACGTCTTGTCTTGTGAAGAAAAGAACCCAGCTAATTCACCAGATATGGGAACGTTTTTGTTGCCATCTACCACATTTTTCCTGACAACACCGAAATTTCTGTAGTGTTCATGTAGTGTATTTTGGATTACTTGTCATCCTGTCAATACCATGCGTTCGGCTGCCTTCGGAAAGCAATTTTTCCTGCACTAAATCGGCGTTTCATCGTCAAGAGATCCTGTAGGTGGTTACAAGTAGCTTTTCTCACTACACACTTTTGAGTCTTATTCTGTGGTAACAGACTGATTCAAGAATTGTTATCTAGATGCAAGCCTGTCTTCAGGAAGATCAATTGTATGAATGTGAAGCCTGTGTAAATATGGTCAGTACTCAGTGCTGCTCCGTTTTCTCCTCTGTATGAAGTGTTCTTTGGTCTTTATTTAAAAACCCAGTGTGTTTTTCTATATTTGTCCTTGTTTACTGCTCCACCCAGCTTGGTGTCCTCTGCAAATGTCATCTGGCTTCTTTGCCTTTGCCACTCCCATCCTCTTTCAAATTGTTAATGGGAATGTTCAAAAGGACCTAAGAATGACCTGCTGGTAATGTGCACTTATTGCCAGTCCATTACTGGTCTGTTAAGTTGGTTGTTGGGTCAGTTTTCAGAATGTGGTAGGGGGTTAAATTCATGGAGATTTGAATGCCTTATGGGTGATGCAGGCAACAGGACCTGAAATTCTCTGCTAAATTTAAAGTAATTTCTTGTGTTCTGAAGGGCTGCTGTAATGCAATTCCTAACATTCATAACTCTTCAGCGTAGCTTGCGTGGCAGTTCTGGAGTCCACAATTGTTGCTTCTCTAGGTAGTTTTAAAATTTAAGAAAAAATTGGTCCATTTTTATTTTGATGGTCACAAATAAGTATGTTATTTGTGGCAGTGTGGCTCTTAATGATTAGGGCAGGCCACTAGCATTTATATTTTGCCTAATACTTGGAACGAAGAATGTATTTAGATCCAAATATCTGGATGTGCCTTTTCAGATTGAGTTGCTGGGCAGTTTCTGCTGAATGTTTACTTTGCTGACAGCTTCTTCTCAGTTTTCTTTCTTTTGCCCTTTTCTGAGTCATAACTGACCCTCCAGATTCTTGTTTGGTTGTTTCCTACTTTGCCATTTTCCGAGCAGTACTTCTAACTTTTATGCAACTGTAACAACCAGTTCTAAAGAAGGCAAGCAATGACCCTGTCTGCTGCTATCCCTCTGCCAGAAGTTTGGCATTTGAAGAATTAATTTTTTAAGAAACTTCTGGAAAGAAACTCTAGAATCTTTTATGCCATGGTTAGCAAGCTGACTGAACTCATGGGCCTTGCAGAGTTATTGTTGATGTGAATACTTACTAGTACTAGCAATGCAAACAGCACTAAGGTACTTCTTTGTTTCCCCTGTTGAGTTTTTGAGAGCCTGATAAACGGCATAGTGCATGGTAATAGTTACCTTGAGTGTTTTGTGTTAGTAGCCCTGTGAAGGAGGGTGATATAAACAAAATATTAGTAAGGCACGGACAAATATTTTGTTTTACAGAAGTGAATGACAATGTGATATGCAGTGGAAGAGAATTAATATTAGAAATATTTTATTGGAAAGTTATTACAGGATATAGTAGTTGCCTAATGAAAGACCAATTGGTTGGGTTGCTTGCAACAAGAGAAGACCTACTTTCCTCTGCAAGAGGAAGCAGCACTTGTCTGTCTCTCAGGACTTAGTTTTTTGTTAAGAATTCTGACTGGGATTGTTGTCTAGTAGCTGTTTGTTTTCTCCAGTTTTTGTAAACTGTTTGTTGAACAGGATGATGAGGTGTCAGGCTTGAGCGTGGAGAGCTTCATTTAATCCGTGCACTCACACAGCTCCACTACAGATGTTCTCAGTGAGGTGCTTTGGGTTGTCCTTGCAGAGTGATTCCTGCTTCCTTCTTCCTGGTATGTGTTACTAATTCACCTTGAGCAGCATAGAATTGCTGAGAGGAGTCTCTGACTCATGTTTTGGACACTTTTCCCCCTCCCTTTATATTTCTCCAACAGACTCAGTCTAAGGCTAAGAAGAGCAGTGGTGTCAAGAATTGGCTGTGTTTCTTTGTTCAGAGTCTCAATCTTCATTTTCTCCCTCCTCTTCTATAATTCTGATACATCTGTGTGTGAAGACTTCAGTTTCTGTGTGGATCATTTTTTCTTTTTGTCTTGTTAGCATATTTTCATGTGAGCAGGAAATTATATGACCTCTGTTTTCTAAAACATGTTCTTGCTTCCAGTTGCTTTTTCTTTATTGCTTGGATAAGGTGCATATGCCCTAAGTGCAGCCTTGAATGCATAAAGCACTTGTCTTCACCTTGGGGGTAGGTGATGCTGCTTCTGCTCTGTAGTGTTGGCACTCCCACATTTCTGTGGAATGTGTGATGTCACTTGGGGGCACTTGGCTGTGGCCCTTGGGCTTGAGGAACCTTGATGCAACTTTTAATGTCAATAATGGGATTTTGAATTGAAAATTCCTTTACCTTTCTATCTAAATGAGAACAGTTTTTAGTTGTTAATCTTAATTCTGTATCGCTCTGTTTGTCTCTCTGTTGCTCTGGCTTTCTCGTCTCTCTGTCCCTCATTTCCTACTGTATATGGTACTTAACAAAAGATGCTATGGTTTGAGTATGGAGTTGTGGAAACCAACTCTTAATCTTCCAGATCTCAGTTCTGCTGTTGGACTTGCAGCTTTGTGAAATTATATTTATTCTCTTCCTATCTTCTGGATTGAAACTAATAGCTCTCTTTTCAAGAATTCATTAAGTTCATGTGGAAGTTGTAATAATAGTTATGAAAGTGCTTCATATTCTCATTGGTAAATGAAACGGTCAGACTCCAGGCATGGGTGATCACTTGTATTTTTTTTTTATTACTTCCCTTTTTATATTTACAATTCATTTTCTGACCTTTAGGAGTTGATATCTGCAAGTTTGTCTTCCATGTCTTCATCATTTTGCTGTAACTAGCTAGCATCTTAATGTCCTTCTTTTGACTAAAAAGTTATTTTATGTGTGTTTAGCTCATTTAATCCAGACTGGGAAGACAAATTAAGTTTCTAATGGCAATTAGCTCCTTGTTGCAGTCATACAGGATCTTGAAATGACAAAGTACTATTGACATCTTTGTAATGTAATTGAATTTCCTGAGCTGTTTGTAGTTGCAGTTTAAAACACAGCATTGAATTTTTCAGTCATGAAGCACTAAGACAAGTTATTTTTCTTTAGGAATCCTGTTTTATATGTAAACATTTATTGCAGTGAATGCAATTTAGAGCGGTGTGTCTACTGCATTTACAGAAAATGTGTTTTTGAATTACTTTCCACCTCTCTCTGGTTTTAATCAAGGAAAAACTTCAGCTTACAGTATAATACTTTGGGGAATATTTAAAAACTTGGAAGAGTAAAACTGGGGCCATATAATGGAAGTGCCTTCATGGTATTAGTTTTGGATTCTGTTGGAGAGTTGCATCATAAACTTTCATTCACTTCTCCTAAGTGTTTTTTATTCTCCATGTTTAGGGGCACTTAATTGAAGACTGACTCTTCTTCTAATCAATTTCTTAAATTAAGCAGCTTTTTTTTTAAGCATGATCAAGGACACATAAGTAGAAACAGAACAAAATAATAGGTTCTAGTTTTGCTTTTTTTCATAGTTTTGATTAATCATGCTTAAGATAGTTGTTTGTCACCCTTCTGTAGACTGTTTTTGTTTGTGGGTTAGCCTTGTTTAAAGTTTCTCTTCCAATGTAGCTTTATTTTCAATCTTTTGTTCATTTAGGTATTACTGCAAGGTATTTTGAAATTTGCTCTATGCAAAATGTTTTCTAGTGTTTGGGAGGTTTTTTGTTTGGTTTTTTTGTTTGTTTGTTTTTAACCTAAGAAGAGCTAATACCTCTATGCACAGTTTCAAGGCTCATCTGGAATTACCACAAATGGAGTTAAGGGAAGACAAATCATGTTGTTTGAAGTAAATTTAAACATGTAGCTGATCAGGTATATTCCCAGAAATTCATATGGCCTTTTTATTTAATAATGAACATAGTCATTATGTTCATTATTAAATAAAATAATGAACATAATGACTATTATGTTAAAACATAATAAAAGTGTTCTTCCAACACTTCTGTTTTGACCCGTGCAACTATTTGGGGTATGAGTCATGTCACCTATTTTTTACTGATTTTGTTGTTGTTATAGCATTGTTCAAATGCCAGTGCTGCATAGTTCAATTACTTACCAAACTAGGACTCCTTGAGTTGTCTTGTTTATTAAGCTGAGTTGATGCAGTGCAAAGAGGGCAAACCAGTGTTTTAGTTTTGCTTTTACATAAACAAGGGTTAGTGAGAGTGGCATGACATTTGGTATGGATTGAATCGGTATTTTTAATAAAACCGCAAGTATAATTCAGGTCTTCTATCTGGTGTAGTGTTTCTGGGGCTTCTTACTTGGTATTATTTTGTGCAGTTTAGGAAAATGTTGGCATCGTAATCTCCATATTGCAGAAGGGAGGGAAACACAGATTGTAAACAAGGAAGGGAACTAGAAAGTCTCTGGAGCTGTGTGATTGCTCATATATATTTCAAATTATGTTCTAGGCATCTGTTTTGTTCTTGGAGATCTCCTGTCTGTGTGTCTTAGAACCAGATTTTATTGTTTTACCAGTGAAGTGCCTGCAAAAGAAGGGGCTGTGTAGTCTGTAGTCCTTGGCAAGATGATCTCTGGCTGTTTTCAGTGTGCACTTTTTGCTCCTTTGAGCTTCTCAAAAGCTTAAGGGGTCTTGATAAGGCAGTTTGCTTCAAAATTAAACTATGTAAAATACAAGGGAAACCAACTTGTAGAAAACGCTTAGAGGAAATAGCCTGTCTTGTAACTGCAGCCTTCCTCAGGATCACTGTCAGTGAGGATAAAGCATTTGGGCTGTAGTGCTGCATACAGTTTTCATGCCTGTCTGATGATCTGATTGCTCTTGGAGAACCCTCCCACACATGCAGTAGTGGGAATACTAAATTGTTGCTAATATTTATTAAATTAAATTTTAATTACTAACATTTATTAAACGCAATAAACAGTTCTCTTGAAATTTTTTCTCTGTTGCTGATGTTAAAGCCTGAGATGCTGCACTTTAATTACTAATAACTGCAATGGCATTGTTAGTGCTGGACACGCTGCTTAAGAACAGACATTTTGAAAACAGAAGTAACTCTGGCTTACAAGATAGGTAGGCCCCTGGCCAGAGCAGGGGGAGTTCAGTGTAATAATCTGTTTCCTCTTCTTTTCTAGAGACAAGTTTGCTTGCTTGTGGTTTTGCAGGACAGTGGCATGCCTCGTTGTTCACCACAGTTTTGCTTTTGTTGTGTTTTGTTTGAGTTCTTTTTTTTCCCATGCATGTTCTTTTAATACAAATTATACAGCTTGCCCTGGCCCATAAGCTGTGTGGATCATGGCTGTTTTACAGTCAACACATTCTGGAAGTCTTAAAACTTGACAAAAGGACTTGGAGACCAAAACTACTGGCATGTGCTTTTTTTCCTCTGGTCTCTTACAGGGAGTCATATAAATGTTTTCTCTCTATGTAACCCAGATTGCAAAGTCAGTGACAGCTTTAATATTTCACTTTATATTGCCTCTTTCTTCATCAGTCACATGCGATCTCTTTGGGCAACAAAATTGTTTGAAATTATTTGGACATTTGTACCTTCTGGATAGATCTCCCATCTGGATAGATCTCCCATCTGGATAGATCTCCCATTGTAAATATCATTTACTGATTGCAGCTTTTTTTTTTTTTCCCCTTTTTACACATTGATGGAGCTGTTTACACTGATTCTGTGCACACACATTAGGAAAGGCTTTTAGTGTTGGGCTCAGCACACAACCACAAAGTTCTTTGGAGTGGTAGCAGATTAGTCTGAGAGCTAAAGGCCGCATGAAATAACATTTTCCCCCCCATGAAGAATGGAATAACATGAGGTAGTATTGCAATATTTGTCTTTGTATCAAAGCCAGCTGTGCTCCCAGTGTGGTGGTACCAGAATCTCCACAAAATTAATGGCAACAAAGGTGGGGAGGGGGCACATTAAGAGATGGGACCATCATCTCTGTAAAGTGCTGAAGCTTTGAACTGGAATGGTGAGCCATTGCATAATGCATAAAATGTCTTGACATCCTTTCGGTATGGCAATTTGAATGTGCTTGTTTTTATTGCTCCTATCTCCCTACCTTTTTGTCAGTGTTTTCAGGGGGTTGTGTACCACTATGAAGTATTACCAATTTGCAGCTTCACTTTGGTTTTCTAGAGGTTCAGCATGTGTGAAAGTGACAATTACAAGTGAACTTACTTTAATGCTGGAAACGCTTCAGGCTGCTTTGAGGACGGCTGGTACAGAGCAAGGAAAAGGTTTAGGTTTGGGCTGTGTAATGCTCTTTCCAAAACTGTAAACAGCCCAGCATGTTGTCCTGAAATGCCCTGAAGGGAGAAGACTCTTAAGGAAAGAAAGCTGCCAATTATAGAAAAATTTCTTGACTCTCCATTTTCAGAATTTTCTGTGGTGCTCTGGATCACATTCAGAGCATCAGCTAAATCTTGCAGTTGTTGGACACTTTTGGTTGTCCTGATTAAACCAACCAACCAAATCTCCCTTCCTTCCCCCAAAACAAATAAACAAAACAAACTCACAAGAAGAAAACAGAACAATACCAATCCCTCTCTAGGTGGTCAGCTGTTTATCAGTTGTGATAGTGTGGGTATTTGTAATAGACACTGTTACTGAATCAGTCCACTGCTTGCCTGAACAGGTTTTATCCAGTGAGCTGTAAGTGTTATTTATGCTGGGCCCCAAGAAGTAATTTCAAACCCACTGCATTTAATTTAAACTTAGTTAGTCAGATGGCTAATGAGTAGCTATAAATATGGTTGGTACTTCAATGGTTTATCTCCTAATGGTATTTAATAACATGCTGTCACTGTTCAACTTATATTTGAGCAAAATGTTTGGAATTGGTGGGTATCTTTACTAGATTAGAGAAAAAATTGCCTCCTTTAACACCATCACAAAAAACCCTATACAAACCAAAAACCCAAAGAAAAAGAAAATTAAGAACCCCACACGAAAATAAACTGAAGCTGAACATGTGTTCCAATGGAAAGGTTAAAGGCTTCCTGCTAAAATGAGCAAAGATAATGCCTGTGTCTACGCTGCATTTGCTTCTTCATTTGAAGGTTCTGAGTTTCTTTGCCTGTCTGAAATGTTGCTGAATGTGGCACCAGCTAGTGGAGCAGTTACTGCGTTCAGGCTAATTCAGACAAATGATAAAGTTTGGCTCCCAAAGGGAGCCAAGGTAACACTGGAATCTCAGCATCACTCAAGAAGCATACGTTCAGTGTTTTCTGAAGAGATCCCAGCTTTTAAAAATGTTGAGCAGGTTAGCAAGGTACTGTGAAGGCATTTGAGCCCTGAGTTTTCCTTTATTTACTTTTGGAATGGTGTAAAGACATGAGTCAGAAGAAGCTTAAAAAATGAGGGACAGTCCCTGAGGGGAAAACATCAAGTTCAAACACTCAGGCTCACATGTGAAGTGTTTGTTATATCCAAATTAGTTGAAAAAATTAGGACACACATGCAGAGATTTAGATAAGCTGTCTTAAGGTATGTACTTGGTTTTATATAATGGAGATGACCTGGCCTTTCAGTAAGGTGAATGCTAGACCTTCACTGCAGTTGTAGAAGTTATCTCCCCGTTTATTTTACAATGTGTAAAATTGTCCATGGCATAAATAAACATAAAGTCGTTCATTAAAACTCTTGATTTCCTCGTGGCTGTTGTACTTTAGGGAACATTAGTTCTCCTGATAGGACTGAAATGTTGCTAGGTTGTCAGAGCTTGTTCTTTCTCCTGAGTGATTGGGTAATCCTGCTTGTAAATTACTGTGATCTCAAGTTATTTATGTTGTTTATCCTTTACAGCTATCAAAAGACTATTCCAAAGCTTAATGTTTTAAATCCTTTCAAATTTCCAACTTATTCCAGCTGCAGGACTGGTCTTCCCTTGGTGTCCTGTATATGTGTTTATTCTTGGGTTGTTGTAGTCTGAATTCCTTGAATACACCCCTTTGGAATATTCAGCTACTATCTTCTTTATTTTACTAGATTAAGAGTTAAACTAGATTTACAGTTTCCTCCTGTAAAGTAGACTTTTTGTTGCATGTATTGTTCTGAGCTGTCCTTCTCCTCCATGCTGCTTACCATCTGAATCCAGTCATTTCTGAGTACGGGTGCCTGGGGCTGTTTGCAGAATCTGGATCAGGATTTATTAGCATTTAGTTAAAGAAGATTTTTAGTTTAGGGATTCCTTTATTATATCGTGGGTTTGGGTGTATCTATTCCAGTTATCCTTCTTCTAGCTTGTTTGGATCTGGGCTTTTTTAATCTGTACAGTTATTTTTAAGAATTCTCTTGCAGCATAATATCTTTAGTTTTTGTGTTGCTTTCCAGTAAGACTTTTATTTTATAGAATAATTCCTACCTAATGTTTGGCTGACTTTCACAGATTCTCAAAAGAAGGCTTATTGTACACTGTGGACTTCAGCTTCTCTAAAATACATGATCCCCATGCTGTTTACATTAAGTATCAGGGAATTTCCAGCTAGTTTGACTTCCATTGTGAACAATTTATTTTCTAGGAAGATGGATACCTTTACTTGTTAATCACTTCAGTACCCTTTATTTTGCTTTTACAAATAAAAACTGGTTTGCTTTATTAGAACTCATTTTCCTGGCTTATCTCTTTAGGCAGCTCCTCTCTATAACCTGCAGCTGTCTTAAATCATCTGTTCAGGAGAGTTTTTTTTAGAGAGAGTGGAAGGAAAGAAAGAAAGTTTTGCTAATGGCCATTCTGAGTTCTGTAATTTAACAATTTGTCTCTTGTGTACATTAACCTTTTTTCCTCTTTCTGTGTTACTTACTTTTTTAAATTGCTACTTCCTTCTCTATTGAATATTGATGGTTTTGTTCAGTGTAAGATGAAATGAGTAGGATTTGTCTTTAGATCTTCATGTTATCAAGAGATGGCAGAGTAGCATGCACACTCTGCTGGGATCAGAAGGTAATAGCATTGCAGCAGAGTTTCTTGGTTTATCTGTTCTGAGAAACTTTTCTGGAGAGCTTCTGGTGGCAAACGTCAATATATGACACCGCTCAAAAGCTGTGTAACTTGGTTGCTGTTAGAGTCGCTGTATTATTTATTTAGTTCGTTGGCGAGGGGTTTTTTTTAGTAGTCTGTGGGTATTAAAGCTTTCCTTTGCAGCTCAAAGTGTTCCAAAAGCATTATTCTTTGCCATTGTGCATTGTTTGGTTGAATGTTATTCTGAGAGCAATGCAGAGTGAAAGGTGATGTGCAGACATTGGAATAATCTTGATGGAGCTGTCCCATACATTGCTTTCATATTTTGTAAGGTGTTGATGGAGTTGGAAATAATTTGGCTTGAGGTCTATCAATCATCTAACCTTTACAGTTTGACCTGTTACTGAAATTTGAGTAGTCCCTGGGACACTCCTCTGTCATATTGTCAATTTGGTAATACCATTCCTCTAACTTTCAGACACCCTTTCCAGGTAGGACCTCAATCTTCAACGTGTAAACACTGTATCTTTGTAAATCTTTTTTTCTTTATTTTATACAGCACGAGACGAAGGGGAAAGAAGGGAAAGAGTTTGAAGGCCAATTTTTAATTCTTCATATGTGTAGTGTGCCCAGGACATGTGTACAAGGGAAGAGCTGGATGCTTTCAAAGTAATTTTTGGCTACAGAAATGTCAAAGTAGGGCCTTGATAACAGAAGCAGGTAGCAAAGGCTGTGTAAGAAGGAGGATTTGTCTCTCAAATCTGGTATTTTTGGGATTTAAAGCTCTTACTTCATCTAGGTGATCAAGGTAAAAGCTGCCTTGCTTATCAGTCTCTTATCTTTTTAGGTTTCCATGAAGATAAACAACTGAAATGTGGATAGCCTATTTGTAGCTTGGTGGCGGTTGTCATCTGGAACCTACTGGTGTCTCCTCGCAGTAGTTGCTGTGGTGTTGGCAGCTGAGAGCCATGAAGGTTGTCCCAGAGAAGAATGCTGTCCGCATCCTGTGGGGTAGGGAACGGGGTACCCAAGCCTTGGGTGCTCAGCGGCTTCTGCAGGAGTTGGTGGAGGATAAAACTCGATGGATGAAATGGGAGGGCAAGGTAAGGTTGTGGGATAGAGCTGCATAGCTTGATCTTGGAGTGGGGGAAGAGAGGCAGGGATTTGAAATAAATTGTCTTGTGATTGTACCTTTGATGTGTTACGCTTGATATGCTCTCTGGCTCTGTTCAGTTCCTGCAGTGATGTGATACTGGCTATGTTCCTGCAGCGAGTTCCCCTTGTTGTCTGTGTGGCTTACAGTTAAACTGTGAACATATGACTCTTGCAACACTTCCTGCTTTGTTGGCTTTTTCAGAAAGTTGAGTTACCAGACAGTCCACGCTCCACCTTCTTGCTGGCGTTTAGTCCAGACAGGTAATTAACTCCTAGTTCGTTCCCTGTTTCAGCAGTCTCCCTACACTTACAAAAGTGATGGAGGCTTGTGCCCATTGAGTTGTCCAGTCCTGAACAGCCGAATGAAACTTCTGGTTCCTGATACGCATGGATGGAATGTGTGCACCTTCCTAATCTCACAGCTTCGAGCATAGTTGGTGTTTAATTTCTGAGGTGATACAAAGATGTAAGGAGAAATGATGTGTGCAGACACCGTGGGATTTCATAAGAAACTAAAGGGAGTAAAGGATGTTTTAATACAACATGCCCAAATGATATGACGCATTCACGGGGATATCTAGGAATAAAGAACAAAGCAGAATGATGTGTGTATTGGAAGCAGAAGTAGGGGTGGGATTTCTCATAGTATCACTTGATTTGACAGTGGTTGAGATCGTGTGGACAATTGGGAATATTTATTTGCCCCAGACTGTCACTCAGGAGTGCCTTCTGAGCTGCATGTTCACTCTGACGTTCAAGGTCAAGTCAGTGCTTGCAGATTCAGATGAGCTCATGTTTTCATGGACCCTGAAATGTGGCTAAAGGAAGCTTTGTGACCGTTGTTGAAGAAGTAGCCTCTTACCCTTTGAGCTCTGTGTGGGAGCGCTGCTGGGTTAGGTGTGAACAGACCCTGTTGAGATGAAGCTAACCAAGGTCTGATTTTGCTGTATTCTTCTCGTGCTAACGTTTGTTGTACCTTCTGCATTCCCAGGACCCTAATGGCTTCCACACATGTGAACCACAACATCTACATCACAGAGGTGAAAACGGGCAAGTGTGTGCATTCCTTGGTTGGACATCGCCGCACTCCCTGGTGTGTCACCTTCCATCCCACCATCCCAGGCCTCATTGCTTCAGGATGCCTAGATGGGGAGGTTAGAATTTGGGATTTACATGTAAGTCTTTCCTGAAACATATGTTCCTTTGATATTTGGTGGGTGGTGACTTTTCTTGGCTGAGTTTGTTTTCCAAATGTTATCTGGTGAGAGAGCTGTTTGGAAGCTTTTCTGGGACCTGTCTCTAAAAGCATAGAAAAGACCATAGCCATCCTCTTCTGTCTAGAGAGGAGGTGAGAGATTCTTCATTCAATCCTATCAGGTAGGTCATCCTTCTTAACAGTGCCTGTTCCATTGATTACCGTGGTACGGGTAGTGCTGGAGAACTTTGTGCAAGACGCCATTTGTCATTCCACTGAGCATATCTGAGCTGTTCATTTGAGAGGCTGCAGCTCTACCTAGTTTGGTGATTGTCATGGGGGCAAAACGTGTGGATTTGCCTGGTTGCTTTGAAATGAAGCATATTTACACACTTTACACATGAGACACACTTACCTACAAAAATACATTTGTGGTCATTGTTGCAAGTAGCATTACATTCTAGACATGGCACATGACCTTGTATGGGAACAGCTGTTGTTGCAAGACAGCATGTCACTTCCAGTGCTCTAGGCAGTCTGGGAGGCATGGCAAGTACATGGAAACATACTGATTGCAAACTTTGTGATACACTGCTTGTGGTTCTTCATTCCTCACTTTAGGGTGGAAGTGAGAGCTGGTTCACAGATAGCAACAATGCCATTGCATCGCTTGCGTTCCATCCTACGGCTCAGCTTTTGCTGATTGCTACGGCCAACGAGATACACTTCTGGGACTGGAGTCGTCGGGAGCCTTTTGCAGTCGTGAAAACGGCCAGTGAAATGGAGCGGGTCAGGTGAGCTCCTGCTTCTGGGTGAAGGGAACACTTGTACGTGAAAAATGGTCAGATGTGGGAAGTGTGTGTGAGGTTCCTCTGGGATACTGCACCCTCTGCACTCAGGCAGTGGAGAGCGGTATTGCTTGCAGCTCCTTGACTCAGCTGGTAGAAAACCAGTTTTGTGGGCAGAAGGAAAAGCAATTGACAGTAATAGATCAGCTTGGTTGTTCATATTTGTGATAGGACATGTGTCCAGTAAATGCCCAGAATCTACTTCATGTTGATTTGTAAGCATAGTAATTAAACTTGTCAGCCATAAGGATGAGAAAACGCAGCAATTGCTGGAACAGAGTGCTGAGCTATTACTTTGGCACGCTTGTAGAGAAAACTGGATTGCTGGAAACCTGATGCCTTCTTTTGAGCAATTTAAAACATGAAAACGATGTGACATTCAAGGCAAGTTAATCTTTCCCTTTGTACCAAATTCCATTTTGTAATGTAAATGTGTATTCCTTTAAATTTTCTGGCTGTTTCAATTGATACAGCAGTACTTACTTCCAGCTTTTAACTTTAGTGTAGTGTTGCTGTGGACTATAAAATAGCTGCAATCTTCAGTTAGATAGGTACATTTTATTCTTCCTAATGCGTAAACTTTTTGACATACTTCATAGAAAGATGATGATAATGTAGTAATGTTCTCACTGCAAATATGTCATGTGGGGTTTTCTTCCCTGCTGTGTTCAGCTTCCTGTGCCAATGTGGAAGGTGAACTGATGCTTGATATTCTGGCATTGCTTTTGTTTTA
The DNA here is from genome assembly GCA_013400735.1 of Pomatostomus ruficeps. NCBI lineage: Eukaryota > Metazoa > Chordata > Aves > Passeriformes > Timaliidae > Pomatostomus > Pomatostomus ruficeps. Next base: position 35,572 of record VYZT01012488.1, read on the forward strand.
GGCTGGTACGGTTTGATCCCTTGGGACACTACTTGCTCACAGCGATTGTTAACCCTTCTAACCAGCAGGTAAGGGGAATGTCATAACTTGTATTGACTGGCTAGTTGCAAGGTGCTCTATGTACTTTAGCTCTAGTCTGTTTCTAAGCAGCCTTGTGCTTTTCTGAAAACCTGAAGTCTTCTTAAGCTGAGTTCTGTCTCACCTGGATTGGTCACATGAATGTTCTTGTGTTACGTGCATGGCTAATAAAGTGCTTTCCAAAATGTGTTTGTTTTGCCCTCTCTGTCTGACTGGTGGTGGGACAGATGTCCCAATGGTCCTGCTCTTTCCGTTCTGTTGCAGCATTCTTTTGGATTTGAAGCTATTTGAGGTATTAACAATTCTCTCCTCAGATGCTGACCCTCAGATGCTGATACTTCTGTGTATTGTGAAAGCTCACTGGGCTGTAGGAAGAGGTTGTCTAGATCCATAAAATGGATTTGGAAATAGTCTCAACTGGTTTCCTCCAAGCCAAGGCTTTAGGAAGGGACTTAATCACATCCTTTCATCTGTCTGGGCTGGTAGCTGACCTTCTGCTGTTTATTTGGAGGTATAAGATTTTGCCTTGAGGTAACTGAACTTTGACTGTTTCCTTCTGCAGAGTGATGAGGAAGTGGAAATCTCCGTGGACAGCACAGAGATGCCTCATTATCGTCAGCGCGCTATCCTTCCATCTCAGCCTGTGAGGCGCACACCCCTCCTCCACAACTTCCTGCATATGTTGTCCTCCCGCTCCTCTGGCATACAGGTGGGAGAGCAAAACAGTGTTCAAGACTCTGCTACCCCATCCCCTCCACCGCCTCCACCACCACCACCTCCGCCTCCAGCCAGTGAGAACACAAGGGCATCTGTCTATAACAGGCTCCGGGAGCGAGTCAGCTATCCCACAGCAGAGTGCTGCCAGCACCTGGGGATGTTGTGCCTTTGCAGCCGATGCTCTAGTGCAAGACTTCCTTCTTCTCTCTTCCCACACCAGGAAAATGCACCCTCCACGTCTTCTGGGGCCACTGGCACTTCCTTCTCCTCTGTGCAGACAGAGCCTTATCAACCCCCAGAGCAGGCATCCGTAGTGCAGGAAGAGCAGGGGATACTTAACAGACCCTCTGCTTTCAGCACAGTTCAGAGCAGCACTGCTGGCAACACCCTGCGCAACCTTAGCCTGGGCCCCACGCGGCGGTCCCTCAGCGGGTCCTTGGCAGGCCACCAGTCCCGGTACCAACAGTCTGCGAGAGAGATGGCTTCAGGCTTGGGTGGGTCTGACTGGTCCAGGACAGTGCTGAACATGAGCTCTCGGTCTGAGCTGGAAGCCATGCCTCCCCCTAGGACCAGTGCCTCCTCCGTGAGCTTGCTGTCCGTGCTCAGACAGCAGGAGGGAGGTTCCCAGGCATCAGTCTATACCTCTGCAACAGAAGGGAGGGGCTTTCTGGCCCCAGGGGCTGAGGTGAACAGTGGTAGTAGTGCTGGCCCAAGCAATCCGGCCAGCATTCGTAATGAGCTCCAGTGTGATCTGAGGCGATTCTTCCTGGAATATGACCGGCTTCAGGAGTTAGATCAGGGGATTGGTGGGGAGCCCAGCCAGTCACAACAGGCTCAAGAAATGCTCAACAACAACATTGAGCCTGACCGACCGGGTCCCTCCCATCAGCAGACTCCACAAAGCAGTGAAAACAATTCCAATTTGTCCCGGGGTCACCTGAACCGCTGTCGTGCTTGTCATAACCTGCTGACCTTTAACAATGACACGCTACGCTGGGAAAGAAGCACGCCTAGCTACACACCAGGGCAGGTCCAAAGCACATTTGAGGGTGTGCCTCCAAATACCAGCCAGGTGCAGCCTGCAGAGAGAACCGAGGGCAGAGCTCCTGCCTCTAGCAGACTGCAGCTGGGCAGCTCTTCCACCCCGCAGGAGGAGAGGACCGTGGGAGTGGTCTTTAACCAGGAGACGGGGCACTGGGAAAGAGTTTACAGCCAGTCGGCTTCAAGCAGACCTGGGAATGTATCACAGGAGGCCTTAAACCAGGAAATGCCTGAGGAAAGCTCAGAGGAGGATTCACTCAGGAGGTAAGATACGTGCTTGCCCTTCCTCCTCTATTTTTTCTTAAACCTTTCCCATCTAGTCTGAGGTTTTTCAATATTTTCAGAGTTAAGAACTTTTTCTGATATGGCTGTGTGCTATTTGTTTAGATGAAAATAGAGTTGTTGGTGTTGATGTCTTTTATAGCTGCCATTGTCATGCTGCAGATGGGTTCTGAAGATTGTAAGGGCAGAGACTGGACCTCTCAATGGTAGTACAGACAGGCAAAAGGATGGGCTCTTGCAGCACATCTCTGGGGTGAACTGTGCTCCTGGTGTTTCCCAGACCTTGCAGAAGGGTGGAAACACAGGATGCGTTAATGCTATCCTTTGTGCCCCCTGTAACACACATGCTGTGCATGCAGAAGCTGCCCAGGGTTGGCATGGAAAACTGGGCATGAGTAAGTTGTTAAGTTAGAAGGGTTAACAATAATTTTCTTAGGGTTGCCCAGAGTGGGAAAAAAAAGTCAAAGCTCTGTGTCATTGGCTTGGGTATATGCAATTTGTTTGCCCTTGATAAGAGAGGTAAGTTTTGAAAGTGGCTCCTGTTGACCTGAGCTGGTTGTGGACATGCTGATCACTGAAAATTTTAGGCTTTGCTGTCTTCTTTTTTAAGAAGGTGATTCTTCTTTTTTTTCTTAAGGATATTTTTCTTCTGCTTCAGATATGTTACAAAATTGAACTTTTATCTGTCCTTTGTGTGAAAGTGTCTTCACTGGCTTGTGTGGATGGATATAGCTGCATTGGTACTTTGGATAGGGTTTCCATATTGGGTTTCGGTTTCACATCTTCTCTGTCAAACGGTTTGTGCTCTCACCAGAGGAAAGTTCCAGTATTGCTGTTTCTCTGAAACAGATGCTTTGGGCTGTAGTAAAGAAAAATTTCCAGGTTGGATGCAGATGTAACTAACTAAGAAGGCTTTGTACACATGAGTGTACAAAGGAGTGCCTGAGGAGACGGAATTCTTTCCTCTGTCCTGCAGATAAGCTGATTATACAGTGACTGCCTTTCTTGTTGCTGTAGTTGCATAGAAAATAAGTGGTGGTGGTCATAAAATTATTCATCTGTTTCTAAATCCTTGCCCCAGTTTTTTTTTATAGCCTGCCATAATGAGAGTCTCAAGCTGACTACATGGTAGCTACTTCTTGGGCCTGAACTTACCTACTGTTAATTTAAGTCAGATATCCTCTTGTCCCCTATTAAAGGGCATAAAAGTAAGAAGGAGCTGACAAAGTTAGCTTTAAAGTGGCACTTGAGTAAGTCTTGCATTATCTTTCTTTTGAAATAGGGTACATACTTACGTCATCTCCACTGTGTCTCGTTTTCTGGGATGAGTCACTGTAGTGTCAGAAATAACGGGGCAAATAACCTTCTTATTGATCAGGCAGTTGGCACATACTTGGGCAATGAGTTGTACTGGGATATGTAGATACGATCTTTTCTGTGGTAACTGTATAATTTAAAAATGCCCTGAGGCATAAAATTCAATCCAACCCAGCCTGCAGGAGTCTAACAACTAGAGTCCTATGACTAAATGTCTGGGTCACTTTGCCTGTCCCCCATGGTGGTTGCTGTGGCCTGCTCCAGTGGCTGTAGCATTTATGAAGGGTTACTTGCCTACCTGGTCACCTGAGCAAACAGGTGCTTTTTGCTGAGACTTCTAATTTGGAGTGTGTAGTTCGATGCATGAGCTTAATTCCAGAGGAATTCCTGTAAGATGAAACCTTTAGTGAAACCTTTCTGGCAGAGGTTGTTGAGAATCTCCTGGGGACTCTTTTGTTTTCCCAGTCTCCTGCTTCTATTATCAGGCCTTTCTAAAGAACAGGCACGGCAGGGTTTTCTGCTTCCCTTCTAACTGAAGTCAAGGTTAGCTGTAGAGTTCTGAGGTAAGAAGCTGGAAGCAGTGGGCAGTCTGGTATTAAATGCTTGTGGCAATTTCCTTGAAGTAAAACTTCATTTCCTTTATTGTTAAACACATCGGATGGGCTTGCGGCTTTATGAAATCTTTTCCCTTGAAAGGAACCCTGCATGCTGGATAGCTATATCCTGCAGGTGTAATTTTCTGCCATTCTCATATTAGCTGTTTATATTTTTCTTTATAGAACGTGGGAGATGAGATTAACTCAGTTGGGTTAGAGCATGGTGCTAGTAACACCAAAGTTGTGGGTTCAGGCTGTTTACTGAAGAGTTGGCCTTGATCATCCTTGTGGGTCCCTTCCAACTCAGAATATCCTGTGAATCTATTAACAAGTCAGCAAGTGCCCACTTACCTAAATTTTGCAGAATGAGTATCTTCACACCAAGCCTTCATGTCTCCCAGACCTAGGGTGTGCTTTCACAATGGGAAGTGCTGGAACCACTGCTGCACAGCAGAGTCCAAAATGTCTATTAACCTTTGGAGCTGCAGAAGCAAGGAAAGATGGGGGCTAAGGGTCCTGAGGTATAAGCTATGTAATGCTGAACGTGCTGAGGAAATGGAAGGGAGAGGATTAGCCTTCAAACCTGAGGGTACAAGTGGTAACTGCATACACATTTCCAATCAATGTAATTTTGTGCCTGTCAGCCTCTGGTTAATTCTTAGTGTTGGAATCCAGGATGTGCTCATAACCCGTTTTGTAATTCTGTTGTTCTTTGTCTCTCCATTAGATGTCCTCATTGGGCTATTGTGCTCTGTATTCTAAGGGCAGCCGAAAAATGTACCAATTGTATCTGGAAACTGTGTATGTTCTCATTCCTGTCCATGAGAAGGATTCATTCCCTGATGTGTGAAGTAGCTTTCTGGGAAAACATTGCCATTGAGGGTCAATCAAGTTAATAGGATGGTTTAGTGAAGGCTGTTCTTTGAATTCTTTTGATGCAGCTATATCAGCTGGGTAGGGAGAGCATTCTGCTCTTTCTGATGGTACTGGGCTAATTGTCTTGGACTAATCACAAAGGCATTAATAAACATGTAATGACACTACTTCTAACTACAGCTCTGGCACCACTGTTAGGAGAAGCATGTCACTGGGAGCCTTGGCAGTGCAAGCAGTCCTGTTATGTTCAGCTTGGCCTGAAAGCAGTGTGGCACTGAGCTGTGTGCTTCTTGAAGTTGTGCTGGTGAGGCGTGAATTTGGGGAAAGTTTATGATCTGTGTTAAGCAAAAGTTTGTGAGACTGAGCTTCAGCTTTTCTGAGGTTCTCCAGGCTGACCTCTTAATTCAGATAGATATAGGGGGTTTTTCCCTGTGGATGTCTTTGCCTCACTTTTAACATCAAATTGAAAAGAATCTTAGAAATCTCTGAAGTTGCCATGTGAAATGTGCTGCGTAAAATTGGTCATAGAAGCTATTGGAAAGATGTGGATGAAGGAAGGACAACTAAGCAATACATGATAGCTATTTCAATTTTATTATAACTACTTGTTAATTTAAAAATGGGTTGAGGAAGTATTGTATTAATACTGTAATCTCAGTGAGGGAAAAGATCCTCTAAGTACTTTAAGCCATTGTTGCTGTGTGGGCCAATTCAGGTTGATAATGAAAAGTTGAACAGACAATGAAAGAGGATTCTTCTAGTCAGCTGCTTGTTTGAGAGGAGCTAGCGTCACCTTCTTAAGACAGTGTTACACAGAATCTAGCAGTGATCTCTGCTGAAATACGTATCAGTTCATCAGTTAATGCTAGGTACAGTGCAATGCTGACTAATAAAACTGATCCAGATATTCTCTTTGGCTATTTTAGTATGACACAAGTGACATCTACAGAATTAGTGTGGTGCTTTTAGAAAAAAAAAGGAAAATAATTAGGTTATAAATTTATTTTTGTTTCTGAGTCCTGGCATGGCCCCTCAGGCCACAGTATTTCTGGAATGGATGCAAGGGGCAAGTAGTGATGTGTTTCCCTGCTACCATATTTCAAACCTTACTCTGTGAAACACTTCCTATTGATGGGGAAAACAAGGAAGAGGAAAATTATCTTCTATAGATTTAGCTGCTTATAATACACAAAGGGGGCAATTTTGATATGGTTTACCTGTTTATTTTGTCTAGAGATTTGAGTACATTAATGCAAAAGAAAGGTGTGCTTTGTCCTATTGCCAGGCAGGTTTGCATGAAACTTACGAATCACAAGGAAATGCTCATTATTCTTATTCTTCTATCAAGAAGCTTTGTCTGGCAATTATGTTAAACTTCTCTAATCACTCCAGTGCACTCATTCCAGAGGTCAAATTCTGTAGGCTGTGGTATGAGTAACTCCATGCCTGCATTTTATGAGTGCATAATGTTTTCACCTTGCCTCACCTATTCAATTTGACAGACAAGATAATTTCAATAATGTATCTGAAAATCTGAGAAGTCTTTTGAACCTTCCTGGGAGACACTTTTGTCATGCATACAGGCAGAAAGGAATGAGTGTGTATGAAGTGGGGAATTTTTGTCTGGGGACCCTTGTATAAACTTCTTTGTTTTGTTTGTGAGTGTATAAAAGGCAGAGTCCACTCTGCACAAGTGACATGTGAAACCAGCTTCCCTGGAACCATGTAACAGGATCTAGAGACAAATTCGTGTCTTTCATTTTGTCAGGTCTCCTTTGAGGACTCTGGTCCCTCCTGGCTTGTTCTTGCTATGTGAAGTGAACCCAGTCTTCTTCTTAAGTGAAGATCGCATTGTGCTCAGTCTGGATGAGAAAGCTATATATAGGGTTGTAAATGTGATCCAGGTGTCAGTGCTGTACATTGCAAGGGAGGTTGGCTCTGTTGTGTTTCTCTGAGAAAGGTTTAAATGCACTAACTGGCATTTCACCTGTTAGCTGAATGTGGGTGGACGTTTGTGCCCTGCTCTTGTCAGGCAGGTAGAGGCTTCATCACACCAGGTGCAGCAGGGTGGAAGTGGAGGTACCGTTCTCACCTGCCTGGGTAGTACAGTGACTCCAGCTTGTCTCATTTCTTCTTCAGTGCTGATGGCCTTTCTGGCCGCACATAGCTCTCCTTACAGCAGCTGTGAAAAGAAACACAGAGTCTGTTCCCCTTTGAAATTCTTAGACCTTATTTTCATATAGCTTTGCTGCCACAAGGGGGTAATGTTGCTTCTGCTCCTTTCTGTCTCCTTTCAGAACCTAAAAGTTTCCGAGTTCTTGTATAAAGGGTAGCTTGAGGACCCTCCCCACTCCTGAACGGCAGCTTATCTCTGTAGTTACCATACATTTGCAAGTTCTTCAGTGTTTGCAGAAAGGCGGGAGTGTGAGGATCCAGACGGGAAATGGCTCGGATACAGAATGCAAGCAAGGGAGGAGCTTATCCTTTTGGCTTTTTTAAGGATTTGAAAGAGATAGATGTGGATCTGAGGTGAGACAGGTATTTTGCCTTTCTGATATGCAAATGCCCATGAGTTAGAGCTCTAAAAGACCTCAGCAACTTTGTAGAACTTGTCTGGACTTCTTGCTTATTGCCTACCAAGCCTGGAATAAACCTTTCTTTGTAGTCTGCCTTGTCAAAGGTTTTGTTTTCATTTTAATGGTTGCCCATCCCCTCGGACGACTTTTGTAATATGGAACTTGTCTTCTGGAGGATTGCTTGGCAGATGTTGGTTGGAGTCTGGGCTGTCACCTTTTCCCTGGGGCTCTGTTTGTTTTTCTCTTCAAGTATGCCTTGAGCTATTACCTAGATTTTGGGGCTTTTCCATAAGAAGGCAAGGAATATGTTTGAATTTTTTTGTCTTGGGTTTGTTTTTTTTTTTCTAGTGCAAATAGGTATGGCTTGCTCAAGGCTGTGAGGAGAAGCCTCTTGCGGTTCTAAATTGTAGATACAGTGCTGACTTGCGGTCAAACAGGGACCAGTCTATGGTTAAAGTAGATTGACAGGGTAGGAGCACCCCGATTCCTGCCCAACAGTGGTCAGTGTTGTATATGAAATGGAAAAGAGTCACTTTCACAGCTTTTGTTCCTGAGTTCATGCTGGAGCCTGAGCTTCTTATGTGCAGCTCTGGTTTTTGATGTAAATGACCAAGGCTGATCAGATCTCTGCATGTATTGACTTCTGGTAGCTTTCTCACTGTGCAAAGCACTGAATGAAAGGGTGTATGTCACTCACATCCTTGCTTTAAAAAATAAACAACCAGAACACTTCCTTGTCCCCTGCCCTGGATACAAAATTGCCTAGGAAGAGACAGTTCTATGACTGACATTTACTGTCAAAATCAGAGAGGAGGGTAGTGCTACTCACTATACTTTTTGGGGGAAAGGAACTAAAGTAGGAGGGAATTACCTTATATAAAGCTACAAAATGTGTTTTGTGGTGGAGACAGAACACATACCTACTGTATTCTGCCTTTTGTTCTGTTCCTTATTTCTCAAAATCCTTGTAGTTATTATTTTTTTCCTAATTGCTTACAGCAGTTGTGGCTTGATTCTTCAAGTAATTAGTATATATTGTGGCAGTGGTGTTGAGTTCACAGAGAAAGGGAGGCTTGAGCAGGAGAAGGGTACACCTGAGCTGTGGAGAAGAGGCAGCAATATCCAGTGCTGACTGCTCAGACTACACATCGGTGGGAATGTGGCCTGTGTTAAATCTAAATAGACCTACTCAACATAATTTTCCTGACTCTCTTTGTTCAGACCTATTAATTGTGGAAACCTTGCTAGCCTTGTGTCCTGTGGGCTCAGTATTTTGTTTGAGGTTATGGTGTGTAGACCTTAGCGGTGCTGTGGAAAGAAGGATTTTTCTGACAAGCCTTGTGGTCTCCATGTGCAGTGTGATAGTTTTGGAAGAGTTTATGCTGTGCTGTTTTCAGGCTTGATAAGAAGTAATTCCAAAGATGCTTTGTTACAATTCCCGAAAATGGTGGTGATAGACATAAGTAATATCTCACCAGTTAGTGGGAGTAATGGGGTAAACAGAAGTTGTAAATGGATTTGCAAGCAGAGACAAGAGGTTTGGGTTTGTGCTTGGGCAGATGTGCTTGAGGGGAGAAAGCCAGAACTGTGGGGTATGGGAATGGTTTCTGTAAATGTTAGCTAGGATACATAAGAGTGAAAAAAGACCTAATTTGTCTGTTGTGAAGATAAAGTGAAGTGGTAGTCTGAAGGTGACATGAACATTTAGACGTGATAATTAGCAGTGTTTATGTGTGAGATGTGCAGGCTGTGGACAAACATGGTGAGTATTTTTTGTTTGGCCTTTACTAAAAATGGAAAATACAAATTAGTTTTATCATGAGACCGTAAACATAGCCTGAGCTATAGAGAGGCTGCTATCATATCTGAATGGTCAGTTAATGCCTATGTGAGCTCTAAGGTTATTACTGTCACCCTTCCAGCTTTGGGGGTTTTTTTCCAGACTGAGCCTGCTGTCTTTGTGTGGGCAGGAAAGACTGTTTTATTGAAGTTCCAGAAGTTTGAGCTCTTTAGTATGCTGCTAGTTATGTAGAAGAACAAGTGAAAGAAGTGCCTGTTTTCTTGCACAAATATTCCTTCCCCTGCCTTTGCTAGTTTCCTGATTTAGGAGTAATGTAAGGTTGCTAGAGCCCTATTCTTCTTCACTGAGAGTTGGTGGGCGAGGAAAATGATGCCTTGTGCTTTCCTTCTTGCAGTAACTAATAGAGGTCACTCCCTGCTGCCGAGTTTCCTCCAGTGCTTTGGAAAGCTGGACGTGTATCTGCAGCCTTCGCCAAACTTGCAAAAAGGCGTAAGCTGCTTTTTCTTTTTCTTGGCCTGAATTTAAATACAGAGCAATCACTGTAGCAGACTAAAAAAGATTTTTTTCCCCCATGTTCCTCTTGTAGCAGTTTGACTTGCAAACTAGGCAGATATAGAAATAGCTCTGCTTTCTCAAATACCTTTATGGTATTTTGCCATTTGAACCACTGCCCTTCTCCCACCCCTTTTCCTAGTAGTCCATGCCTAGCAATGGGGAGTTCATCTATAAAGGAAATGGGTAAAGTTTGTTCCTCCGCAATCTCCAGGCAACAGAAACCTCTTTCCCTACAAGTGTCTTTTCTGTGGGAACTCTTCTGTAATTTCACCTTCCGCCGTGTGGCAGCAAGGGAACTTACTGGATTAAAGTGATATTTTAGTGAAAATGGAAGAGGTATATGCTTTCAAACTGACTTTTATTTTTGCTAGTATTGAGATCTAGAGTTGGGTGGGGTTTTTGGGTTTTATGGTGGTGGTTTTGTGTGTGTGTGTGTATGGGTTTTTTTAATTGGATTGTGGGGGGTGTTGTTTGTTGTTTGGGTTGGTGGGTGTTGGTTGTTGTTGTTTTGGGCAGGTTTTTTGGTGGGGTTGCCTGTTTTTTTGAGGAATGCATATATGAGGTGACTGTAGACCAAAGATCTTGAATAAACACAAATTGCTTAGAAGTTTAAAGACAGCTGACTTCAAACAGGTAGCTATTTGAGGATACCATAAAACATAGCAGTTCTCAACTTTCCTACAGAGAGGGAAGAAGTGTGAATAGCTTCCCTCTCTTGAAAGCCATCCTTTGTTAGGCTGTCTATCTCCTCTGCTGTCTGCACATAGTTTCCCTGCAGCCACCCGATCCAGCTGCTGCAGGGTGGGCAGCATGTCCAGACAAGCTCACTTGACCAGGTACAGATGCTCCTGTTTCTGTTTTTTTTACTTATGTGCCTTGAGTTCATGTAATCTTAGTATTCTGTCTAGGGGATGATGCTCAACTTACAATTAGTAGAGGTCTGTGACATACTTAAACTGTCTAGCTGTGATTTCTAGAGTTTGTAGTCTCGCTTTAGGTAAGTCACATTAAAATAGTGTCTAAGTTTCGATTTGGTTTTGGTTTTTACCAAGAAACAAGTTTGAACAGGCCCTCAGACCTTCTGTTTCAGGCCTGTTTCCTCATCTAAAAGCTCTCTGTAGCTTTTTTCACTGTGAGGAAGAGCTGGAGATGTTGGCAGTGTAGTGCACCTTTTTATCGTAAAACAAGTCCTTAATTTTTAGATATGGATTCACTTTACATATACTGCATATGTGCACTCACTCTTCGTGCTCTTTAGAAATGCTCACAGCATGGTGTGTCTGGGGACAAAGTGCCTTCGTCCAATTATTTGTTCCTTATTACAGAATGTGGGCTGGGGAACTTGCAGTAAGGCAGCATTCATCTAATCTGTGGGCCTGGAGCAAGAGGAGAGAGGGAGACCTGTGGTCTGACTCTGTAATACAACTGTAACCAAAATAGTGGTGACTCTAGATTTCTCCAGTTGAGCTGTTCTGCTCTGTTGAATAGCTAACATGCATTTTAAACATTTTCCACATACATATTTAACTGATTGCACCAAATGGCTGTTTGTGTGATGATGTAAGTGACCTCTTCCCTTGCTCTTCTAGAGAGAGCACCTGCTGAAACTGAAGGCTGTAAATAAACAGGGTTCATTATCTGCCAGGAAACTGACTCATTTTTCTGCTTGAAATGCATTAGTATCAAATCATTGCCCTGTCTTCCTGAAGTGGGAAGGCTGGACCAAGTGATGGAACTGCCCTGCCAGTCATCTGTTGACCTGACTTTCTTCATTACTCCAGCGTGAACAAGAGCATTTTAAAGGAATTGCTTGATTTGTGGTGAGACCTCTGTTTTCATAGCCTTAGAAACCTATGAAGATAGCAGTATGGCTTCTGCCCCCTCAAGAAAGACACCTCCTTTTCAATTCCCTATGGAGAAACATGAGTCGTGTGTAATTATCCCAGAAGTTGATGCAGATCTGCATATGTGAGTAAGCAGAGATTTCTGCTGTCCACAGAGTCTGTGGTGTTGGGAACTCCCAGAACAAGGAGAATTTGAAGCAGACATACAGATGAAGGTAGGCAGAAGAGTAAAGCTTTTTGCAGGCTGAAGGGAGTTCAGTGTGTTGGCTATGTTCTGGCCATGCTTTCAAACCTTATCATAACTAGAAACCCATACCCTCTAGCTGAATTTCTGGTATAATGGCATGTTGTTAAGGGTCTAGGTGGAGAAATGCGATGTCTGTCTTCAGCTTGGCATGGGTGCCTGCCCCATCCTGAGCACTGGTGTGAAACAGCCACTGTAGAGCAAAATAGCACATGCAGTAGCTTGGATTGATTTTAATTTCTTCTCCCCTCCTGTCCCTCAAGCTTTGCCCCTGAAAAATGGAAGTGCAAGATCTTTCATTGTTCTCTTCATGTTTGAGTCATTGCCAAAACTATTCAATAATTATTAAAGAATTAAGAATTATTAAATAGTTTTGAGTCATTGCCAAAACTATTTAATAATTCTTGCTATAGCTGGTCTTGACCCTTTTAACTTTTGTCATGGATGTGTGTTCCCTCTTGCTTGTTGAAATAATGAAATAATCATTCCCCAGATGCTGTATGATGAGGGCCTCTCTATAATGCTCAGTCATCTTTTGTTCTGATGCATGGCCTTTTTCAGCAGGTAAAGTAATAGATTAACAGTGCAGCCTTGGGTCTTCTTAAAAGAATCTGTCACTTTCTGTAAAGCCACCCACCTTCCCTGTGATGGGCTCCAAAGTTGCTGTGTAGCTCCTGCGGCATCAGGTGGTAAATGGAAGTTGGAGTTTCTAGTTCAAGAGCAGAGGTACAATAGCACAATTCATCAAGAGGCATTACTTTCTAGTTAAATTGAAGTAAGTTTAAAGAGTTAACCATGTTTTTCTTGAAACTCTGCTCCCCACCTTGTAATTAGGAGAATTCAATTCCCAGTGCTCATTTCTGCTGTTCACACTCTTTGCCTACACTTTTTTGTTTCGTGTAATTGTGCTCTTTTTCTCTGCACTCCTTTCCATCTTGGCTGAAGACCTTATGTGCTCTTTTCTGACTGAGAAATCCTTACAGTTTGTTTTCTACAGGGTTCTTGCCCAGAATAGTGGAGGGGAAAAACCACTTTCTGTCATAACTTCTGCTGTATATCAGACCTGCTTCTTTGACAACTCTGCGCCTCCAAATGGGAAGGATGTCTTCTCTGTCCTTAGTTACACCTTCAGAGTTAACACAAGTTCTTTCCTACAAACAGTCCAAAGTGTTCTACAAAGGCTTGGAACTTGTCTCTGATCACATATTACATCTTTGCTTTCCCTAAAAAAAAAAGGAAATTTTCTTATAAAGGTTGCTCATTTTATGGAATAACTTAAAAAATAAAGAGGTGATGAAAAGGATGCCTAACAGGGTTTGGACACCCATAAGAAAGACAGCCACCAAGTCATTCCTCACTGAGGATGAGTTTTTTGGCACCAGTATGAATAAGGGGATGGAGGAGCTAACTCAGAACTGTAAAAGTGACTGTTGAGGTTTTAATGAGTAGTGATATTTTTAGGTTATTTATCTCTTGTAGATGGTTACAACTATCTTAAAAAAGCTTGATCCTTTTGTTTGACTATTTTTTCTCTCCTAATCATCTGTTTCTGACCTGTCTTAATCCAGTCTTGATGCCAGGCTAAATATGTCTAACCATAACCATGTGAAAGCTGAAACAGTCTAGAAATGTATCAGAGCAGATTATGTTAAGAACTTAATTTTAGAAATCATTTTTTCAGGCAGTCTTTAGAACTGCATACTGATTGCTTTTTTATTTTAAGCTTGAATGTGAAACTGGTGAAGAGCAATAGTGTTTTTCTGTTTGACAAGGACTACAAAACTTTTATGGAAAATGAAGCTATGGAACAAAATGCTTGATGGTTTCTGCTTACGTGATTTCAATTTGCTTTTTGAAAGTAGGCAACACAATACAGATGTCTGAAATAATTTTTTCCTATTCTTCTGAAAAAAGGGAAGGGAAAAGTACCCAAGCCAATGGATTGGGTTGTTTAAGATTTTTATTTTAAATAGTTTTCTAGTGCTCTATCAAGGCACTATCTATAATTGATCTCCAAGAATTAACTCTGTTTGTTAACAGTTAATAATTGAGCTTAAGGTTTGAGGGAGAGTATTGGTGTTACTGGACAGCTGAAGAACATTCAGCTGTTTCCATGCTGCAGCTTTCTTGTTATCTTTAGGTTATACATTGCCTGACTGTAAGAAGATGATTGAAGGGAATCTAGTTTCAAACTGTTGCTATTCTTTACCTTCTTCTGAGAAGCCACAGGAGCACATTCACAGGGATGAGTGCTCAAGGGAACTGAGTGTTGGCTGTAAATTGGAGGGCTGAAAAAAGGATGTAGTATGTAGTGTGATAATTTTCACCTCCGAATGGGCAGTATGCAATATAAAAGTCTTTTCAGGGAAGAAGCAAAACCAGGGGAGGAAAGTCAGAGGCTGCCAAGAGTCGTCAATATACTTTTGCTTCAAAGGATAAATAGGAATTGCTCTGTTTTAAGCTCTCCTCATAGCTGAAGGCTGCAAGCAGGGGAAGGGTAAGTGTGATTGCTGTCCTTAGAGTGCTTAATTTTACAGTTTGCCCTGGTTGTTGGTGCAGAGCAGCTTGGGAGGATAGCAGCTGACTGAACACCCTTTTGATTCTAAGGAAACTAAGCCTCAGTGCTGTTTGTTAACGCCTCTTTTGGATGGGGAGGAAAACCCTTCCCTCAGTGTGACTTGGAGTAGCGTTACTCAGTAACGCACATGCTGTGACAGCAAATCTAAGATGTGGTGTAGGGACTGCATATCCTTAGAAACTGTTACTGAAAAGTTAAATACGGTGCAGTTAAGTGTCTTCTCAAAGCCTGCTGAGTTGAATTGCTGTGTCACCAAAGGCCTTGGTTGTGATCCTCACCCCGATAGGGAGAATGGGGGTATAGTCCAGTGGCTGATGTGCTATGAGGAGATTGCTTCATGGCTTTTTTCCCCTCAAACTGCAGCTTCCAGCATTCAGCTTCATTCCTGAAAAATCTCCCTTTTCTGCTTGTAGTGTCTTGTATGTGTGCACTCTTTCTCTGTCCCTTGTATAGAGGTGTCCTGTAACTTGGAGTCCGCTTCCTTTACCCCTTGCTAGTGATTGCTGCAGACCTGAGTTACCAGAGCAAGTGTAGAGCAGGAATCCATAGCTGTTGATGTCTGACAGAAAAGGAGCCTGATCTCAGTCAGAGAGTTGAGATCTCAATGCTGCTGAACAGAGGCAATTTATATCTTATAGTAGTTTTAATAAAAAAAAATAAAACCAACAAAAACTACAATCCCCCTTCCTCCTAATTTAGCAAGCTGGGACAGAAGCATCTTTCGGGGTGAGCAGAGTTAATCTTCATCATTTGCAGGATTGACTGACAACCTGGAGGATGATAATGTGTGATTTTTTTTTCCTGGTGAGCGGGGGAAGAGAGTAGAAATTGCCGTTTCTCTACTAATTGTACTTTAGATGTCATTTGTGACAATTTCATATTGTCTAGACAGAGATAGTGGAGCAATTGCTTCCATAGAGCCTAGTGTTAGCGTGTTATATATCTGGATAGCAAAAATGGGGGATGTGGGAGAGGAGGAGGTTGCTGTAAGCTGTAGAAAGGATTCAGGAGTCAAGCGTGATCTACTGAAATGTTTCAAAAGGAGATGCAAGCAATATGCATTTCTGTTCTCTCTTTGCACACTTCTCTGTTGGAAACGTAGATGTTTCGTGGCTAGCAGTTTACTGTAAAAGCTGCTTTTATTCATCCATGGATTATGTTTGTCCTCCTTAGCAGAATTGCTCCCAACCTTACGTTTATGGTGGCAGGATATTGGACTACCTTACGCTTTCGGTTTACTCAGAACAAATAGTCTGTGTCTCTTTTGGGATTTCAAGTGTCAGAAGCTATGAGTGTGACACCTAAGACTTGGTAGAGTGCAGCATGACTTACTTTAAGAATATTTATCTGCACCTTCCTGAGAGACAGTAGGTTATGCTTACCAGTGACACAGATGAGACACATTGATGATTATAGCAGTGTATCTATTATTGAACCCATTTGTCAGTACCAAATGCATTTGGATTTGTAACTTTGGGTCTCAAGGGCTAAGTCTAGAATGAGTTAGTTAAAAACGGATTTTATTTGTGCTTAGTACTCAGCCTCAGTACAGATATTGTTATTCTCTGGAGCATTAAGCACAGGGATGGTCTGTCTGGATCTCATGACATTGCTTGTTGTCTTATTTTCGGTTTTTTGCCTGTTATGTGTATTTATATCTCTCTGTTCATTGCTCTGTGATCTGAGAGGGCACAGTTGCAGCATAATTAAGATCTACTAATCAGACTTAATATCAGCTCTAGCGTTTAGCAGTTAATGTTAACTGAATTAATTACCTTTGTCCACATGATCTGAATGTGGCCCTAGTATGTGGCTTGTGTGCCTTATTATGAGGTGGTGCAGGAGCTGAGTTTGGTCTTGGTGAGCTTGGACGGCTCTACTGGAAAGGCCATCTTAACTGAGACCATTCGACTCGGACAGTACCGCCTCAGAGAGGGTTCTGGGGAGTGTATTTGTGTGTTTGCCATCCTGTTCCTTACAACACTGTAACTACTGGTCTCCCAAGGGAGCCCTTCTGGTGAAGGAGGTGGTCCTGCTGCAGCAGCTTCTGTTGCTGCATGGGAGGGAGTTGCAGCCTGTTCAGGCAATGTCACAGGGCTGTTCAAGTCCAGAGGAAGTCTCTTGACCTGGACTCTTGGCCATCCTGTGGCTCAGGCAACTGCTGGTTACAGAAGTAACCCATACCAGTTCTCATCTGAGGTGCCAGGTACCTGTTATAGCAAGACTCTTCAAATATTTATTTCAGGGATCCATTGCAGTGTAGTGGTGAGAACTACAGATTCCCAAAAGTGCTATTCTCAAGCCAAGCAGAGGGTCTCCTGGCAGACATACACCAAGTTGCAATGATGTGTGCCCTGCTCCTGCACCCTTGTGGTGTCCTCTGCTTGGTATGGATTTTGATTTCTTTCAGCATAGCTGCTGGATGCTTTCTGAAGGTGGTCCCTCAAAGTCAATGATGATTTTACTGTGTCACTTAGTGGACAGATGCTAAAAGGCTGGGAAAGAGGGTGGGATGTGTAGTGTGTAGGCACCAAGACTTTTGGTAGGGATGAGTTTGATGATTATTTGTATGTGCACATCATCGAAACACCATAAGCACTGCTGACATCAGGAGGCAGCTGCTGTTTCTAGGGTTGTGACCCTGCCAGAATTTGCATGCTCTGGAAGCTCTTTTTCCTTGATTAAATCCTGTAATCAGACAGGATGTTCCAGTAGGGTGGCAGCCTTGGCATATCCAGGTTTCTTGCAAAACGCTGTTTTTGGAGCACTGTGCACAAGCAGCTTTGACGAGCAGATTTCTAAAAAGCATGTTGGTACTGCAGGGACAGTAACCTAGTCTCTAACTCTGAGCCAGTGGTTTAGAAAGGGCCAGCTGCCTGAGTAGGTAGAATATTCCTTCTGCTAATTTTAATCTGTCTACCTTTTTCCTAGAAGGAATTAAAGCAGTTTATATGTGATATAAGTAGTAGGTGTACCTGTGTACCTCGCAGGTATAGGACTTCAGGTATACCTCATAAAGCTTTTGCACTGTTTGTTCTGGATTGGTTGCTTTTTGCACACACTGATGTATAGTTGGAGCAGAAGGAAGGGTTTGGTAAAACAGGATTGAAACATAATGACTTTTTGGGTAGCCAAGGGATTCATAATAGCTAGCAGTATTGAAGGTTAGAGCTTTTGACTCAGTAACCTAGGAACCAGGGGAATTAATTCATCTCCAAGTTTAAGAGATTTAATAACTGTTCTTGAATAAGACAAATGGTTGCCAAACTACTTTGTGCCAGAAAGGACAGGATTTCTTGCCTTGTGTAGAGTCCCAGTGCTCTGCAGAAAGTACTGAGTTTCTCAAGCTGACACACACGTTTCCAACTGGGAAACTGAAGCAATCTCTTGCTGTTTTCTGTATTCTAGATCTATAATGTAAAATTGAAGTAATTTTTCTTTAATTGCTGGAAGGCAGTAAAAATTTTTCTTGAGATTCTGGTGGGTGGGCTGCTTCTAGGAAAAAAGACGTCTCATTTGCAATTCTACTGTCTTTATGTGGCTAGAAATGGGAAGTTGGATGTGGATTTTACCTGGTCCTTCTTCCTGCTTCCTGTGTTGATGCTTGCTGTCCTGCATTGCAAAGACTAACTGATATTAGGAATGTGGGGCTAAGACTGAAAGATCAAATCTTTCTCAACAGTTGTGTGTGTGAGTGAATAGAACAGATGTGGTGTTGGACCTCTTTGACTTTCAAACCACAACCATTTTCATTAAGTTATAGACAGGAAAACAAAATTTAGTGGGAGTTCTGAGGTAGAAAGACTTAAAAGGAAACTCAGCAATCTTATAAACTTTGAGAGTTGTTTTTACCTGCCCCAGATAATCTCTCTTGTGTTAATCTAATGGCTGCAACAGGCCATGGATCAATCTTGAAACAGTGCTCTGGTTTGTGACAGAAGCTAGATAGAGGTGCGTGTAGAAGCCGGGGTGGAGGACATGTTCCTGCTCTATACTTTTGATTCTGCTGCCTTCATGACTCAGTCTCACTTCTTGTATATTCAGGCTGTCTGGCTGCATTTGCATACATTTACTTCTTGAGTGAGTATTTAGTATCTCTCCCTGTGGCTGATTAAAATACAGAGGAAAAGAACTTATTTTTTTTGGTAGCTGAAAGCCGCTTTTTCAGAGCCTTGAGACTGAGATTCAAGCTCTTACTGTAAACAGACACCAGGGGTGCCCTTAAAGTCTACATGCTAAGGTGTGTTCTTTGTACCCTGCTCCCTGGCCCATTCCATGTGTAGCCAGCCACCTTTGAGTAGGTAAGAATATGACAGATGGCCAATGCTGTGGTAGTGTTTATGGACCTGACAAATTGGGATGGGTTGTCTCCAGAGAAGTGACATTTACTTCTTTCTCTTGGAACTTGGAAGTGGATATGGGACCACTCTTACAGCTTACTTGAGATGTCCTTTCTCCTGTGCAGTAAGAATATAAACCTTTGAATAGCTGTGTGGTGAAAACACTCATGCCATCAGTGGGTGGTTCAGTATGTTGCAGAATTCTCTGCACTAGTGATAGAAATAGTCTTAAGAGGTTTCATAAAGTAGGTCATATCCTGAATGGTCTTTGACATCGCAATTTGTTTTTCCTTTCTAGGAGGTTGCTGGAGTCTTCCCTCATTTCATTGTCTCGCTATGATGGAGCAGGATCCCGGGAACATCCAATCTACCCAGATCCAGCCAGGTAAGATCTAAATGCAGTCTAAAGGCATTTAAGTTTCGCATGCAAAAGCATAACTTCAGTATAACACACTGAATCCTCTGGCAATGGTTCGAATATTGGGCTTATCTCCTCCTTAATGACTTGCCATGGGGACAGAGA
>VYZT01012489.1:0-17876 GCA_013400735.1 Pomatostomus ruficeps
ATCCATGCCTTTCTTGACTTTTGTCAAAGACTTCGTGATGTACTTTTTTCCTTAATAATACAGTGTCATAGATTTCTTCGCAGGCCAGACAAAGCCAATATTTGGCTTCATTTTATGCTTTGTGTATTTGGAACTTCTTTAAGTGCAGGACATACATGCTGAACCTAGTAAGAGTTATACATAGTAGTTCTGTTTTCTGTGTTAAGAGAGATACCTTTCGCAAGTAAATTTTGCATACACTGTCTGTAGCAAGACACTGCCAATTTCCTTACTAATTTGCTATACTAAACTTGATAAATGTGAAAACTGTAAACTTTGGTTTGAGTCACTCCATTTCTTCAATGCTTCAAATGTACACAATGCTATGAAAATGATGGCATGTGTGCATTAGAGGTTTCTGATATTTATTTTGCTAAAACTCTCAATTCAGTGTTTTAATAGTGACTAGCAAAGGTGCTTTTTAAGTATGAATTTGCTGAAAATCTAAAACTGCACATGAATATAAAGTAAAAATATATTGCTATAAGTTACTGATTTGGGAAAAATACTTAGCAGTTGTTTGATAAAAATATTTTAGTGAGGATGAGTTTTGTATGTTTTTTTATTTCATTTTCTTAAATTATTTCAACATGTTTTCAGTAATAAGGAAAACATGTCCGCCTAAGGGTCTTCAGAAGAATCAAGTCTTAATATAAGATAATCCAAAAGAACCTAACATCTTAATAATTTCTAGTTGTTTAAGTCTTAACTTGCCCTAGGTGATGCTAAGACAAAATATACAGATCACCTTTGAGAATTTTTTCAAGAAAATAGCATCCATTTTCTGAAAGGAAAAAATGTAAAAAATCTGATTTCTAAAGACAAGAATAAGAAGAATGTAATACTTTTTTAAAAACCTATGTTAAGTAGGTAGATCTGGTAGATGACTAGGTTGCCTTAGAATCATCAAGGCTGGAAGAGACCTTCAAGATCATCTAATCCAATCATCCACCCCGCACTACCCCTGCCATCCCTAAATCACCAAACCACATCACCAGATCCAGATATCTCTTGAACATACCAAGGAATGGAATATATTGTGTAAGAATATGAAGTTCAGGAAAAGCTGTAACAAGTGTAATACGTTATGACAACAGCGTACTACAAAGCTAGTAGACTTACTTCACCAGGGAGTTGTGTGGTCTAAAAAGCTGTTCTAACTCATTGCTGTACTTGAGAAAAATTTGGTAGTTGTCATTCGCAGAAGTTTTAAGAAAATATCTACATTTTGAAATGGAAGCTTGCAGGTAGAGATATGGTATATGTCTGAAGAGTAAGTGTATTTTCTTCTTTGGTTTGCTTCCTCTCAACAAGTCCTGGTTTTTTGTTTGGTTTTTATTTATGTTGAAAAGTACTATAAGAAAATAAAAATCAAATGGTGGCACTAAGTAATGATGTGCTTTTAAATTTCATTTACTTTCACTGTACATTTCCCAAGTCCCACATCACCAAGTGTTTGTGTTCATTTGTTTTTTTAGCTTATTTGCACTAATCTTGATGAACTCAGGGAATTAATCACAAAGATTGAGAATGAACTCAAAGATCTGGAGGACATTAAAAAGAAATCGGTATGTGACATTAAAAGCTTTCTCTTGTATGGATATGAAACAGTGCCGGTTACTTGCTGAGGCCTGTCAATTGAAGTTTTTTATGCTGTTCAGTAACTGCATGAAACCTCCTAAGGTTGATACCTGGGAACTGTAACCTTAATCTTTCCTGTATGTAATGCTCTGTTCTCAATGTTTTTATGATAAGTGGATTCAGTAACTGTGTTAGCTCTTCTTCCTGCCAAAACAAAATATAGATAGTGGTAATACCTTAGGATGAGGTAGTTCACCTCCATTAAACATGTGACCATTTTGCCCTGAGGACAGGGTCTTACCAACAAATAACTACAGGATAGAATTCTTGTATCTGCCTATGCAGTGTTGATCAGAACTCCTAGTGAGCTAGAATTTTTAATTCTTCTTTTTTTGCATATGTTATTAAAATACACTTTGTTTAATATTTATTGAAGGAGTTTGTACCAGAAAGCATGCTGTTTGGCTTTTGATATCAGATTGAGATACAAATTTTACTAATATACACTGGATCACTGAGTCTGTGCAACTGCAAACCTCAAAGGAGTAACAGACAGGAGAATCCAGCATGTATGGGCTTTTGTAGGAGGCAGTGATTCTAATAAGAAGGTGGATGGGTTTAAATACATGAATAGTACTTATTTAAATGGCCCTCTCCAGTGAACTCTTACTACTTTTTCCATTGTAGTTCTGTTTATTGAACCTTTGGTAGGCACTTCTGTGATGGCATTTCTATGAAAAAGAAGTAGTTTAGAAGTATCGATTTTTCTATATGTTAGAAATTAGGCTGCTTTTAATTCAAGTGAAAGTTTATAGTCTCATACAGAACCAGTATATTCTTAAGTTATTTAAATAGGGGAGAGAGATATGGGAGGAGAGAGACAATATAAATTAGGATTTTGAAAGACAAGTATCAGTGCAGACAATCAGCATAATAATTGTTGATGTAGGCAAAGGAATAATAGCAGCCTAATCTTGAAATTATTTTGTAGTTGCTAAATTGCAAACTGCTTTTATCGTAAGAAAGCCAAGAGGTTATCAGAAAGGCTATGTCAGCAGTAGGATAAAAAGCCAAAAAGTAGAGTATTCCACAGCATATCAATAATCTTAGTATGGGTGAGACTTTAGTTTGCTAGTAAAACTGTAGGAACAAGACTTCTTCAAGGGTGGACAAATGCTAAATATGTCATAATTGCTCTTCAAAGTGAAATCTGATAATGTCATTATGTAAGTAAGTTGCATGACTTCAGCAGGAATACTATGTTTAGTTGTAATTGCACCATCTTAAAAAGACCAAACACAAGTACAGGGGATTTAAGAGACAACGCATTCAGCATTCAGAAGTCGTGAGGTAAGGACAATCTTTCGTTGTTCTCCTATAGACCTATCAGGTCATGATTCTGGGTCTCTAAACACTTGTGTTGTTAGAAATTTTATGTAAAGCAAAAGGGTTAGGATTAATTGCTGAAGAAGTAGTTATGAGGAAACAGTAAAGTGAGATACTGATTTTGAAAAAATAATTACCAGGGAAATTTCATGTTTACTTTTTAAACATACAAATAGAAAGGTGTTAAATTGGGTGAATAATCATAAATTTGACTTGCTAAAATGAGGTTTTGCATTGTAAGGAAGGTGTAGGATGTCATTTTGGATGTCTAACGCCATGTGTAATTATGTTAGGTATCTGACAAACTGGAGAAAATGCAGACTTTCATTCTTCAGCTCTAACCAAATGACAGTGGCCATTTCAGAAGGATCTAGAATAGAGTTTGTCCAGTTTCTCTGAAGTGCATAGTCTGTTAAGTAAAACCTTTTTCTAATTTAATAATGGAACTTTTACCTCATGTGAAAGTTTATTTCAAAGTGATGGCACTGACATGCTGTTCATGGGCTTCTTTCTTGTTTTGACTGAAAGATGGTGATGTTCTTACTACTTCATGGTAATTTAATATTAATTACTGTTTGCAATAATGACCTGGGTGAAGCCATAGGAATCTTTCCTCTTCACGACTAACCTCCTTGGTAATTTCAGTTGTAGTAGTTGCTAGCACATGCTACTGAGAAAAATCTTCAAGGAAAGCTTTACTGTTACGTTAAATGCTAACACATGTTAGAAATACAGCTTATTTAACCTTATATTAAGACTTTCAAGTATAACCTCTTTTTAGTCATAACCTCCCTTTTGTTATCTAGAAGACTATTCTAGAGTACATAAAAGGAATTCCTTCTCCAAAACTTGGAAGTAGTGGAGACTGTAATGAAAGAGCTGAGCTGAGGATCTTTTTAATATGAATAAACTTACACTGTTTTCCCTCATTTTTTGTAGGTAGTTGGACTGGTTGTATCTGATACTTTTCAGAACATCAACTTGAGACAACAAATGACATGTCAGGTTTTTGTTTGGCAAGTTAAAAGAAAATTAGAATAGGGTTATGTAATGGAAAGTAATGGATAATGTTAAGTTTTGACATTTCTACAAGTTTCTTTTGCAACAATGAAATAATAAACCCATTGAAAAGTATTTTCACTGTTTTGTTGATTAAAACAGTTTGGTTCTCTACTCCTGTACACCTGTATTGTCTTTTGAATTAGCTATGAGTAGTATTTTTTCCTTTTAAAAGTCTTGTTCTTTTTCTTGATTACTGGTGAGTTTGTTATACCTGTGCTAAGATTTTCTTTGTGCTAGTGACTGTTTAGAGTGGAAAATTAAATCTGACATCAGTTCTTTAATTTTGAAGAGTTCAACTCTGCTCTTGAACTCTAGCCACAGTTCTGAAGTGATGCTGCAATTTCACGTGTGCTTTCAACTGACATAAGCCAAAACTGCTGCCACAAAATCCTTGTGTCTCTGGAAGCTTCTGTTTTCTGTGCCATCCCATGAGAAAGGCTAGCAAAATTCTTTGTTCAGTTACATGGTGACAGTTAGACTGTGATAAACCTAACTACTTATTTCTGCTGATGAATTGTTTGTAAGCCAGACCAGTTTTCTAATGCAATTTATCATGGAGTTGCACAAATACCTCTGCTTGTGTTCTGCTATAGTTTGAGTGGTCATTGTAAGAACAGAAATGGCCATCTACAGACAAAAGAAAGTGGGACTGATTTTGACAGGAAAGGTGCCTTTATGTGGCAGGTGAAGTTGTATGTGATATTACTATCAGGGTCCTCTAAAAAGTCTATTCCTTGTGCTACTGAACAGTTCCTCTCCTTACCACGTATTACATATCCAGAGGGAGAGGAGAAATCAGTCAGATTTACTATTTGTTTCAGTACCTGACTGGAAATAAGAATGTGAAAGGTGCAGAAAGGGGACTTAAAAGACTTAAAGTTTAATGTTTTTTGCACTTCCTAGTGAAAGGCTGATACCCTAAGGAATGTCTAAGCTAGAATGTCTTCTAGCTCTTGTACATCACTTAGGACATGTGAAGCTGCATTCTTTAGTGTGACTAAAAACTGGAAAAAAAGCTGAATCAATGGAAAAACCACAGAATTTACAGCAAAAAAAATTAGATACTTGTAGAAACTAGGTCTTTTTTGTTGCTAATACTTACATAGATAAGATGTGGGTAAAATTATAAGCAGTCAGTAGACAATAATAAACCCAAAGCAGAAGAACATACTGGCTAAAAATTCTATTGATATTTTATTGCATTTTTACCTCTGGTTTGTTTTTTTAATATTTAGACTGTATATATCATATGCATGGCCATTCCATTGAATGTGAGCTCCTAGAAATTTGCTATAACTAGCAAATTGACCAAGATATGCAAAGTAGCTTAATTCCACACTTGCAGAGGTATTGCTGAAAAAATAATTTTGACAAACACACATGATAGGGAAGCATTTTGCTCGTATATTTAGGATCACATAAAGATTTTTATCTAATATATGAAATTTATGAGAAGAGGTGGTAAAGTAACGCATTCTGTCGGATCAGTATGCAGGATAACAACTATCAGTCTCTGGCATTTTGGATCCCATTTTTCCCCAGGTCTTCTCTAGCTGGTCAAATCAGGGGGAGTTGCAGTGTGAATGGAAGTCTTCTTAGTGCCTGTCAGATAATCTGCCTGCCTTGTGATCTGAAGTAATTGTGTGTGTGTGTGTGTGAGAAACTGTTAATTAAGCTACTTAGTTGATTAGTTGTGTGTACTTAGCTGTTGCATACCATAGTACAAATTTATTTTTCTTCTTTTTTTTTCATTTTTTTCAAACCCTTCTTGACATTATATAGTATAAAAGTGACAGGACTGCAGGTGATTGTATAAAATAATGAACTTAGGGCTTTTTTGGAAGTGCTAGCTGAATTTGCAGTAAAATGAACAGGGTTTTTAATAGGAACATGGAAAGATTTCTCGTTTACTGAAGTACAAGACTTTATTTTGGTGGCACCATTGGATTTGAATCATGCCCTCTAAGTCTGATGGATAAATGCATAGCTGTGTAGGGGCTGAGAAGGGAGACTGGAGCCCAGGATTCCCACAGTTAAGCTGAGAACACTAAAATGAATAAAGGGCAGTACCTTCCTGAGAAGGAGACCACATTGTCCCTACAGTGAGAGAAAAGTCAGACAAAGGGAAAGAGAATTACTTAGTCCAAGGACACCAGCCAAGGTAACAACTAATTATGGTTTGGAGAAAAGGCTTTGAAGATTTTATTGTTTGCAGAGGTCTGTAACACCCTGATGTTCTTGACTTAGTAGCCAAAAAAGTAAAATCCTCCCTTTTAAAGGTTTTGTGTTCTGCTCTTGTTCCTGGAGGTTAATAATGAGACAGGTGCAGAAGGTTGAATGCCTTTGTCTGTCTTTGGAAGCGGATATTTGTTTTAGGCAGGTGAGTCAAAAGGCCTAAAAGCAAACTGAGGTTTTCTGCAGCATTAAATCAACCTGCAAAAGTATGTGTTTCAGAGTGCATCTGAAAATTTAAAGTAAAAAACTCACTGCTTTAGGTCAGAAATACTTAGAATCTCAGACAGAAATTCATTTTTGGGGCTGTTCAAAGGAATATATTGATCTAGGGTGGAATATACTTCCCTTGTCTGTTTTGTTTTGTTTGTTTGGGGTTTTTTTGAGATTCCAAATAAGCTGCTGTTAAATTTATTCATGGAAGGTTTAAGTAGTGCAACCAGGAGACGGCTTTCTGAGATTTTTCATTGATTTGCTACATTTTATTTTAAAAATATGTTCATATATGGGAAAAATAATGCAAAGTGGTTAATTTTAAAAGTTTATAAAATATTCCCCTCTCTGTTCAGTGAAGAAATGGGAAATATTGTCACATGTTTGAAAATGTTTGGCAGGGAAACCGTGTTTAGACAAGACTGTACAGGGACTTCCAAAGAACTTCCCTTCAGCAGAAACTCATGTAACCGTCAGAAATAGTTTAGGGCTCTTTCTAATTTTTTAGTCAATCAGACCTCAGCTTTACAAACAATGAAGTGGAAAAACCTACTGTGTCATCTCACATGGGACCCAGGGAAACATTTTTATTATTGGATTAAATCTTACTCAGTTTTTATTCAGAGGTTGACTTCTTTCTCTCCATTCCTGCCTCCTCTTGTCTTGACCACTTCCTCCCTCCCCAATGAAAGATGTACCATGCTTGAGACTTTTGTATGTAAAGAGTTTTCAGTTATACTTATTTTCATCGGCATTACTGTATTTACATAAATGTACACACAAACAGAAAATACTAAAATCTGAGAAACCTCTGTATGCACACTCATTTGCAGGTTTAAACTGCAGGTAAAGAGAGTTACAATAAAAGAGATACCAGTAAATACTTAGGGTTCGAGGGTATTAATAGACACACTTCAAGTCTTGCATCTGAAACATTTTCTTTTAATTTAAGCCCTGGTTCTCTGTTACTATGTATCTTCATCTGTAAGGTATCTAAGACACTCTTTTTTTCACCCTTATCCTGAACACTTGATTGATACTTTAGTCACTTCCAAATACTATTACTGCTTCTCTGTGTCTTGCCTGTATCTCTTGAAAACACTAGTATGAGCCCAAAATACTGAATTCTGAGACAGGAATTTGCACATTTACATCCATGCAGCTGCTTGTACTTCTGAGGACAGATTGAAGATGTGGAGCATTTCTGATATTTATTTGTATAATATAAAAGAATAAAGCCAGTGTTAGACTGAAATTTTTGAAATCTTCACATTATTTAATTAGTCTTCTCTGGTATTTTTAACTTTGGCTTATCTCATTAGCATTCAATATTTTTGTCTCAGTCTTCCATTTTGCTTAGCTTCTCCAGTTTTCTGTCTTTATTGTCTGCTTTTTTCACAACTATTTTCTGTTGATTTTTCATGCCTTTCCTTGTGTGACTGACTAAACCTCCAATAAATGTATGCTAACAAGCTTTCTTTAAGCTGCATTTAGGACATACCTTTCTACAGTTCCAAATGTGAAAGTGCATCAGACATGAATGCGTATTCATACATTTTTGTCACAGAAATACTACTGTGTATTCAGAACATTTCACAGTGCTTTGGATTTTGGTCATTTAGTATGTTGTTTTTACAAAATAGTTAAAGGCATTCCTGTCAGCACACAGTACTAGCAAAACAGCTGATTTTAGGATGCTCAGCTCAAGAATAGGGAAACATTTGTATATCCAGAGTTAAGAAGATAAAATATTAAGGTGTATGAGAGGGAGTTAAGTAAGATCTTAACAACTTAAAAGACATAGCTTTTTGTGTAAGTAGTTTTAAGATACTACATCCAATTTATTTGTGAGTTGCATTAGTGTAAGTCAGTTAACTTCAGAGTTCTTCTAATGGGGGAGTAAAATGTGATAATTCAGTGCTGGATAATTTCACTTGCCTGAGTTCAACAGTAAGTTCATGTTGATAATAAACTTTCTCTTGTGTTTTTGTGGTTTATATATTTTAAAAAAATGTGGCATATTGATCAATGTAATGATGATTGTGTGGTAATTTTGCCTAAACAAAATTAGAACGTGTGGCTAAACATCTGAATGAAAAGGCATTTCATAGTAGTGAACTAAATCAGGAGGTAAAGACAGTCTTGGTAGCAAGAAATTTATTGCATTTTGGTTTTGTTTGCTTTACTTTATTTACCTGTAGTGTATAAGAGAGTATATGAGATGCCATTTTAGGATATAACTTGGTGAGATCAGATATGTAGGTCAAGAAATGCAAGCTGGAGTCAGGACTTTTCATTAGTTGCTGGTAAATGCTCAAAGATAAAATTGATTAAGACATGTCACAAGTGAATTTGTTTTGTAATTTACTACACGTCATTCTTCCTGACTCTGCTTGATCCCAGTCTTCAAACAATGTCAGAGGTTAGCTGTTGGTTTATATTCATAATGTTCAGAATCATGTTGCTGAAGGTAAAATACAAGATACTGACTTTCAGGAACTTTTACTGTAGAAGATAATTCTAAGCATTTTCAAAATTAAAACACTTTCAATAATAGATGAGTTTGCATAGTATGAATACACGATCTTGTCATGCATTCTTATTCAGTCAAAATTGGAAGTAAGTGTCTGAAATTGTAGTGTTTGTCCCATAAATTAGTTGTTAAGAACATTCGGCATTAATCCATATATTGCGTGCGGCTTATTGGGGGGGAGGTGTTATAAAGCCGCAGCCATTTCCGGAGTGTCTCTGCCAGAGAGAGCCACCGCTTGGAGTGGTGCCGCCAGCGCTGCTTGAAGCGGCGCTGCCACTGCTTGTATCAGCGCAGCCACGATTGCTTGGAGCAGCGCTGCTGCTGCTTCTTGGTTTAGCACAGCTGCGATCTCTGGGATCAGCGATGCCTGA
The DNA here is from genome assembly GCA_013400735.1 of Pomatostomus ruficeps. Taxonomy (NCBI): domain Eukaryota; kingdom Metazoa; phylum Chordata; class Aves; order Passeriformes; family Timaliidae; genus Pomatostomus; species Pomatostomus ruficeps. The sequence goes on from VYZT01012489.1 coordinate 9,418, forward strand.
GCCGCTCCGACCGGCGCTGCCTGTCCCCTGTCCGCAGGCACTGCTGCCAAGCCGCATAGCCTAGCAAACAGCGCACAGACTGACGAGTTAAACAGGAATAGTCTTTGGTTTGGTATTCCAAGGCAGTTTAATAAGGCTGCCTCAAAGAGAGCCAAAAGCCGAAGAACCCAGAACAAAGGGGAACATAGGGTTTTATCCGGGGCCGGATAGGGGTGGGGAGAGCAATCGGGACCAATAATCTGAGGGTTCAGGAGCGGTACAAAGGAGGGACCAGGGTGCAGAGACCAATGGAGAGGGACTGAAGGAGTGGCTGAGGGGAGAGGACGAATGGGGCTTTGAGTAAAACAGAACTTTCTAGAACTGGGGTGTCTGACAGGGAGTGATAGGCAGGTGAACTGACAACTAGGATGGGGAGGCCAACGGGGGTACAGAGCTCTGCATAAACAAACTACTAACACAAGGCATCTTGGGAGGAGGTCTTTCTCTTGCCCCAGCAGGGGAGCACTGATTACGATAGGGCTGATCTCCCCAGTGCACCCTCCGTTGCTCTGGCAGTGGGGGTGCACTGACCTCCACAGTATATTATTTGAAAAAGTTACTGATCTCTCTTCTTTAGGTATCTGGTGTCCAAAGCAGCTGGAGATCACCAACTCCCTCTCTGTGTGACATCACTAGAAAACACTAGACTGGTGATGTCACACATACTACAGAACCCCGCAGCAGAATGGAGTAGGCCTGTTCAGGGTAAGTTTTCTCCCTCCACCACCACCCCTTTTCAACAATATTGCATGGTTTTATAAGATTACTAATTTTCTTTACTTTATGTCCCTGGGATATAAAGTAAAGATTACAGACAATCTTATAAAACTGCATAATATTGTGGTGTTGTGTGTGTGTGTTTATTTAAAAGCAAAAGGAAAACTCCTATAAAAATTCAAGTCCTTATCCCATGTATCAGTATCCTGGCTCCAGTCTGCTTTGGGGTTCCATAATAAGTATGCCAGAATGGTATATGTTGGGGCATCGATCACAGAGAGTGGAGTCAGCATTTCCTGGCTGCTCTGGATGTCAGAAACCTTGTTTAAAAAGGTAAGTTTTCAGTTGAATGTGTTGAATGTCTCTCTGCATTTATATGAAAATATTCAGCCCATTTCTAAAATGTATTTTTATTGTGTTTGCATTTTAGAAATTTACTTGTAACTTGAAACAGCTCAAAGTCACATTTTATACTTCTCTGTCTAGTCTTTTTTTTCTGTTTTCCTGTGTTAATACCTTATATTAAGTTTCCAGAAAAAAACATAGTGTCTTGTCACTGTTTGGAGCAAGATGGTAACTAAATTCTGTTTAATATCATTCTCAGTGATCTGGTGATCAAGCTGATCAAGGGCACCCTCGGTCAGTTCACAGACAGCACCAAGCTGGGTGGGAGTGTTGATCTGCTGGAGGGCAGGAAGGCTCTGCAGAGGGATCTGGACAGGCTGGATCATGGGCTGAGCCCAGTGGTGTGAGGTTCAACAAGGCCCAGTGCCGGGTGCTGCCCTTGGGTCACAACAACCCCAGGCAGTGCCACAGGCAGGGGCAGAGTGGCTGGAAAGCTGCCCAGAGGAAAAGGACCTGGGGGTGCTGGTGACAGCAGCTGAACATGAGCCAGGGTGTGCCCAGGTGGCCAAGAAGGCCAATGGCATCCTGGCCTGTACCAGCAATAGTGTGGCCAGCAGGACCAGGGCAGGGATTGTCCCCTTGTACCTGGCACTGGTGAGGCCACACCTCGAATTCTGTGTTCAGTTCTGGGCTCCTCACTGCAAAATAAGGTCATTGATGTGCTAGAGTGAGACCAGAGAAGGGCAATGGAGCTGGTGAAGTGTCTGAAACATAAATCCTGTAAGAAGCTGCTGGGGGAGCTGGGGTTGTTGAGCCTGGAGAAGAGGCGGCATAGGGGAGATCACAACTGCCTGAAAGGAGTGTGTAACCAGGTGGGGGTTGGCCTCTTCTCCCAGGGAACAAGTGCTGTATGTTTCTGATGAACATATACCTTTGGAGGTCCAGCATGAGCCTCCTAAGCTTCAGTTTGTAGCTGATCTCTTACATTATATTGTTCGGCATTTCTGAGAATTTGCAACACAGACATTTGTGAAAACAAGTTTATTATCTATAGAAATCAGTAGGCAGCTATGTAATAGGGAGTTAAGTCATAGCCGTACCAATTATTGATTTGCCTTTCCTCCCCTGAATAAAAGACAAACACAAGACTGTGTTAGAGAGTCAAATTGTATATGTAAAGAAATGCTAAATTTTGTAGTGATGGGTCTTAAGGTTATAGAAATCTTTTAAATATCTCTTTTTACTACTTAGTATTTAAGGAATAATAACATCTAGCCTTTATGTGTTTGCACAGAAAACCAACTGAACCACAATAATTTAAAAGATAAGGATTTTTTTTTAATTCCAGTCTTTTTTGGTTTCTATTTGTTCTGTCCTGACTACTTTTGAGGAAAAAAGATGCTTCTCATGGCTTAAATTTGTTCATGCTTCCATTAATAGCTTTATTGTTAATTCCAAAACCCCACTAAGAAAAATAAGTAATTGGGATAATGGGAAATTATTAATTTATGTTTTTTAAAATTATGTTGCTATAAAATTTTCGTTAAAATTATTTGGAAGTATGGTTCCTTTCTGCCTATTTCTCCACCCTGTTGAGGTCCTTCTGAAGGGTTCCACATCTCTCTGGGGTACTGGCCGCTCCTTCCAGCTTTGTGTCATTGGTGAACTCACTGGGGAGGCATCTGCCCCTTCATCCAAGTCACTGTTGAACAAGTTAAACAATACTGGACCAGTATTGAACCCTTGGGGACACCACTAGAGACAGGCCTCCAGCTAGAGCTAGCTGTAAAATTAGGTGGCAGGAACTGGTTAGGTTTTTATGTTTGTTTTTGTAAGCAGAGAGAAGAGTATCATACTTGTTTTTCTGTGAAGCATTAATGCAGTCAGTAAAGTCTTGAAGTCTGTTTTTAACTAAATGTTATACATATGCCAGCTGCAAAACAGTTGCTGCTTCAAATTTAATCAGTAGTCCACTGATCCATACCTTTCTCATAAATACTCTTTTTTTTTTCTATTTAAGTCAAGATCTTAGCCTTATTTATAGACAAGTTAGTCTCAGAAAATAATAATGTCTTGAGTTTTCTACTTTGTAGTGATTTTTCGTATCTTTTTAATACTACATTTTCACACATCTTCTTTGCTATATCAACTACATGTACACCATTTCTGTTTCTCAGTAATAGTAGCATTGTTTATTTTTGCAATTTGATTTTTGAGACAATGTACTAATGCTCTGTAGTATATAAATTCATTCTTTTAAAACAGTCTGCAAAATGTTTTGTTTATCTTACAAGAAAAAGCAATCTGTGCATGTAATATTCTTTCACGTGTTAATAATTAATTCTGTTGGTTGCTGACATTAAGCTATGGTACCAAATGCCCTGGTAGGCTACAGTATGCACAAGGTTTGGTTTTTGTTCTAGTGGTTAGTGACAGGTTTTACGCATGTGACTGGCGAATTATATGTGAAGGGAATTATAATACAGTTTAGTGGCTTGTCTGGGTGTTCAACACTGATCATTATGTGGTAATGTGGCATAATTTCCTACTTAAAATCTTAGCTTTTGTAATTTTAATTGAAGAATTAAGGTAACTCTTTTTTTTGTTACATAACACGTAGATGATTATCCATAAAAAAATAGATACCTGGTCTTCAAACAAGCTCTTAACCTGAGTGATCTTGCTGTACATTGGAGAGATATGCTGAAATGCGTAGAGACAAATTATTCCAAAGTCCTTAGGAAGATCATTCTTGTAGACTGCTGAAAGGCAGCTGTGACAAGCTCTATCCAGATTTTCCTGCCTTACATTTCTTGGTGTACTAGACCACAGGAAGCTGTGAAGGATATGTGCACTATCAAAAGCTAAATATATAAATGAAATAAGTAAGTTCCCAAGTCTTGCTTCTTTTTCTTGCAGAACCATCGTCTCTTTACTGTTTTACATCTTCTCTGACCAGTCAAGAGCTAAAATTCTCATTTACATGAAATGCACAGAGTTAGTAGAGTGGCAGAAGTACTGTATCACGTCTCTTTTATAACAGTTATGTATGTATGCATTGTTCAGTCTTTTATGCAGTGAACTACAGAATAAAGTTTTGGGAAGAAATATGTACAAGAGGTATCTGTGAGTGCTAAGGGGTGTGTTCTGCAGCACCATGGCCAGCGTGGTTGTCATTTCCCAATGTCTTCTTTCCTTATTCAGACTTCCTAGAAAACATGAATACAAGATTACATTTATCAGTTTCGAAAATAAAACTTTTTAATTATACATTTGAATTAAAAGATTAAAGCATTTTACTTTGGAAAACTGGTCTTTGCTGGAAAACTTAGTCTGTTGCTTCACAAAAGACAAATTTGCTAAACTTCTTTTTTAAAGAAAACTTTCTTCTAGAACTTTAGATAAAATGTAATGGAAAAGCTGTGGGATTTTTACCCTTGAAAATTGTAGTAAGTTTTTTTTGCAAATAATATTATAATTTGTACCACTGCTCTTAAATGAGATTATAGTGAGATTTTCTGTAAAAATTTAATGTCTAACTCAGAAAAGTGTACATACATGGTTGATTTCCCTAACCTGAGTGGATGACTACCTATGTTAGTCATTTAAGTAATTTTAAACACATGGTGTATTTGTAGAATCCTGTTTCAGTTTATTTTGTCCTGTAAAAGTCAGCGTCCTTGCGGTATTACTTTTCCAACTAGGACATTATCCCTCTGTAGTATTAAAATAAAAGTAATGATGTCTTACATAGATTAAGGGTAGATGTGATTCTGAAAGTTTCTAATCTTTTCTTCCAGTTATTTTCCTCATATGCTGTATTAGTGTACCAGGATTATTGTAGTACTAATACAATCTAACAAGATTTAGGTCTAACACAATGATAAATAAATGGAATTTATGTTTTTAGGGAAGATGGTACCACCGGAAGCAAGCAGTAAAGGAATTGCATGGTACGTTGTTGCGACTGCTTAATGAACTGTTACCATGGGAACCAAAGCTAATTAAAGCCTTTCAGAGAAACAGGTAATTACCTGCTCTTTTTTTTTCAACAGTGGTGCATGGGATGAAAAACAGAACAAAAGTCACCTTTTAAAAACTGATCAATAAGTTGGCTTCTTAAATAAATAAAATTAAAATAGCTGGAGGAGAGAAGTGAGGCACTGGCAGTACTTTAGTTGGAATAAGTATCTTACATTCCAGAGTTACTGTTTCTAAAAAATTTGAGTTTAAGCCCCTAATGGTTTTTCTTCCTCTAAAATGCTCTAGAATCCTTAAGAATGCTGATCAGTAGTATATCACAATACAGCTAGGATTTGTATTGCTGCTTATTTGGTTAAAAGATGCTGAAAACCTTTCTTTAGAAAACTATACCTGGGCTTCTTAGAATACTCTGATTACTTACTATATAAAGCTACCTCTATTAGCTATTAATGAATTCTCCAAAGAGCAATTCTTGAAGCATTGTTTTGAGGTCTTTGTAACCCCGTAAATTAGAAATGCATCTGGAAGGAAGTATGTCAGAAGAATAAGAGTGAAGCAGTGACGGGTTTTTATAAAGCACAGGTATGGGTAACAGTGAAGGTGCTACCTTGATGGTAAATCGTGGAGAGATTAGATAATGTCTTGAAGCTCAGTGCCCTTCTTGCCTGTTAGCCGTACAGCTGTTACTATAATCATACCTTTGTTTTGTCACATAGACACTTAAAAAGCAGGGGATGATTAAAGGCTTGAACTCTGTGACAAAGCATAGGAAAAGAGGCTGCTTCTTAAATGTTGAGTGTGAGGGAAGCAATGTGAAGGAAGCAAGTTACACAGTTATGTGATTCAGAGCTAATGCTGAAAAGTGTTAAAGGTGTTATTTAAAAAAAAAAAAAACACAATACAACACCAAAGACATTAAATTCCTTCTTCAGTAGCTTATTTTGTGACCATCATGCATGAATTAAAATTCTTATTTGGAAATCTGGGATATTGTTGAATATTTTGCTTTACCTGATGGACTCAAGTACAAGTTTTGGGGTTTTTCCTATTCCTTTCTATTTTCATTTCTGTTGCTTTTCCGTAGCTGTTAATTTCTTCCTGTCTTTTGCAATTCAGAATCCTTCTGGAAACATGGCAGGTAGTATTACTGTCAGGAATAATCTTCAGTTTTCCAGTATGTGAAGTTTGTAATTTTATCCTTTTGGTAAATTCTGCTGTGGAATGGTTTGATGCTCAGTATTACTTCTTGTTTGTCGAATCACGGAATCATAGAAATGGTGTGGTTTAGAAAGGACCTTAACAATCATCTAGTTCCAATACCCCTGCCGTGGGCAGGGACATCTTTCATAGACCAGGTTGCTCAGAACCCCATCCAATCTGGCCTTCCAGGAATGGGGCTTCAACAGCTTATCTGGACAACCTGTTCCAGTGCCTCACCACCCTTGCACTTCAGAACTTCTTCCCAATTTCTAATCTAAACCTATTCTCTTTCAATTTGAAGCCATAGCCCCTTGTCCTCTCACTACAAGCTCTTGTACAAGTCTCTCTCCAGATTTTTGAATGCTCCCTTCAGGTACTGGAAAGCTGCAATCAGGTCTCCCTGAAACTGCCTCTTTTCCAGGCTAATCAATCCCTCTCAGTCTTTCTGCACAGGACAGGTGGTCCATCCCTCTGATCATCTCGGTGGCCTCCCCTGGAGTTGCTCCTTCCCTGTCCCTCCTGTGCTGGGACCCCAGAGCTGGATGCAGCACTGCAATGGGGTCTCACCAGAGCAGAGCAGAGGGGCAGAATCCCCTCCCTGGCCCTGCTGCCCACGCTGCTCTGGATGCAGCCCAGGACACGTTTGGCTCTCTGGGCTGTGAGTGCCCATGGCTGGGTCATGTCCAGCCTCTCACCCCCAGCACCCCCAAGTCCTTCTGGGCAGGGCTGCTCTGATGTGTCCATCCCCAGCTTGTGCTGATACCAGGGGTTGCCCCGACCCAAGTGCAGCACCTTGCACTCAGTCTTATTAAACCTCATGAGGTTTTCCCAGGGACCCACTTCTACAGCTTTCCCAGCTCCCTCTGGATCCTTCAGGTGTGTCTGCTGCACCACTCAGCTTGGTGTCATCTGCAACCTTGGTGAGGATGCACTCAATCCCTTTGGCCATGTCATTAATGTCAATATGAAATAACTCTGGACTCTGTACGGACCCCTGAGGGACACCACTTCAGAATTCTGTGCTGTTGACCACTGCCTTCTGGATGCCACCATCCAACCAATTTCTTATCCATCTAACAATCTGCTTAGCAAATCCCAATCTCTCCAATTTAAGAGAGAAGGATGTTGTGGGGGACCATGTCAAAGGCTTTACAGAAATCCAGATAAATGACACCCGTAGCCCTTCCCTTGTCCACTGATGTAGTCAGTCCATCATAGAAGGTCACAGAATTGATCAGGCAGGACTTGCCTTTGGTGCACCAGTATCATCTGGTGTCCCAAATCATCTCCCTGTGCCTTAGCACAGCCTCTAGGAGGGTCTGTTCCATGATCTTCCCAGGCAAAGTGGTGAGGCTGACAGGTCAGTAGTTCCTAGGGTCCTCCTTTCAACCTTTTTTTAAGATGGGTACAATGTTTTGCTTTTTCTTGTCACCTGGTACTTGCCCTGGCTGCCAAAACTTTTTCAAATATCATGGAGTGGCTTGGCGAATACATCAGCCAATTCCCTCTCTTCTGTGCATTCAGGTTCTTCAGGTGATCATGAACCTGATCTTACAGTGGGAGGGACTTTGTTCCCCCAGTCCCCATCCTGCTGTCCATCCACTCAAGAGGTGTGGAAAGAAATTTTGCCTTTGAAGATTGAGGCAAAAAGTTGTTAAGTACCTCAGCCTTCTTCTTATTCATTGTTACTGGTTTTCCACCCTTGTGTATCAGAGGGGGTCACCTTCTTTGGCCTTCCTTTTGTGGTTAATGCACCTGCAGAAGCCCTTCTTGTTATTCTTTGTGACCTTTGTCAAGGTCAGTTGGAGCTTTGCCTTGGACTTCCTCACCCTGACCCTACACAACTGAACTCAATCTCTATGCTCTTCCTGGGCCACCCATCCTAGCTTCACCCATCCTGCCTGTGCATTGGCTTCTTTCCCTTCAGTCTGACCAGCAGTTCCCTACTCAGCCCTGCTGTTCTCTTGCCTTCCTTGCCCAATTTCTTCCTCCTGGGGTTTGCCAGCACTTGCATTCTGTGGAAGACTTCCTTAAAGATCTGCCAGCTCTGTTCCACTCCCCTGTCCCTGAGGGAAGTCTCCCACTGACTGTCTCCTCGAAGGCAGTTGGAAGTCTGCTTTCCTAAAGCTCAGGAGCCTGACTTTGTTTCTCACCTGGCCCATATCCCTCAGGAC